>PVIA01000780.1:0-360226 GCA_004024845.1 Tonatia bakeri
ATGTGCTAAAAATGTTCCATTGTAACATGCATCATTTCATATTTAGCCTTCTATGGAAGTTACATTTTCTGACTTTTTAAATCAAGACTCTGTTAATTTTTCATCTACCATGTGAGAAATATTATTGTGCATTGATATATGTTTCATGCAGAGCATGAGTAAACATATTTGAGATTGATATCAGACCATAAAACATTTTCATTAAAGATACATATTCAATTTTTTGTCACTAAACACAACTAATATCATCATCAAAACCACCAACACTATCACAACAATAAATAACTTCCAATTAGTCTAGTCAGGGAAATTAAGGTGTGATATTTTATTTATTTTTACATTTTGATGTGAGAATATTTTTAATAACAGTGACAGTTTATATCATGTCATAATTCTGCTATATGTTATTTTCACTGAGGTAAGTGTAAAAAATATTCCAGTGAGTTGGACCAAAAATAAGAAAGGCTACAAATGGGTCTAGTGCCAGAAAGGAAAGTTACTTTAATGATATGTATTACCAATAGGATGTAACTGTGTTTTCAGGAGGACCCATCTCTCTTCCTCTTGAATTTGCTGCATAACCTCTCTATCTTCACACACTAACCCCCTTTTTCCTCAAGCAAAAGGGCATTTTGAGTGATCCGGCTAGGGATAGCACCTGATAGCATGGTTAAAGACATGTAGACCATTGCTAGAAGATCCACCTGTGATCACTGCACAAGGTTCATAGAGAGACAGTGTGGAAGGTTGAAAATAAAAATGGGTTATAGAGACAGACCCAGCTTTGGAAGACAGTTCTGCCACATATCAAATACTTGGTCAAATTCCTGAAAGTTTTGGAATCTCAGTCTGTTCATTTGTATCAAATTTAAAGTATTTTATTAGAAGTGATACATCTTATTATATTTTGCTTGCTTATATTAAAGAACAAACTGACAGTATCCAGAGCAGAGGGGAGAGGGGGATAATTGGGAAAAAAAGAGGAAGGTCTATCAAGGAACATGTATAAAGGACACATGGACAAAGTCGAAAGGTGTAGGTTTGAGAGTGGGAGATGGGGATGGGTGTGGGGGGTGATGTGGGGTGAAAATGGAGACATCTGTATTTGAACAACAATTGAAAGAAAGAAGGAAAGAGAGAAAGAAAGAGAGAAAGAAAAAGAAAGAAAGAGAGAGAGAGAGAGAAAGAAGAGGAAAAAAATGATACATCTTGCATCTAGCAGGTGATGTCAATGATGAAAGTAGTTGATATGCATGAGTTCATTTTTTTCAGGTGCCGCAGATTTCTGCATGTGTGCTGGTTTTCTTATAATTCCACTGACCACCTGGATAGTGAAGACTTAACATTGATTGACATTGGGAATCTGAGTGATCTCATATTTTGCATTTAGTGCTTAGATTGTAGATGCACAGATTGACTTTTTACAAATCACTTCACTGTGTGGTTAAATAGTGTCTAGATATGTTCATGTTAGGTGCCAAATAAAATATTTTTCCATGTTGGAAGCCAAGCAAAAATGAGATCGTTTCATCTAGTGAAAAATAATCTTTGTTTCTTTTAGGAGAATCTCCAGGCAGGCACAGTTGGAAACGTGGTGATTGTGGAGATATCCTTGACCTTGAGTGTTGAGCAAGAGTTTGCTAAGTTGATAAGGACAGAAAAAGCCCTTCAGGCAGGGATCTTTAGGGAATGCTTTTGAAGAAACCTACAGACACAAGGGGGTGGAAGTACATGATAAATCTGTTTTCATATGGTTAAAATGAGAAATGAATTGAAGGTAATGACCAGCAATGATCTGGGAAGAGCAGGCTGAACTTTGTCTCCATGGGAGGGATGTCCAAGCCACAGGCCTCGGGTTGCATGTGGCCCAGGATGGCTATGAATGCAGCCCAACACAAAATCATAAATTTACTTAAACCTTTTTTTTGCTCATTAGTTTTCAATAGTGTTTTTGTGTTTAATGTGGACCAAGATAACTCCTGTACTTCCAGTGTGGCCCAGAGATGCTGAGACCCCATCAAATGGCATGCTGTGCATTTAGGCCTGTGTTTTCAGACATGGGGGGATTTTGGACAAGAAAGTGGCCTGGTCACTACTTTGCCTCAGGAAGAACTCTTGAGTAGAAGAATGAACTTGGATCAAAGGAGGGAGGGTTTAGACCTAGTGAATTCCAAACTATGTCATAGATGATTATATTGATTCCATTTTATAAGACAGGAAATAAAACTTCAGGGAACTGACACTCAAATTTTCTTAACTGACTTCAAGGCTTGAGTCCAAGTTGGCCAACTCCACAGACCAATGGCTCTCCTGAATTGTGTTGTTTCTATTGTTCCCAGGCCTATGCTTACAAAAAAGTGGGCAAGCTCAGTTTAGAGTAACTTGCCTCCCCATGCCAAATTCTCACATGTTAATACAGGTGAAATTTGTTTATTGGGATAAACGAGGCAATGCTAACTGTCCTTGGCACTTCTTTTTTTGACAGCAAGTGGTAGCACCATTTCTTTCCCCTTGAGTGACTGCCAGCTTCCCAGTTCCCTGTGAGTGAGGCCAAGGGAAAAGCATTTCATCTGGTAGCCAAAGAGAACTTACAACAACACAACCCAAAATTTGTAAGCCACTCATGATATTGGTTTAAGGAAATTCTGTATGCTTTCTCTGTGCAGAATATTCAAACATTTTTTTTTAAATGGAAAGCATCACACATTTTTACCAACAAAACATAGTTCTTTGATAGATAAGAGGCAACATCAGATATTTTGTGGAAATAAAGTTCTCAAGCTTCATTGGGAAGAAAAGAGAAAGAGAAAAGTGTCTTGCTACTTACAAGAAGTTAATTGATTGGGGTAGTTACAGTAACAGGAAGCCTCTTAGAAAATCAATACAAGATTAAGTGGAAGTGACTTGTAGACTCTAATACATCTGCCTGGGAAATCAATTAAAGCATGAAATGTTTGGAAATACCTGGAAAACTTAGACTTTTTGAATTTACAGAGAAGTGATGTGCTTTTTATATATTTTTTGGTCACAATTGCTCTATTTTTATTTTTTCTTATAAAATATTGCCACTCTTAAAATCCTTTGATAATGAAAAAACCAAACTCTCTTATGAATCCAGAAACTTTTATTTGCCAATTTTTAAAAACATTACCCAAACCCTGTATGTACAGTTTGTCATCCTTTGGATATGTTTATCCATTATTTTCCCTTTAGCTCTGTCCTGCCTTGTCTGTGTTTTGCTTTCACAATTTCACAGGAATCCCCAAACTCTATCTGCTGAAAAGGACATAATGTAGTCAAGATGTGGGTCTGTTGGCAAGGGGTTCAGCTGTAATAGAGAATTGAATAGCTCTTTGAATTGCTATAGTAAGACTCAGATGTGGGGGGTGGGGCACTACAGAGTGCCAAACTCAGTGCCAGATTTGTAAGAGCCCTTCGTAAAACTAGGACTTGTGGGAGAATAAAGAATATGTCATTAATTCACAGTACTTAATAGGGCCATTTCTTTTGACTCAAGGATTCTGTGTTACAAGCAGCTACCAATCTGCTAGATCTGATTGTTCTGGTCATTCATGTGGAAGGCAGAAAGTGCTGCTGCTACAAATTCTGGCTCTGACTGTTTGGAAGCTCAGTCCTATCTAGGGGATCCTGCCAAACACAGAGAACATGCTAATGACTTGGAACATCACTGTCCAAGACTAGCGGGTGAAGAGCTCCATTAACTTCTCTTCAGTCCTCCAAATCCTACCCACAATCTCTGAATCTCTGGAAGCTTTGAAACTGAACTCCTGTGTGTGTGCGCATGCATAGGATGGTCAAGGGAGAATATTAGAAAGCAACTCCATCAAATATTGAGTAAATTAGGGATTCATAGTAAAACAAAAGGATCCTGTGCTTTGCTACAGTGTCCTTTGCAATGGTTTTAACTTGTCAATAGTTTTCAGACTAATAATGCTCTGGAAAATACATAGTAGGAACTTTTGCATATAAGCTACCTTGTAAATTTAAGGCAGAATTATGGTGCATTGATGGGAGGGGGGTAAAACAATGCTTGTCATTTTGAAAATAAACACAGGGACTCATGAACTGAATTCATTCAGACAGCCTGGAGGTGGGAGCACTTTGTATGCACAGGCAGGACCATATTGAGAAACAGTGATGAGGGCAGTGTGTAAAAAAAGTGACATTTTGTTCATCACATGCATTACTGTCTGAGCTAAATGTGCTTCCTTTCAGTTGTTACTTAACCTAAAACAAAATGAGTGAAAACTCTAGCTTTGCTGTATTTCATAGTGTGAGAATGTGGTAGTTTCACTGAGAGATTTAGTGCCCAGAAATAGGACATTGGAAGTCTTTGGAAAAGCTGACAATAGGCATGTAAAAGCTATATATCTATATATAATATTCAGTTCAATAAGTGGGCTAAACATTTTATATGACCTTTGATAACAGGCTATATATAGGTATACACAAAACATAGATACATGTACTTATACACACACATATATATGCATATCACTATTTTTCTTGCATTAAAATTGCTATTTATTTTCTTTGATTAACAGCTAAATTTGTTTAAAATGGTTATAGGAAGTAGGTGTCATCCTGGAGAAAAATGAGGAGATGAGTGCTCTAGAGGTATTTAATTATTTAACAGATACTTACTCAAGTAGAGAGTATCAGAAATTAATGATAAAATTTAATACTGCTACACTTTCAGCCACTGAAAAAGGGACTAGTTATCATTTTGCTTCAAGTAACCAAAAAATTGAAGCAACAGAATGAAAAGAAATGAATAACAATCTTTTTGGTTTGAGTCATTGAAATAATGATAAATGGATAAAAAGTAATTATCTATAATGAAAAAAGTAAAAGAATAATATGAGCTAATGTGCAATTCATTTTATTGGCTATGTTTAGACATGTCCTTAACAAAAGATGAATAATGGCAAGTTCCCTCTTCTTCTTCTTCTTTGTAACAATGTAAATACATCTTGATATATCACTCTCCCCTAGCAGACACCATTTTTCAGTGTCTCCAAATTAAAACTGATAAATATGAACATCCATTATACTTTAAATATGGAATACGATAAAATGGAATACGATTCAATGTTAAAAAAGGAAATCCTGCCATCTGCAACAATGTAGATGAACCTGGAAGACATTGCACTAAGTGAAGTAAGCCAGGCACAGAAAGACAAACATTGTATTGCCTCACACATGCAGAATTAAAGAAGTCAAACTAATAGTAACAGGGAGTACAATGATGAGGGGATGAGATGCTTGTCAAAAGTAAAACTTTCAGTTATCAGATGATAAGGTCTGGCGATCTAACATACAGCGCTGTGAGTGTAGTTTCTAACTGTATACTTGAAATTTGCTGAGAGATCTCAAATGTTTGTGCAGACACAAAGGAAAAGTAAAGATAAGAGGTGATAAATATGTTAATTCTTAATTGTGGTGATCCTATTACAATGTACATGTACACTAAAACATTATGCTATACCTTAAATATATATAATTTTCACTTGTCAATGGTACCCAATAAAGCTAGAA
The DNA here is from genome assembly GCA_004024845.1 of Tonatia bakeri. Taxonomy (NCBI): domain Eukaryota; kingdom Metazoa; phylum Chordata; class Mammalia; order Chiroptera; family Phyllostomidae; genus Tonatia; species Tonatia bakeri. The sequence continues at coordinate 5,560 of PVIA01000780.1, forward strand.
AAAATTGCTTTAGGATCCCAGTACCATCAGATTTTCTTACAGATGTTGATAAATTTGGTACACTTAATCTTTCAAATGTTTGGTCATTTCAGCTTCCTAAATGTGATCTCATGAACATCTAAATCAACATCTTTTGAAATCTCAAATTGAGCTATAATTTTGGTGTTCTTAATTTTAAAATTGTGGTACCATATTGCTAGAATCTTGGAGGTCAATGAATGTTCTCTCCCATTCATGAAAACACTCTTATTGCTCTTGTTATGTTCTCTTAAATTTTATCTAAAACTAGAATACTCTTTATTCTTTATTATAACTATTCTATATATTTCAAATGGGTTTAGTTTTCTTTACATCTGCAATTGGAGAAGCTACAATAAACTTATAAGAGCAATGCCTCCTTGTATTTATCCTGGTGTGCTATGTAATGCGTGATTAATAATAGTGTGTTTCTATGGTTTAAGTCAATTTTGAGAGGCCCCAATCAACTGGACTTATATAAGGTAATGATAGCTGCTGTAACAAACCAAAATGTACACTATTGATGGAAATGCAGATTGGAGCAGGTACTGTGAAGAACAGTATGGAGGTTCCTCAAAATATTAAAAATAGGACTGCCTTATGACCCAGTGATTCCACTTCTGGATATATATCCAGAGGATCCCAAAACACTAATTCAAAAGAACATTCATTGCAGTATTTTTTTTATTATTATGTTTTTTAACATAAATCCCAAGAGATATTATTTTTGGAGTAAAATATAGAAATAATTTCTTTCCAGAAATCAAAATTCTGAGGGATATACTCATAACTTTATTTTTAATCAGAGTTCAGCAGGAATACTTTTATATAACTGGTGGAAAATCATAAATTTTAAAGATGAACCCACTGAGAATATAATAGTAATTTTTAAAATAAGTTTCTGTAATCATGTGACTATTCTACTCATATTAAAAAACTAATAATTGAAGTTTCTATGTATAAAGTGCTAACATTGTGTCTGTGGTAACATAGATGCTTTGAATGACCCACTCAAGGAAGTTCACTTAGTCCAGCCTGATGAAGTCTGTATCTTTTGTGTACTGACAGAGACACTGGCAGTGCACATTGAGGCCATATTTCCAGATCAGACCATGTCCATTTGAACAGACGTGGCAAGAATGAGAATCCCGGCAAAACAGTACAGCTGCTGGTGATTCATTTTGTTCTTTTGTGTGCATTGAGGCAAAAAAGGGCCATAATTCTTTACAAATCAGTATAAGAAGACCTAACCTAAGTCTACAAATCTTAGAAAACTAGGTGCAGTTATCACCTGGTTTCAAAAGAAGAGTTCAAAGAGATACCTATGGTCAGCCCATTAGCTTTCCTAAGGTAGCTAAAGAAAGCACATCTTACTGCACTTGGGACAATAATGTGTTTCCACAACTGGTAGACAAACTACATTTAGTGGTGGCTGAAGCCTACTGTCTCAACATGATGTAGATGATCAGCAGTGTAGTGGGTTACTGCTATATACTGAACTTAGAGACAAAATTTAGTCAGTGAAAAGAGAGTGAAAGCACTCTTATGTAAGTAATAAGAAGATGTTTTCTAGTTTCATAACTATTTACATCTGAAAAAGACCTTAACTCAACTCAAAGAGGAGCTAACATAACTTCAGTGCAGTGTAGAAACCTTCGAAGGAGGCTTAGGCTGACTCGAGCAGCACCATGGAGAGCTCCCAGGAATTCCATTGCTGTGGTTCTTCTCTCCTCTGCAGTTCTGGTATGCTCTAGCCATTACTGCCTCTAAAGTGAGCCCCCCTGCTTCTTACAGTAGGCCTCAGTCCTCACAGAAGTCAAAGTTTTCTTCATTATCTCTGAGTTTCATAGCTTATGTGTTTAAATAAATGCTATATTTTTCATGTGGCCCAAGGTTCTCCTTTTAAGATTTCTTTTTCCCCACCTCTATTATTAGCTCCCATTTTGGAATTGTTTACTGGAAACACATGTATCAGCATGGGAATTAAAATTATCCCCCTCTTGCTATCGTAAATGGTAGGAGCTCCTTTATGCTAAGTGAAATAAGCCAGGCAGTGAAAGACAAATACCATATGATTTCACCTATAAGTGGAACCTAATCAACAAAACAAACAAGCAAAATATCCTCAGAGACATTGAAATTAAGAACAAAGTAACACTAACCATAGAGGAGATGGGAGGGCATAGTGGGGGGCAAAGGGAGTAGGGTCCTCAAGGAACATGTATAAAGGGCACATGGACAAAACCAAAGTGGGGTAGGATCAAGAGTGGGAGGTGGAGATGACTGGGGAGGGGAGGAATGGTGGGGGGAAAATGGAGACAACTGTACTTGAACAGCAATAAAAAAGACAGAAGAAAATATACAATAATAAGTAATACAAGAATAACAAATAAAACTATCCTCTCTTTTCCCTTTCCTTCCCTCTTGGAGACTTCTCAGAATGTTACTTATAATCTAATTTTAAAAACATAAAACATTCTTAAGTTGGATATAAGGTGAATGAAATAAAATTGATTTGTATTTATCTTAAGACCATATAAGGAAGAATGAGATTATCTTCTTTTGCCAGAGCAAATTGCTGGGAAAGAAATGTTTTGATTACATGTGTTCTTCCTAAAGAGTTGTTTGGAGAACAATTATAAAGGATATGGCTGAAAGCAAAATTATCTTTCTTCTTGACAATGGCTAGGGCAAACTTTAGAATCAAGCATGCCTCAGCTTAAATTTTGCCTCTGCCACATCCAGATTTTAATTTTAGATAAACTACTTAATTAATCCAAGTCTTTCTTATTTCATCTAAAATATGGGATTGACACCTTTCACCTGGCATTATTATGAAGATTAAGCAAGATAACATATATGAAAGAGGTGGCCATGATACCCAGTCAGAGAAGGCACTTGTTTCAAGTCCATTCTGCCAATATACTTTTTCCTTGCCCTATGCTCAGGAAGAGAATCTAAGTAAACTTATAAAACAAGATCACTCCTTAGACCAACACATGATTATTGCACAATGCAATCCATCAGCCAAACTTGGCAGATCATACAAAACTGACCAAATGAAGTGAGCTGAAAGTCTTCCCCCACATTTTCTGTAAATTATGAAAAACCACAGGCAATCGTTACTTCAAAGTTTTTAGTCTCTGCTTTTGTTCTTTCAGATTGTAAGTTAATGATTAAATATGATTATAAAAAGTATTGGTGCCTTATAATATATGGAATTCATTGGTTTATTACTAGGATATTCTTGGGGTTTATGCTTAGGGTTTTCACTCTTTGGAATATCACAAATGTTTTCTGTTGAAATCAGACTTATAAACACATGATTCATATATGTATCTCTCTTCACTGTTCTCAACTAGACAAAAACCTCCACAATGGCAAGAACAATATTCACTTCAGCTAAGTAATTCACCAGATGGTTATCAAGGAGGATCATGTCACTGGCTCTAGGTGGAAAATAGGCATAATGGAGAACTGCAATTCTTAAAACTCTAACCTGTGGTGAAATAGGATGGGATACTCACTCTTGGGAGAGGATACACTGGAGGGTGCAGTGTCTCAGGTATTTGAGGGAATCAGGGGAAGCAGATCAAAAGGACAATGGGAAAGAGAGGATGCATTAGAGAAAGTCAGTGAAAGGACTTCCTGAGCAATGGGGAGGACAGGATTCAGAAACAATGGCTGGGTGATGACATTTAATGTAGGGAGTATGTTGAGCATAATTATTATAATGAGTGACAAAGTTGGGTAATGGCCATAAGGGCCTGGCCTTCAGGGAGCTATGGACGTGGTTATGAAACATGGTGTTCTTGTGAGAAAGATGGATGGGAAAACAGTAAGTATTGTTTCAAACACTGAGGCAAAATAAATGAAAAGGAATGAAGGCACCATCCCAGTGTTGGTAAACCACCATGCTTGCTTTTCTGACTTGAGCCAGTTCTCAGCCTCAGAATCCATGAATTGTAAGAGAAAAGAGATCCCAAAAGAAGGACCTGCAACACCACGTTGTTTCTGTGATGGATGATCTTTCAACTGTTAGGAGTAATGTTTGCAAAAAGTTGGTAATAATATGGGTAGTGGTTATGTATAATGTTAACTGAAATATGTGTGATATAAAGAATGTAAAATATCACATTTATGCTAGTAACATGTTTAAAAAGAGAAGAAAAATGCATTGGAGCACAAACTTGTTTATTTGAGAGAAGTTGGACTATGGTGAAGTTTTCTTTTTTTAACTGTCTGCATTTTACATATTTACCATTAGAAGCAGTACTCCATCATTAAAATATTGTATTTGAAACATTTACCTGGCTGGTGTGGCTCAGTGGATTGAGCGCCAGCCTGCGATTCATGGGGTTCGATTCTCAGTAGGGGATACGTACGTGCCTGGGTTGTGGGTGGGGTCCCCAGTGCAGGGTGCACAGGAGGCAGCCAGACACTGATGTTTCTCTCTCTCTCTCCCTCCCTTCCCCTCTGTCAAAGAGTAAATGAATAAAATCTTAAAAAAAAAAACATTCATGCTACACTGCAGAAAGTAAAGGCAACAATTTAACGAGTAAATACAAATATGCTATTGTTAAACAGGTTAGTGTGTATTTTAAAATAATATTAGCATAGTTTGATGAGTAGTAAATTAATAGAATCTGGCAGCTGCAGTGCTCATCTTAAAATATGCAGTGCTAATACATATAGCTGTGATGGGTCATAGTTGGAGACCACAAAGGAAATCTACAGCAAGACCTAGGAAAGCAGAGTCAGTTGAAATGCGAGTGTGCTTTGGAGTGAAAAAGCATATAATCTAAAATATTTTGCTAATATACATGGCATATGCCAAACAGTTTTTCATATGAGGAAGTTAAATTAAGTCAGTCAGCCATCAATAAGCCCTATTAAAAATATTCTGAATAAAATAGAATGAATTCAAGAAAAGTAGTCAAAATTATACCTTATAAAGACAATCATGCTTTTAAACAATATATGTTAGTTCTTCATGTCAGTTTTAGCCTTATATTTTTAAGTCAATTCAATAATTTACACACAAAAATTTTACAGACAGAAATTCAGAAGTTCGTAGGAGGGATTTATGGTGTCTGGACTAAAGTGATATAAAGTGATAGCCTTTTATGAAAGGGTTGAAAATTGAGCTAGATTTTCAAGGATGATATGATATGCCTATGTAAAGAGACATAAGGAGGGAAATAACAGAACTAAGGTATAAAGGTGAAAATTAATAGATTGCATTTTGGATATGTAATAAGTTTAGGTAGTCTGATGTAAAGGATTGATACAAGATAGGCAAGAAAATAAGCTGAAGAAAACTGACAGGTTGGGGTAAAAATTTAATGCATTTTGAATTTTAACTATGCATTGTGAATAATGGAGAATCAATGAGTATTTTGAGTGGGAGAACAAATCATGAAAAATTAATGTGACATTATTCATTTGTTCATGATTTCATCCTACAAATATCTGTTGAGTGGGATAATTTTAAAGAAAGAACTTGGCAAAATGGAAAGTTAGGAGAGGCTTAAATGGCAACCAGTCCAGAAGGCTGAAAGTCCACATTAGTGGCAGGCTAAGTGATAATAAAAAAGAATAGTTTTGACTATGTCTTTTTCCATCCACTTTTTTTTTCTATTGTCATTTAAATTTTTGTTGCCTTTTATTTTGGTTACCTTGAAAGACAAATCTGTGACCTTAGCTCCAACTAGTGCCCTGGGCATGGTGATCATTAGTTGTACCAACCTGTGTCTTTGTTTTCTCCTAACCACGTCTTTACTCACATTGTTGGCTTTTCATAGATGAGAAATAAGGGCTCTGTCATGCCATGCAGACCAGAGCCCATCAGACTCACTTGAAGTAAAACAGAAAAGAATTTTAGCAAGGCAACAATTTGGAACTTAAATTAGAATGCCATTTAAAGATAATCTTGAAAAATTTAAATAAGTTGTTACACATGGTAAAATCTCTTTCGGAAAGGGTTTTTTTTGAAAGGGTTTGTATATTTTTATTTGCTTAAGATCTAATGATAGACTATATGATATTAATATACTATGCATTTACAGGGACATATATTCTATTTTATGAATTTAGTAAAATTAATTTTTTTCCAAAATCTGATCAAATGTTGGTAAATTGCAAATGATTATTTATATACTGTAAGTATTTAAGGATTACAAATTCATGATTTTTTTTCCTGCAGATTTTCTAGACTAATAACTAAGTCTAAGTGAACGGAATACTATCTATTAAAACATCAGGCCATGTCTGAATATGATCTTTGTAATTTAACAGGCAGGTTGTTTCTTGGTATTTTATGTGGTTTTTGTGTTGGGCTGTTGACCCCAAGCAGAACTGAATGAGTTTTAGCAGATGCACGATACAGGAGCACATGTCATGTCATAGGCTGTGATGAAAAGCTGAGCATAGACATGTCTGGATTCAGAATCTTAGCATTTGGAGGAAACTTAGAAGTCACACAAACCCTCTTACATAAGACTGGCTCTTTGGTAGTCTTCAGAGATGATTATGCAGCTTTGTTTACATTCATTCTGAGCCTGCTAGTGAAGTGCCTCATGAGGCAGCCCAATTAATCTCTGAGTTTGGCCACAAAAACTTTTAAATTCAGCTAAAATATGACTTTCAATCTTGTACCCATTGGCCCTTATACCTATACTTAAACAAAGGATTAATGCCACTCCACTTAACACACTGTCTTTTACGTAACAGTATTTCAGAAACAGAATATCTCTTCCTTTGAACATTTGAAACTGGAAGATATTTTTCATTTTATAGTTTTCTAAATACCTGCGGATTGTCCCTTCATCCCTTTCTCTCATGATGTAGTTGCCGTGTAGTGGATCATTTTGGATGTGTTCTTCTAAGTTCAAAACATTTTGTTGGTTTATTCCCAAGTAAGAAAAATAGTTACTTCACATGTGTTTTATTAGTGCTGCAAGTATATCTTACTATTAGAAAAGAATATTATCAAAGAGCCAGAGGTGATGTTAATTTAAAATTGCAAATGCTCTGTAAAAGTTGAAATAACATACCAAAGGGGAAGAAAAGAAAGGACAATTATTTTTCACTTAGAGAAAGGATTAAAAAGAAAATATCCATAGAAGGCCCTAGAAGGATTTTGAAAGAAGGAAAATGTATTGTTAAAAGCATTATAGGTTGAGGAACAGTTGGGAGGAATACAGAAATGAATATGTATATGATGCAATTTGGGTATTGGCAAGTAGGTTAATTTAGTTATACTTAACATTCATGAAGAAGTAAAGTAAGAAATGAGGTTGCAAAAGTTATTTGATACCTAATAGTAGAAGCTCATTAATGCCTCTCTGAAGTTGGACTTTTTCTGGAGGTGATCTGTCAAGTTTTCGACTTAACAGGATATGTGTATTTTAATTGATAAATCCGCTGGTTCTATGACAAAGAATGGATTAAGCAAAGAGAAACATGGTAACACTTGCAACATGCTGTTGGTTCACTTCAAGAATGCCATCAACCATAATTCAAACAGATACGGCCTGATGATGGAATTCAGAGGTAGCAAGGAAGCCGTATATTGCAACACAGATTGATGAAGCAGTTTTTGTCAAAAGCATTCTGAGAATTGTTGTCATAAATCATCTTACATGGAGAGTGTTGTTAGGCTTGGAGATATATTACTTTTCCTTAGTGAAATGCTCATAACCTCTGCACACTGGACACTTAGCAAGCCATTACAGAGAGCAGAATCAAAGCTTTCTGTCAAAGCCCTGCAAATGCCAACTGTGATAAAAGGCAAGAAGTTAACAGTTTATCACCATCACAGTGTTGTGTTATAATATCCTTGTGTCTCCTTTTATATCATTTCCGTCTTATTTCTTTGACATGGGTTTTAAATAGTTTGTTAGTAAAAGTGTGTAAATTTAGTTCTTTTCTAGTTCAGTTCTATCTGTGCCTGATCTTTGATCTTATCTCTTATCCAATGGTGCTATTATAAGAGACAGATAAGAGAATGGATTCTTGAATTCACTGTGTAATGTTTAATCTTCTGCAGAGTCTCAGTTAGCCAAGAACCCTACCCCATATTCTGCTTTAATGTTTTCAGAGCTCTAGCCATGAGAAGCAGGAATAAGTCATTTGAAGTCAGGCTTTTTTTGCATCTAAAACTATATGTTGTTCAGACTCATTTATGAATACTTGGAGAATTACTCACTTCCTGCTGGCTAAGCATAAAGGTCAGTCTTATCTTCAGTAACATTTTCTCCAGCTTTGCTTCCCTTTGTCTCTTTTCTTAGCTCCAAAGTGAACTTTGCTGCCCAGGTAATAATACTGGACTGGAGCCAAGCCATGCAGAACAAATAATAGTATGTGCTTTCTTCTTTGATATCTGAGATTAAAACTTGCTTCGCTGAACTACCTGGAGTAAATCCTAGGGACTTAGATCTTATTTTATTTGCTATGTGTTAGGATAGGGTTGAAGTGATTTTGTAAGGAGCATCTTAATCTTGCTGGAAGTTCACAGAGCAGAGGAAGGATAAATTTCTGTTGTGTTAGGTGTCTCTATTAGGCCTCCTTTATTTTCACAAGCGAATGCCAGTTCTAACCCCAGTTCACATTTCTGCTAAAGAATCTGCTGAAATTTTTACATGACTATTTCCAGTAGAGTGTCAAAGGGTACGACTTCAAAGTCTGCTGCCAAAATGCCCAAGGACATATTTGCTGTCTACTAGTAGTATGTGTTTTCATTGCATTAATCTCATTACTGAGTCTCTTGGTCTTATTTTTCCTTATTTTATACTTAATTGCACCTGGAAATACTATATCAAATAACATATTTATTTCTTCATAAAAAATATGAGAGGTTATAATTAAAAGACCTTTTCCCACTATTTACTGCCAATACCTTGTAGTTATCTTTCTATAAATTTATCATAAAATTATTTTCTATTAAAAAAAGCTCATTCTTTTTTTAGGCCAGACTCTTTCCCTTCTAATTTGTCTACCTGTTTTCTAGCCTTGCAGCATGGCTATTATCCTGGATTGTTTTCCGGTGAAATCCTGGTTTGAATCTCTAGTTTCTTGTTTAATATCCCTCCTTCATTCTTGTTTTTCACACTGTGTTGTCTGTTTGATCCATTAGACTTTTATCTTCTCTTACTCTAAAAATGCTTTGAAATAACTTATGTGATGGTGTTTTTTCTCTACTTCTTTCATTATTTACATTTCATTTCCTTTGAAAAATATTCATTTCCCATTCCTTTTAATGAAACCTCAGGGGTAAGAGAGACAAATATATGTACTCAGTCTGTCATTTTAAATCAGAAAATACTCATCTGCTTATAAATAATTTTATATATGATTGTAAGGCACCAAAATGCTTGCTGGTAAAATGCAGAGTATAAAAATTTTATTTCAACTAACTAGTAACATCCATGGTTGGCAGGTATGGTGTTTTACTCACCATCACTAAGAGATTGGCAAAAAATGGAACTTAACAAGTGTTTCTTAAGTACATGTATCATCTGTAAAATGTGATGTTTTTCTCTAAGAAAAGGATAGAGGTGGCTATTGGTTGTAGTGATTAAAACGGTGTCACCACTATAGGACTGTTCCAGTATTTTCTTAGTATGATACTTAGTTCTTGTTTGATATTCAAAATTTGATCTCCTTCTTATTTAGTCATGAATCAAAAATTTGCAATTAGATATTTATTTAGTTATGAATCAAAAAGAGTAGGAAGTAGATTTGAAACTAGAGTAGAATCCATACTCACTGTGACTAACAACTGTTTGAACTGAACTTTAATATTTTAAATCTTTAACTATTCTGTACTTCAGTTTTCTTAGTTTAAAATTAATATCATGCAATAATGGGCTGGTCTAAGAGGTTATGTGCATTTTATAAATTATAAACATCAAAGATTTATTTGTTGTATGTTGTTTCTTCATCTATGTCAGGGTGTTTAAAAAATGTTTTAGTTGTATTTTTTTCTTACTAATTTTTCTCAATTTTTAGACATGTATCTTTGACCCATGGTTGTGGTTTATCTTTTTCATGTTGACATATTAATCATTTATTTTTGTTTTGTTTTGAAGGAAACATTTTAAACTAATGTTATTTGGCTCATGAAATTGAAAGATTAAAAATGACAGTTCATATTTTAGCTTTTTTTCTCGGGAAGTATTTGTTTCCTTAAAAATCAACTTTTATTTATCTTTCAAAAACAATATAGGATTATATCTGGAAAATGTTTTAAATTTGCATTTTTAAATGAAATAAATTTTGTTCCTTTTTGAGTCTAATGTATTTAGGAACAATAATATTAGACAGATAAATATTAGACTGTTGAACTGATAGACATATAGACACATATAGATCAATGGAACAGAGCAGAAAACCCAGAAACAGACTTACACAAATATTTCCAAATGATTTTTATGTTGATTTTTTGTTTAAATGGTTTATTATTTATGCTATTACATTTGTCTCAATTTCCCCCTTTATCCCTCTCCATCCATCTTGTCCTCCACTGCAAGAGCAAGTCAATGGACTAAGTATAGTTTGTTTTCAACAAGTAGGTGAAGCCGTGAACCTTGGCTTATAGCTTAAACTTTATGCATATGTTAACTCAATATGGACTATAGAATTAAATGTACAAAACAGAACTATAAAACTTTTGGGAAAAAAATAAAAGAAGACTTTTAGGATCTAGGGCTAAGCTAAGAATTTCTTAGACTCAATGCCAAAAGAGCAATGCATAAAAGAAAAAATGTAAGTAAATGGAACCTTATCAAAATTAAAAGAAAAAACACTTTTGCTCCGTGAAACAGTCCCTTTAATGAATGAAAAGACAAGCTACAGAAAACTTTATCTAGAAAACATAAAAAACTTCAAAACTCAACAGTAAAAAGAAATTCAATAATAAAAATAGTAAAATACATGAATGGATATTTCACTAAGGAGTATACACAGATGACAGATAAGCACAGGAAAAGATTCTCAACATCTTTGCCTTTGGAGAAATGTAAATAAAGATATAACAAGATATCATTACATACTTACCAGGATGGCTCAAATAAAAAAAATAATGAAAATACTAAAAGATGCAAAGATAAGGAAAAACTGGATCTGTCTTGCTGGGGAAAGTGTAAAATGGTGTAGTCACGCTGGCACTTTTCTATAAAACTAAACATGCAACCATACAATGCAGAAATTGCACTCTGGCACATTTAGCACAGAGAAATGAAAACTTCAGTTCACACAAAAACTTCTAGATGAATATTCTTAGCATGAGAGCCCCAAACTGGAAACAACCCAGATGTCCTAAAACAGGTGAATGGTTGAAACTGGTACCTTCATACCATAACATATTACTGAGCAATTAAAAGGGGGAAATATACTGTTGATATCTGCAATAATGTTGATGTGTATTAAGGGTATTATGCTAAATGAGGAAAGCTTATCTCTAAAGGTTATATACTATACAAATCTACTTATATTAATTTCTCAAAGTAACAAAATGTTAGAGATGGAGAAGAGATTAGTGGTTAGCAGAGGTCAGGGGTGGGGGTCTGATGGGTAGTGTGACTTCTCTGAAGAGGTAGTGTGAGGGAGCCCTGTGGTGATAGAACACTCTGTGTCTTGAATCTGATGATGGTTACACAAAGGTACCAAGATGATAAAATTGCCGAGAGTACATACATACACACTCACAAGTGAGTACTTGGAAAACTACTGCCATTTGAATATTTTCTGTGGGTTGCACCAAAATCAATTTCTTGTATTTAATGATTTATTCTAGTGAAGTATACCATTTGGGGGAGAGTGGAGGAAGGGTACATATCTTTCTGTTCAGTTCTGCAGCTTTTTGTGTCTATAATTATTTCAAAATTTAAAAATTAATAAGTAAACAGATACAAGTACCTTCTCACCGGTAAAAGAAAATGAAAATGTCAGAGTCCAGAGCCCACCACCAGCGTTGTGCCCACGTGTAAAAAAACAACAAACACTTGTTGAATGAGAAAAAACACTTTCATTATCTCTTTTGAAGAACACTAAAAGATACTATTTAAAAAAATAATCTTTTAGTTTGTATCAGTAAAATGAGTAGAATTTCTTTGATGTTTGGTTTAAGTTTGATCATATCTGTATAACAAAAAGAGTATTCAAGAGATAAAAGAAAAATTATTCAAGGTTAATTTTACCTTTTTGTTAATATTTACATGTAAAGGAATTTTTTCATGGCTTTACCTATATGTAGGCATTAGTTTTTAGAGTTAATATGTAAACCATCAAAGGGAACTTTCCATCAGTTATATATACATAAATATATATACACATATGTATGTATCTATGGAAAGGCAAGTGGGCAGTAGGAAGAAGAATATCGTAAAGACCCGATCCAATGTCAAACCACATGGATGGGTGGGAAAAATGTTGAAAATAAAGTTGCTGAAGAAAAGATGTATCTATCTGTGTTTTAGCTCCAAAATTTCTTGAATCCACCTAAATTGTACTCACAGCTGAACTACAATCTAAAGAATAGAAAGTGAATATTTAAAAATTATGTAAATATAAATATTTTATATACTTCAGTGTTTAAAATGACATGCATTACCCCAGTCAGATTCATATGTTATGCAAAATGCATCTACCAGTTTTGTCAGTTGTCCAGAATTGCATTCACTTAGGTGTTGAGGGCAGGTGAAGCACCAGGAATAGAATCTCCAATTGCAAGGAAGGGATTGAAGCTAGGGAGCTCTCTTAACCATGCAATCATACCTCCATACCTACAGCAGTAGTTAAAACAATTTTTTTATTCAGAAAATCTGTACTTCTTTAAGGATTTTATGCAACTTCATGTAGCCAAGCAGGAAATTTTTTATTGATTATGGAAAGAAAGACTGGAAACATGTGTGGTTGCTCTAATTTGAATGCTTGGACAAATAGAGATGCTTGCATATGTTGCTCGTGAACCTTGGGAGATGAAAGTCTCATATGAACTCTCCAAATCCACTACTAGATTTGAGAATTAATAGAGACCTTGAGTGCATAGTCATGTAGAGAGAGAGTAAGCACTATCATTGACATCTCCACTCCAGTAAAGTACATCATGGCCCAAAAGTTTGTTGACTATTACTTCCTATGTAGCTTTATTCATAGGAGGGCTTTGTAGCCATGTACAGGGAAACTTCTACGGAAGAGCTTTAGGTGATTAATTCCTGCCAATAATGTCACGGGAGGTAAAGCAAAAGGAAGAAAAATCCTACACAGGCCACATGAATTCCTGGTAGTATAATTAGAATCCCTTCAAATTAATGAAAATTAATAAATATCTTTAAGACTTTATAATAAACATAAGAAAAGTATAGCCCTGGCTGGCATAGCTCAGTGGATTGAGCTCGGGCTGTGAGCCAAAGCATCGCAGGTTCGATTCCCAGTCAGGGCATATGCCTGGGTTGCAGGCCACGGCCCCCAGCAACCGCACATTGATGTTTCTCTCTCTCTTTCTCCCTTCCTTCCCTCTCTAAAAATAAATCAATAAAATCTAAAAAAAATTATCTTCCTTTAAAAAAAAAGAAAAGTATAGTCAAATCTTTGAAGCATTGAATTAGAAGTCCTGTTTTGTATTGAGGTGCATTCATTAAATGTTTTTGGATTTTGGAGAGGGGTGATGATCTCAAGCCCAACCCTGGCTTCCTTCTGTTGTAGTGATACAACTAACAGGCAAGAGAAAGTAAATACTTCCAGATTAGCAAAACGAAGGCATAGTCCACCTTGCCCCCAGCCTTGCACAGACCGAGACTGAATGGGAGTCCCTCATGAGCAGTGGCAGGTGGAGGGGCTGTCTGTACCTGGGGCCTCAGTTGTGTTGTTCTTCGTGTGGGCTTTTTTGAAGGACATGTGCCTGAACATCTTTAGATCTTCTTAAGCTATCTTTGTAATCCACTGCCTCGCAATCCATATGGACAGCGCACAGTCTTGGAAGGAGTCGGTAGAGCTAAAAGTGTTCTGGCAAAAGAGCGGAAAACATCACTCTGGCTTCAGTGATCTCTTCTCTCTCCAACTTCTTACTGAAGCCAGCTCTTCTCTTCAACTTCTTCCTGGTCAAGAACTTAAGTTAGAGAGAAACCTCTGTATTATTATTATTTTAAAATAGACTACAGTAGCATTTTAAAATGCCTTTCAATATATTCATGAATCTTAATTTTTTGCTCTATTGCTGTTTTCTATGTATCTACTATAGTCTGAGCTATCCAAACTTGGGGACGTCGTCACACAGCCTACTGACCCTTGAAATTTAAGATATTACACTTTTCCTCAGTTTCTATTTCAATTTCTAGTACAATTAGTGGTCTCTCAACTAACCAAGATTCATGCAATGACCTGTTTTCCATCATTTTATCATAAACCTCCTCTGCATCCAATCATTTGTTAAATTGTGTAGCTTCTCTCTTCATAGCTCTAATGTGTGTACTTGTTTTCCTTTCACAGTTAATACCTTGCTATGACTCAAATTCAGTCTCTAGTTACTTGTACAGTGCTACAATTTCGACCTCATGTCTCCATCTTTGCTTTCTCCTTACTCGAAATCAAGTAAATTTAGACATTTTTCAAAACTTTATCAATTGACCTGGGCAGGTCAAAACATAGAATCACTGTTTTTTATTCCAAGAAATGTGTACCAGAGACACCTTATTCCATTCTTATCTTCATTCATTCCCAGGTATGATTCCGGTCTTCTCTCTCCTGTAACTCGCACCACCTCATCCTTGCTGGCTGGTGGTGGGAGGTCATGATGGTAGGGCCTGGTGGATGGATGTTTGTGTCACACATCACTTGACTGTTTAAAAAAATAAGATAAAACTCTAGTTGTTTTTTTTTTTTTATTTTTAACCTGAGACAGAATGTCTCACCATAAAGGGATTGCACTAAAACTTAAATACTAAAATATCAAATTTCCATAATAAATTACATACCCCTTCTAGACTAACTGCAATATGTCACTCTTTTCTCAAGAATGCCGAGTGCTAAGAACTCTGATATGAGACAATTTGGATGGTCCAGGCAGACCCCAAAATCACCTCAGCCATATTGCTAACATTTCCTTACTCTTACCTTCAACTGCAGACAAATAGTTTTGGCAACTGTATTCTAAATGTGTCCCAGCTTTTCTATCTCTGGTCTTACTGCTCTTTCTCTCTGGGGCATGCTTTCCTACTTGCTGCATTGCCTCATCCACAACTACCAGATTCTCATTGACACCCAGGATCTCCTAAATGCTACACCTTTGAGGAGTTCTTTCCTCTCTCTTCAATCTTTTGTTCTTGCACTTCTTTAAACCTCATAACACATTTGGAAATAATGTTTCCTTATTTCATGTTACTTACTCTCTTCACCAGATTATAAGTTCCTTCAAGGTAAGAACTCTTTATCATTCATATGCCCCTTATATTATCCCAGGCTCGAGTAGTTTTCAGTAAATATTTGCTAAACTTAATCAGTGCTTGAAGTGCTATACTGTTATCTCTTTTACTCCAGCAGGCTCTGATGCACACTGAGTCTGCCTTTTGAGTGTGTCACTCTTGGAGGTAGTTGGGTGGTCATGCCTCAATATGGTCTGTAGCTGTCCACTGGGAGCACTGGCTCTGGGGTCTCCTGGGATGTGCAAGTTAAGGTGAGCTGCCACTTGGGTTCTGTCCAGAGCCACCTGGCATGAGTTACAAAATGATTTGCAGATGGTTGCTACTTATCCTGGGTTAGAGGAGCCCAGGAGAGACCAAACTGTGAACTAAGAATGGTTGCTGCTAGTTCTGGGCCTAGGTCCACTTAGTGAGAGGTATGGGACATGCCGAGGCCTGAAGCTGTTTGTATGAGAAATTTTAGAAAATCCTGAAGCATGAACCAAGACCAACCATTTGTATAGAAAAGCCACTGGAAAAATTTTCAGTGGGCCCAAAAGCTGGGTGCAGTGAGGTCTCAGGGAATCACCAGATTGGGCAAACAGTGTGAGCCAGGTTGATGGAGTCTCAGATATGGCATTTGCCTGTCAGCTCTGTAGTGGGAGGGCTCAGCAAAGGAGCTATAGCCTCGGCCATCAGTTCTCTCTGGGAGAAAGCATCCTAAAGCTCTTGACGTGATGCTGGACAATTCCATTTTCCCCATATGTTTCTGGTGCCTTTCAAGTTGCAGCTCAGAGGGAGTGAATAGGAGTAAGGTCATACATGGGCTCTTTAAGAGGAACTGCCTGGGACTCTACAAGCCTCCATCTCCCTCAGCCTCAATCTTCACTGGTTTTTATAGCCAGAAGTTAGGGGTACCTTTTATTCTGGCACTGAAACCCTGAGCTGGGGGGCCTGCTGTGGGACTGGGATCCCTTGTCCCTTAGGGGGTTACCATGCAGCCGAGACACCCATCCCAAATTTTTCCACCATGTGTGAGTGTGGGACCAACCCACATTACACCTTGACCCTCCTACCAGTGACTTCTTAATTACTGAGATGTATGACTTCCATTCAGCTTGATTTCAGGAAGTGATGAATGATAGTTATTCTGTAGTTTAGGCATAATTTCGATGTGGTTTTGGGAGGAGGTGAGTACCCTGTTTACGTATTCTGCCATCCCTTCATGTTGATTTTTTTTAAAGCATATTTGTAAGTGTGTGTGTGTGTGTGTGTGTGTGTGTGCATACTACATTGTCATTTCAGAATACTTGAAAAATAAAAAATATACAAAGGATAAAATAAAAGTCATCTATTATTCTATTCCATAGAGTTAGCCAGGCTAATATTTTGGCATAGTTTTCCAAGTCTTTCTTTTATATTCCTTGTAATAAATTAAAAAATTTCCCGATTTATTAACCTAATATTATATTTTGATTATTTTCTGTTAGTAATTCTTTAAAGTGCCATATTAATGGGTCTTTAATACTATATATTATGAATACATTATTTATACATTAACTTTTGTTGAAGTAAATTTAAATGGATTCCAGTGTTTCCCTCATTACAAAACATGTACAAAACATTCTTACACATAAAATTTTACCCCAATTAATGGCAATTTCTTTATAATTAACTTCTAGAGCCAGTATTAAGGGAACCTAGGAGTATTTTTGGAGGTTTCTTTCAGGAATATTTTACCAGTTTACACTCTTTCAATAGAGTAGCATGGGTCCTATTTTGTCAATGCCTAGAAACATCGAATTTCTTCATTAAATACAGTTTTGCTAGCCCTTAAATATCCACTTAACACCTTCCACCTAATTCTTTTTATAATTTGCTTTTCTCAGTCCTCTAGCAGCAGTTCTACCACTTAACTCCCCTTTGGCTATTTTGAATATAAGAACATCAGCACTTTTGAATGTGTGCTACTAAAGTCATTTAAAAGTCAAGTGAGAGATCTAATCTATTATTGATACAATGGCTGGGGTAAGAGTCAGAACTTCCTGCTGGAGCTGACAAATAGGTTGGAGCTACAAGCCTCAAGATTCAAGTCATAGAAAATTGCTACTCATTCTGTTTTGATTTGAAATGACACCATTATTTGTTGCCCATGCTATGCCTTCAGTTTTAATAAAAGAGCCTGACTTAGACACATTAGTAACATTTTTATAAGATAGTAGTTTTTACTTTGGATTTTCTCCTGCTGATATACTTGATTGAAACTGGTACTTCATGGACTGTGAAGAGGTGTGAGAACCGCTTCGTGTCGTGTTCTCCCTGTGATTGGTGTGTCTTCTCAACTCCCCCACAGGCACCGGCACACACCAGCCAAGACTCGCTTAAATAAGCCTTGTGTCTTCCTGTTAAGGTTCTGTGGCTGTGATTTGCTTAGTGTCTTCATGTTAAGGCTCTGTGGCTGTGATTTGCTTCAATCTGTTTTCAGCCTTCTCTGTCAGAAAAGTAGCCGGGGAGAATGCCACCCTTATTCTGCTCGTGAAAGAGAGATCTTCTTGCCATTCAGTTATATAGTGGCTAAACATGTTATTACAGGATGGGCAAAAGTAGGGTTACAGTTGTTCATATGGAAAATAATACAATAATTAATAAATAATAATACAAGGGTAAACTGCATTTCATGTACTCACAATTGTAAGTGTTGGTTTTACTTCAAGAAACATTTTTAGCTAGGCAGAGCTCTTTCAAGGAGGAATATTTTACGTAATATCCTGCTTTAAGTTGTCTGTATTTTACTGTTATCAAGATTCAGACATCCTCTTCCATATGTAAAGCAGATGCAACTGAGTCACTAGTGAAATTTGAGAGGATTTTCCAGGCATAGGGATGTATTCATATTAATATACCAGCATTGTGTTTCTGGGTCCTTCACAGGATGGGAGGGTTTTATTTGAAGCAGTGTTAGCCAGCACCAGGTGATTAACTATAGGCACACACACACCAATGACAAAATAATGATTTGTCTAAAATTAGAGCATATCTGAGATTTTCAGATCAATTGGTCAGTTCTCACCCACACATTTCAGAGGCCCTTATTATATAGTGATCATTACTCCTGTGAGATTGTTCTCCATAATAACCCCTCTGGTCTACTTAGTAATTCTGTGTATGTGGCTAGGAGGGAGGGACAGAGATACTTTTGCTGACAGAGGCAGATTTATCTAATAGGTAAGAAAATTTATCACTGGGAACTAGCCATGAGTGTTATGGATTACTTAAATACCTAGTTCAAAACATAAGGAAAAGAAAGAAAGAAAGGAATAACGATGCTTTCTTTTCCTGTGACATCAGTAAAATAACTTATTTACAAGTGATAATATACTGATGGAAGAAGGAATGAGATTTTGTATTTGTAGTGTTAAGCAAGCCAACCATGCTATTATTTAGGATTTTAAAACAAAATAAAAAATTTGGAAATGGTGGTCTACATTAAGAATACAACAATGATAAGAGCATCACAAAGCGCTCATTTTTATGTGAGCAGGTGATAATCCCGCACCATCGTGGATGAGGAAGGGTAACTCCTGGCTATTCTCTGGGCCTGCAGCTTCACACACTGGAGCAGCCCTTGGCCACCACTGCGTTCTGCGTGACAGGAGAAGATTCCCTCTCGTCCCTGTGAGTGGAAGTTGAAGGACTGTCAGTCCAAACAATAAATGCTGAGGGGAGGGTCCCTGAAGCAACGAAGGCAAACTGCTCATCTTCGAAATGCTGGCGTGAGACTAGTGCTCTCTATAGCACATGTCCATCCGCCATTTAAAGTACGTGGTTATTTTCCTTCTAATTTGCTGTGAGATGATCCAGCCCTCTAGTAAGCCCCTCTAAGCTTTCTTTTTTATACCCTGTAAAAGAGCTGGTCAGGCAACATCATTCTCCTCGGGCATCATTTGTAATTAACTTCAAAAAAACAAAACCAGAGGACACCCTCAGACAGGGCTGAAAAAGAGCAGAGTTAGCACATCTCTATAATGGGAACTGAATGTCACCGACGGAGAGTGACAAGGAAACAGAGGGTGATTAGCAGTCACAGTGTCATGAAGTTTTCTTTAGTCAAATACTGATGTATACAGGATGGAGAAACTGGCTATTTTTTAATAGAAATGTCAGAGTGATATGTAGTTGCCTTTGGGTAGAGTGTATTCTGTTGACCACCCTTAAGAGAAATACATGTTGACACACTTCTATTCATGATAGACAATTTAAACAAAAGCCGACATTTTGCTACATATCTTAACATAAATCAGATACTGTAAAGCATGCAAATGTATATCTAAACAAATCAATTTTCAAATTTAAAAATTCAACCTACACGTTGTATATGTTTTAGTGCATATTTGTATTTAGGACTTTAACTTTGGGGAGGGCAAAATTAATTTGAAATATATTCATATCTCAAAAATTTTAAATTCTACAAGGAATTTTACCTACAATGCCACATATTAGTGGGAAATTAATGTATCCTACTAATTATCCTTCTAAATGATCCATCATGGTGAATCCAAGTTTCTTAAAACATTTATTAAAATTAATGCACTGTTTTCTAAAGAATAATGATAATTTGAACCTGTAATTTACATGCATCTTGTTTCAGAGATTGGTCATCAAATAGAAAGATTTGGTAAATTGATATGTTGAAATACAAGGTAGTGTGTCTTTGAAGGCTGACTGGTTTCCCATAACAGGAATTGGCTATTTTTTTAACCGTTAAATTAAGTATTTCATTTTTATATTGGATGAAAAAAATTCCTAAGTGTTATAAAAACTGGTTGTGGAAAATGTTAATCATTGTTATTTCCCAACATATCAGAGCAATTTTTGATGAAATTTTGCTTCTACATAATTCTTTGTGTCTAACCAAGTGTCTTTATTGTAAGCCTATCTGGACAGCGTGACCTTTTAATGGCAGGTAGAAATTAAGAGGATAGAGGTGAATCTTCTCCCTGCCTGTGTACAATCCCAATTTAAACTCATCTCTGTAACAGGGATAAGATTCTTTGTTTTCACTTTGTTATTTGCATTTATTTACATATGGCTCATTACCAATTATGAGATGTGGATAGAAAAGACATTCCAATTAGCTGGTAATTAAATAGTTTATGGCTGTCTACTCTCATTTTGGCAGAAAACACTGGTTAGAATGTGTTGGTAAAATCTCTGTTTCTCCCATGAAAGCAATTGAATGACTTTGCTGGACCTGTCTGTCCACTACTGATAAGTCTATATATATGGGATCACAACTATGGGTTGGTTTTTTTTTTTTTTCAGTACTAGGCACTGCACAGGATGCTAGTGGTAGGGAATGGGAACAGGGCTTTGGAACTAGAATAAACATGACTTCCTTTAGGAATCTGAGCCTTGAGGAAGATGAGTAGGATGTGTATACAAATAGCTAATACAACATTCTAAATGGTGGAGATGAAGTATATAAATAATATTATACCATTTAGAAAGGATACCTGCAAGAGACACACTTAGGAAAACATGATGTGGTTTGCACGTCAACATAGATCAATCTTAGTAAGTTTAAACACATCTGAAGGAGACTAATATTGATGCTACTTAAGGAACCAGTAGTACCAACTGCTACAATAATCACCTCCTGCTTTCTCTACATAGGCACACTTTTAGAATGAGAAATATCATATGTGTTGTATATGTATAAACCATTTAAAAACTATTATAGTAATTCCAGACTGTTAGAGTTTCATGTCATGTACTTAAAATTTAACTGGGAAAATTTGGAAGCATACCCCAAGATGCTTAGAGTCTTACTTTTGTCTCTGGTTGGTAAGGTTTTTAGTGATTTTTTTTTAAAGATTTTATTTATTTATTTTAGAGAGGGAAGAGAGAGAGAGAGAGAGAGAGAGAGAGAGAGAGAGAGAGAGAGAGAGAGAGAGAAACATTAATGTGTGGTTGCTGGGGGACATGGCCTGCAACCTAGGCATGTGCCCTGACTGGGAATCGAACCTGCGATGCCTGGTTCGCAGCCCGGGTTTTTAGTGATTTTTTAAAAAATTATATTTTATTTTGGTTCAAAGTTTCTACAATAAGCATGTTTTATATTTATACTAAAGGCATCATAAAAGGATGGTGTAATATTTTTGATCCTAGTATAACTTTAGGGATAGAGTTATGGAGTTAAAGGAGTAATTTCTGCAATTATAATTTTATTACTATATGCACCTTTTGTAGTGCATATAGCAGTTAATATTAGGTGATTCAAAGTGTAAGAGAGGGAAAAGAGAAAACAAACATTTAAAAAACCTAATAGATTTAAATCTGAATGGGTGGGTTACACATGATTTTTGCTGATGTCCACACTGCGGTCACTTCTTACCACAGTTGATAGCTTTAGAGTCCCTAGACAGTCTCATGGAATAATACCAAAGTTGTGGATTTATTTCTCATACAAAAGTTGCCTTTGCTCACATTTATAACTGCAAACTGTACCCTGATTTTACCAGAAATTATAATGATTTGTTCTCAAATGTGACAACTGGCTTGTAATAACACAAATTTTTTTTATATTTCATTAAAAAAATTGAAGAATTTGAATAAGATTTGAATTAAGGTTCTTTAATTTTTCTTTTTGAATAGTTGTACACGAGGCAAACATATTTTTTGCTAGAAATACCTGAATAATTTACTTATGTATATATGACACATATAAATATATTTATCCACATTATAGTTTACCTCTGTGGTCACTTCCATGGGTGTAACATGGGGGTTGATAGTTCATGGGGGTTGATATCCCAGTACCTAGGGGGTGTGCTCCATGAGTAACAACTATGGGTAGCCATCAGCAGTCCTATTAAGTGCTGTTTCCCTTTATCAGATAAGGAGATTGTGCCTCAGAAAAGTAGTTGATTTAAAGAGTAAATATCAGAATCTATCCCATTCAGTAAAAACTTATCTAGTTCCATTCTGGGACACACACACACACACACATTTTTGAAATGCTTTGAATGTAAAGATGAATCAGGCACAGTCTGGTTCAGAGTCTGGTACACAAAACAGAAATCTCTATGGATAGATCAAGAAAAAATGGATTTAAAACACAGAGTTAGTGCTTCAAACCTTATTGGAAGAGTGGAAGAATGAAAGTTAGGAGAGGACTGTGACTGCTGTCTTGGGTTTGAGGTCACACCCTGCAGATGTGAGGCAGAGGTCAGAAACTGCTGTCTCTACACTCTTATTGCTGCTGTCCTGGAGGCCTCTCACCCTCCCAAGTGGCATCTAGAAAGTGGAGGGTGTGGTTCAGACTCTGCTACAAACCCCTGCAGAGCTTCAGCAGGAAGGTGACTGCTGCCTTCCTCAAAGTCCTTTAAACCTTACTTAAGTGCTTCTTATTGACAGAACTCTCCTATGTAGAATACCTGCTGTGACATTCATATGTTTTAGTTCTTTGCCCCCTATCTTGTAGGGTAGAAATGAATGCCAGGTTCAGCACCTATAGACCAAAGAGCTCACAGTTTAATAGTGGAGGCATAAAAATAAAGAGACAATTTCAGGGTAATATGGCAAGGACAGCATTGGACTTAGACACTGTGCTGGTGTTGGAGAGCTTTTAGTGAGTTCAAAAGTAGAGAAGGGAACAAAAACAGCTTCCTGGAGATGATATTGCCTGAATAGTTCTTAAGGAATTAGCAAGAGCAGATTGTGCAAAAAATGGAAGGAAGGACACAGCGAGCACATGGGAGAGAACAAAGTGTGAATAAGTTGTAAAACAGCACATGGACATGAATAGAAATGAAGGGATGGAGGGAAGTGAAATGCTGCTAAGCAGGGGAGTGGAGGTAGTGGGTTTTGGATTTCACTGTGATCACATCGGCATCATGGAGGGCTAGTGGGCGACTGGATGTGAGACCGACCCTGTGTTCCTCCGGATGCTATACCCTTAGGGATAGCTTGTGCTAGGAAAATCCCCACTGGCCAGGGAACCTTTAAGGAAACTTCTCTGCCTCACTCATATCACCATTAATAATGGAGATGATAATAATAGTCTTCTCTGATATAATCTGTGGCCATAATTTTTTAGATGGCTCTAATATTTGAATATGCTGTGCACAAAGAAACCCCAAGATGGAAAATTAAATTAAAGGGAAATCAGATCTATAGACAGATGATCTCAAACAAGCTCATTCAGGATTCCCAGTGATTAATATTAGCCAAATATGAACTCACCATAAACAAGTTACCACAAATGAGAGCAGCAGAAACAGCAAACAAATTCAAGAATTCAAAGACTCAAAAACCAAATACCTATGTATTAAATAGGTATGGCATCAAACAATGTTACTAATCATGGAATGTAAAAAAATGAGCAAAAACCAAGCAAGTACACAATTCAAGTCTCATGAGAATCTATTTTACATCCACTAGATTGGCAAAAACTAGAAAAATTCACACTACCGAGTGCATATGTGGAACAGCTGCAACTTTACTGCACTACTCAGGGAGAGAAGAATATAAACTGGTACAATTGCTCTTACCAGTTTTGTAAAGTAGAAGTATATACACTCTATGACTTGACATTGACACTTTTAGATAAATGCCCTGTATAGAGAGTACACTTGAAAATGCAAAACAGATATGTTTAAGAAGGAGTCTGCAGGGCAGCATTGCTGGCAACTGCAGAAAAACCAGAAATTTGGGAAACAATGTGCATGAACAGAAGAAAAATAACTTTTGCTGTACCACATAATGTCTTACTATTCAACAGTAACAATGAACTAAAGCTATACACATATGTAAACCTCAATACAATGAGCCTCAAAATCAATGCTATGTGACATCAGAACAATGCATGCACTATGATAACATTTTTATAAAGTTTAAGTACTTAAAAAACTTAACAGTATATTTTAGATTTATGTATATAGCAAAAATAAAGTATTAAAATACATAAAATGTAGAGTAAATATAATATTTATGTATTTGTAATATTTACAAAATACAGTATAAGCCAAGGAAATGCTTTTATTTAAAATATATGGAATTTTAAAATATGGGGGAGGTTGAAAGAATATGAATACAGTGAATTTCAAGGTTACCAACAATTTGCTATTTCTTCAGCTGAGTGGAAGACTTGTGGGTGTTGATCTTAGCATTCTTTTTATTTTTATATGTGTTATTTACCTTCTTTTCATGTATAAAATATGATTACTTCAAAAAATATTTGTCTGAATTTCTGTTTGATTTATTTCTATTATTGTATTAACCTCTTGATGAATGGCATGTTTATAAAAGAAGTAATGACTGTCATAAAAGAAATTACATTTTACCTTTAGTTATTCTAACTTATTTATTTTTGAGGTACTGTGGGTTTTTAAATAGTGTGTTATTCTCAGAGGTAGAAATTACTTTGTAAAAATGCTCATCAGTTCTGAAAACCAGTACATACCAATAATTAATTACTAAGGCTTATATGTCCCCCAAAACAACATAGGTTAATGGTGTTACATTTTGCATGTTTCTTAATCTTTTGAATCTTGTTCAAGAGAACATTCAAATTAAAAAAATAAATGTACAATTATTTTATTTCTTTACTTTTGTTTCTGTTAATGCTCAGTAGAATCCAGAAGAATGTCAGTAGTGAGGCCACTTGAAGCACATTTCTAGTGATACAAATTTCCGTAAAGAAGACATTAGTAGTCAATTGAGTGTGGAAATTTGAAATAGTAGCAAGTTTCAGGTCCATTTGTGTGTAAATCCATAGCACTTCAAATGTTGAGATTGATTTTGCTTAAGGATTCCCTTCTTATTGTGGAATGGGTTTGGGATGTACCTCTCTATGTCACTTCAGATGCAAACGTTACACAGGTAGGTTCTTGCTGTTATGATAGCTCCATTTCCACATGTGTGGTGAGTTCAGCAGGTTTTGACTTTTATTTAATCTGGCAAAATCCATTTCCAAATTTCTTACCCTGCAATTCTAGGCTTTTCTTTTGCTTAAGCACAGTTTCTTTTGTTAATGGTTGAAATAAGGACAGAAGAATGTTTAAAATAAAGTTGATAATAAGAGAAAGAGAATAAAGTGAGTTTTTATACCTGACATTGCTCACATTATAGATGACTACAGTGAAATTTAGTAAAACATTTTAGTCTGAGTATACTTCAACATAAATATAAATCATTTAAATAAAACACTTATCTATCATCGGTTCATTATTTGGCAAATTTCTAATGTCTTTTAATTATGTTTCTTGACCTGTAATGACCATTGGTAGTTTACAGGCTTAACATAATGCTGAAAATCCTTACCAACATCTATTATTGAGAAATATTTGCTTTGTTATGTATTGGTTCTGTTCCTGTGTGAAAGTTGCAATGTTTAATGTGGTGAATTCCTTCTTTCTTCTCCTAACTATACAGATGATCTCATTTAATTGTGTTGAGTAAAAAATTTGTCTACCATGTGACTTTCCCTAAACCTTCACCATATATTAAAGCGTATTGGATTTTCTTTCCCTCTACATTCCTCTAGGACAGTTTCCCAGCACGATTTGGAGGAATTCATTTTGTCAATCAACCATGGTATATCCATGCCCTGTATACTGTAATCCGGCCTTTCCTAAAGGAGAAGACTCGGAAAAGGGTATTTGTTTATTTCTGTTTTTATTTCCCTTCACCTTCCCCATTCAATGAATTATGATATATACTATGTACATAATACTGGCTATGGTAAACATGCTTCCACACTGCATGTCAGTATTCAACATACAAGACATTTAAACATTCCTAAAGATATGTGATAATTCTGAACAGTATCTGTGAAAGAAACATTTAAAAGCTGGCTCTCCTTTTCTACAAAGCAGAAGAACATTTTAGCACTTTGTTATATATTAATGTTTCAGTTTAAAAGTAAAAAAAAATTGTCACCTCTCTATATTTATTGGTACACTTAATATCAAGTAGGTTAGATAAAAGCTATAATATTATGTTGATAAATGGAATTACTTTACAATATGTATTGTATTGAATATAATGCATTGTATGATAGCTAATATGATTTTGTCATGGTTGTCCTGATCGACCACACATTTTAGAAAGAATGCTTATGTGTAGAAATATTAACATTCATTTAAATTACAAGTAACTTGAATTTCTAGATTCAGTTTCACCTCACAATGAGTGCATTCAAAGTACACTCAATAGAATCATTACTCCGAGAATAAGATTATTTATATGCTGGCCAGCACTCAATCTGATGAGCCACATCAGCCAAGGCAAAATAAGATAATTTATATAAAGCATTTACCACAGTGCATGACATGTGGTAAATGCTGAACACATTTATTGTGATTATTAATAATATTGATTTAAAAGTGCATTTTAATGCATATTATCTTATTGAATTTTCAAACGGCCCTGAAAGTAAGCTTAGTAAACGTTATGTCCTATTTCAGAGCAGAGGAAAGTAAGTCTTAGGATGGATAAGTAACTTGCTTACTCATTTATACAGCTGTAAAGCGGCACAGCAACATTTGAATCAAAATAGCTCCACATTTAGAGCTATTTTTACCATTGTGCTGTGACCGATTTTCAAATGATTAGCTCCATAGTAAAATATACTTCTAAATCTAGGTGGCAGATAATTTTCCATGTCTCTCAGTGAACGAAAAATCACTTCAGGTATTTCTGTGTTGTAGAAGCCTCATTGTGAGTGAAAATTTGTAAAATAGTTGTTAAGTATGTGTTTGTATCAAACATTAGTGATGGAGAGTTTTCTGCTTATGAATTTGTTGAAAATGTCCCAGTAGTTTAAGAGGAAGAATTCCATAAATAATTATAATTGATATTAGAAATTGTTTTTACCACTGAGTCTCAAATTAATTTACATTTTACAATTCAGAAAAGTGGATTGATGTGCCTCGCAAAGAACACTTACAAATTTTGTTTTATGAAGGGATGATCAAGTGAGCAAAACACCCACTGGGGCTTTTAGTACAAATTATACCAGTGAACACTTTTGTAGTAGTCACTCTGTACATGCTGTTCTAAGTAATGTACGTATGTTAACTCATGTAATCCTTAAAACAAGGCTTATTTTTTCTCTTTTTGTAGATGGGGAAACTAGGCAAGATAGTTAAGCAATTTGCTGCAAATCACTGCTAAGAGGCAGGAGAATGGAATGTATAGGTTTATACAGAATGCTGCTCCAGGCAGAGAGAGTAGCAAACACAGAGGTCCTTTGGCAGAAAACTCCTGGTGTATATGACAAACAGTGTGGAGGCCACAAAGGCTGGAGTAGAATGAGCACTGGGGAGGGTAACAGAGGACTAGGTAGGAGGGAAAACGGTGTGCCTAGCCCTGTAGGGCCTTGGACACCACTTCAAGGACCTGGGCTTTCAGAGTAAAATGAGAAGCATGTGAAAGTCTTTGAGAACAGGGATGATTGTTCTGACATGATTTTAACACGGTTCCATTTTGTTGAAAAAGACTGAAGATCAAATCTAGAAAACCAGAAAAGCTCCAGGTTTGGGGATTATTTGATTGCACTTGACAATTTTGACGGTGCCTAAATGAATGCATTTCTACCAGTATTCTAGATGGAAGGGAGGTATCCGAACTTTAACATTTTAATTAAAACTATATGATTTTGATTTTTTCATATGAGAAAATAATTATAGGTTAAAACTCCTTTACTTTCTTTTTATGCAATCAATGCACAATGCAAAACTATAATTTTTCCTTACTGTTGGTCTAAGTAATTCAGAAAAATGTAAGACATAATTGTGAATGTTCTTTTACAAACAACGAGCACCTGGTTCTTCATTTGCTTAACTTCGATCTGACTTTGAGTCCCCAACATGCCTGGCTTATGAGAAGAAATATCAACCTTAGGTGTTATAGGGGTGCCTTCTTCTCAAAATCTCACCAGAATCTGGAATCTGTCATGCAGAGTCAGACTTCTCAACTGTCATGGCCACTTCTGACATCATTATTCAAGCCAGTATTAGTTCCTTGGATTCAGTTCTCCTTCTGCTCTCCAGATGTCTGTGCAAAAAGAGCAGCTTTGCTGTAGCTAGAACCCACTGGCTAGGCTTTAATCCCCTACCCCAGTGCACTCTTCAGCTAGCCCATGACTGTGACCTTGCCACGCCCCAAGAGCTGGCAGGGAGCAGGTGGAGCAGGTTTCACTTCTGGTTTGTACAAACTTCTACCTCTTCCTCAAATGGTGGACTCTCTCTGCTATGCCTCGTTAATTTTCAAAAGTATTCTACTGTAGTCGCCTAGCATATTCTTCTTAATGGCAGTTTAGGAAAATGAAATGAAAGTTGGAAGTGTTATTCAAGATAATTGTTTCTGCCTTTAAAGCTACTCTGGGGCAAAGGAGCCCACAAGGACAAGACTTTTTGCATGGAATGGAGGAAGAGAAAAAATAAGGAGAAAAAATAGTAAAACTTTAATAAATGATGCTATTACACAGACCTAGTTAAAACAAAGAAAAATCTTAGAGCAAAAATTAAATAGTTGGGCAATTACAATACATCCTATTATCCAGCCCAGAGGGACATGACACCTGGAGCTCTCTGACATTAAGATGTTGGGATAATGAGGAATAATCAACCCAAGTGAATGCAAAAGCATCCATCAAGGCAGGAGAAAACCTAGAGATCATGGGAGAAAATGTTTTCATGAGGAGAACCATCCACTTACAGGGGTGTCCAACCTACGGCCTGCGGGCCACATGTGGCCCAAGATGACTATGAACGCGGCCCAGCACAAAATCATAAATTTACTTAAAATATGAGTTTTTTTGTGTGTTTGATTACATGTCACAATGTATTTAATGTGTGGCCCAAGACAGCTCTTCTTCTTCCAGTGTGACCCAGAGGTGCCAAAAGGTTGGACACTCTTGATACTATATCTAGGGCTTCTGAGAGTTAAAGAATAAGAAGGACTGAGAATTGGACAATGAATGTAGCAGTGAGAAGACTCTTGACAAGAGCAGCTTTCATATTGTGGTGAGAGGTAACACCTATTTGCATTGGATTCAGGAAAAATGGGACAATAGTATTTGGACAATGAATACAGACAAATCTTTTGATGAATTTTGCAACGAAGGGTAGGAGAGAAATTGGAATAACTAGAGGTTTTATGTGTTTGTATGGGGGAAGGGCAGAGTAGAGCTGGCATGTTTGTTTTCTGGTGGTAAAGATCCAGCAGAGCAAGGAAACTGATGATGTGAGAGAGGTAGAGAGCATTGCTTAGGAAACATAATTCAGATATAATGGAAACAGAATTCTGATATAAATTCAGATGGTGGTGGGGTGGTCTCATCTGGTTGCCCTATTTTTTCAGTGAAAGAGGAAAAAAGGCCAAATCAGAAAGTGATCCTGAGAGGGTATTAGTGAAGAAAGAGGAAGTAGTGTGCTGGGTTACCTTGATTTTTCTAAGGATTTATTACCATACATCTTGCATGACTTGAAAGAGAAAGTTTCTTACATGAAGTAATGCACCTGATAAAATAAAGGTTATATACCTAATAAAATATGGGTTTCAGATACTAGAGCTTAATTTTTCCAGGAGAAATTATTTTCATTTCTTATGAGAAGAACCTAACAGTGTGTGTATGTGTGTGTGTGTGCATATGTGTTTTCCTGGGCTGTTGTGCCCTACAAAAAGGTGTGGTAACATATAAACTTTGCAATTAACTTGATGTAGTTTGGGACAGATGGCCTTTTCCACTTTCATATATTCTGCATCACATAATCCAGGAAGCTGGGATTTCTTTCTGCCTATTTTGGCCAGTGAATTGCTCTCAGCTGCTTTTACTCTTCCGTAATTTGTTAAAAAACTTGTCGATTAGTGACTCCCATCCCTTTCATTTTATTTGATGTTACAACCAAGACTGATGTAGACCAGTCTTTCTTTGTTTTCCTAAATATTTACATCACTAGTTCTAAAAGTTTATAAAACAAAGATGAATGTGGTATCCTGTTCATCATGAACCCAAAGTATAAACTCTAATCCTTAAATAAATGTTATATAATTATATGTGAGATGACAACAATGCTTTATCAGAGAAGACCGATTTGCAGTTTTGATATTGAAATGAAAGAAAATGGGTAGCAATTTATGGGCAAACAGATCTTGAATATGTAGCTTGAGTAATTTTTCGGTTTAACAAAATGCTTTGTATAAACAGTTACACCTGAAATTAATATATGCATTTAGCTTTACAGTTATTCCATTAATAATGGAAATAATCCATTATTTCATTTTCAACTTGAACAATAAACATGGAACTCTGTAGCAGAGAAGATGCTGAAACACTGCAGAACGTAAGTCCTTTGGGACATGAACTTTCACTCAACCTTTTATTATGATGATGCTAATCTACTTTTATTCACATCATATACTTTGCATTATGAAGTGGTAATTTTTCAGTCACAGTATTCTTGTTTTTATGGATGACAAAGAGAAAGCATTACCAGTGACAGCTTTTGGGCTGAATAACTTGGATAGACTTTGTGGCTGATGAGTCCCACATGAGAAGAAGCTGTTCTAGCAGCATTCATTATTGGCTTTGCACAGCTAACATCGGCACGATGTACAGATCCACATGCACATTAGATTCTGCTATGTCCCTGGCTATGAAGCAGGAAACCAAATTCTGGTTCCAGCTCTTTAAGTCAATAATTATTGGACCTTCTAGAAGCTACTTAAAATCCCAAAACTCGGAATTTTCATATGAAGTAGTAGGATGATAGTACCAGCCTGCCTGTTTCACAGAGTGGATGAGGGGTTTAAATATTTTAATAGACATGGAAAACTCTTGCTTTTGTTTTTTCTATCCTTACTCTCTCTGTACAGCATTTGAATAATATTTATTCTCTTCCCTGTGTTTTCTCTCACCCCTGTTCTTGTATTCATAGATATTTTTGCATGGTAACAACCTGAATAGTCTACACCAACTAATTCATCCTGAGATCCTGCCCTCTGAATTTGGAGGAATGCTGCCCCCTTATGACATGGGAACATGGGCAAGAACACTGCTAGACCATGAGTATGACGATGACAGTGAATACAATGTGGACTCTTTCAGCATGCCTGTGACAGAAGTAGAAAAGGAACTCTCCCCCAAGTCCATGAAGAGGTATGCCCAAGGTAGCTGGAAAATGGGCTGGGGCCAGAGTAGAGGCCCCCAACTCTAATTCCAGGTTTTACATTTTTTGAAGGAGATATTTGGTGATATTTAAAAGCATTTCTTGCTTCCATGATTAGATGTCTAGGAATTTTGAGCCAAATAAAGGCATTCGAGGTAATCTCAAGTCGGTGTTATTGCAAATTCACAGACAATCTAGCAGCCCTAGAAGTTACTAAATTCAGTGATTTTTCAAACTGCACTTTAGGGTTCTGGTAGAGTTTCTCAGGCCAGGCAGGTGGGGCAGGGACAGTGCCCAGCTCCATAATAAAAATGACCCTCCAATCTAAGCAATTTTATTAGATTTCTATTTAAGATTTCATTTGAAGAAAGGGACCTGTAGCTAACACTCATGCATGCACTTTTCAAACACCAATATTCAAAGCTTGTGTTCTCTTTACAGTATTTCTGCCAAGTTTTTGGAGGGTCTAGTCATTCTCGGGAAAAAAAAAACACTCTATTTCCCCACAGCTTTAATCTTTATAAAGTTCACTGTTGAGTCAGACTCTCTGCTTTGACTCTCACAGTATTTTTCTACCTGTTTTCTTTCAGTCAGTGCATAATTTATTGAACAGGTGCTTTGTAATAGGCTGTTTCTTAGGTATTTGGGATCTAATATGGATAGAATATACATCCAGCCATTGTCTAGTGATGACCAAGAGTGGGAGAGTTGCCAGGCATGCACGGATGCATAATTGCGGCTGAGCTTTCATTCTCTAGCAAACTACAAGACATCTAATTCCCAGTTTTCCCTAGGCCACACTGGCCCAGGGTTCGTGTGGATAATGTAACAAATATTATTGGTTCATTTTTCATCACAGAAATAAAGGAATCACAGCTCCTGCAAGTCTCTTCTCACCTAGCTCAGGAGGGACCATGTGCATCTTACATGTCATCCCAAATGCTGTCACGCATCCTTCTCTGATGAAAGCCTTCTGGTCCTTTGTCATTGCTGTGACTCATACGTGGCACCCCAGATCTCTGAGCTGGCTTTTTTTTTTTTTTTTTGCTACTGTTGTTATGCGTGTGATGTCTTCCTTTCCCCAGACTGCTCCACCACTCCTTGGAGAGAATAAAAAGGCTGATGACACCTCCAGCTTTAATTTCTCCACTGGTCACCAAGCTCATGTTTAAACCAAGTTCAGCTTTCTCAACTCCTTTCTTAAAATAGGACTTTATAATTTGAGTTCTGCTCTCTAACCAAAGGGATTCATGCATAGACCCTTGAAGAGGTCTATTAAGTGCTAAAGGTTGTCTTCAAAGCAGTGTATGGAGAGGTGTGGAATGAAAAGAGCACATTTTTCTAGAGAAAAGGCATATATTTCATTAAATTCTCAAAAAATGTTTTCTAAAATAAAAATATTTAAAATACATGGACTCAGAATAGGTTTCTTCCTATAAAAATAATAATCCTAATATTAGTGTTGCAATCTATATTTTGCTTTCCACAAATGAGGCCTCACTAGTCCCTTTTTTGTTTACATTAATTTATTTAATCCTCAGAGCAACCTTGTTAAACTGATATGGTATCTCCAAAGTTACATAGTCTGTATGTGGTGAAATGGGGTTCTAACCCATGAGGTATGTCTTCTGTGTTGCTGACATACACTCTGTCTACCCTTCTGTGATATCACAACAGAGAGATCCCTCACTCTAGAACTAAGCTACATAAAGATTCAAAGACAGCTGTCCTAAGTGTTCCCTCATCTTTTCCTTGGCCAGTTAACTACGCTCATTTTCTTAAGCCAGTCCTTCTGTGATGTATTAACCAACATGATCCCCTCCTCTGAACACATCCTCTATGACCTTGGCTGCACCCCAGCACCCACACTCTGCTTACCTTCACTGACTCCAAAACTGCCCACCTGCTGCCTTTGCCTGCACCCCTATACTGCTCTTCTACCTTTAATTATCCACATGGCAACGGATTATTTTACTTCTCTGCTTTAAATTTCTTAGTGACTGCTGATTATACATATAAAATCAACTCCATATCATGGCTTACACTGTGGTACATGATCTGAGCCTGCCTACCTCTCTTTTCTAAGTTTATTTACCTTTTCTGTCTTTCTCCACCTTTCAGACCCATCATTCTTGTTTATCCTCTTTCAGCTTCTCCAGCTTGTTCTTGCCTAAGGGTCTTTATACCTCTCATGTCTGGTTGGAATGCTCTTTTCCTATGTTTCACAGTGGCTGGCCCAGTCAAAGTTCATCTCTTGAAGAGGGTCTTTTGATTTTTCTCAATCACCAGGTCTTATTCAGTTCTATTTCCTCCTCATTCTAGTCACTCCTTATCAGTCATGTCCTTTATTTTCTTCATAACACTTACCAGTCTGTGAAATGGCTTATGTTATTTAATTTTATATGCACCCCCAATGCATATAAAGCTTTCCCCAAGCTTCATGGAGACTTCAGTGGCTTTTTCTGTCCTGGTCTGTTCCGAATCCCCAGTGCCTGGAGGAAACCCTGACATAGAGGATGCTCGTTAGGTACTGGTTGAAAAATGAAGGAGGCCTCTGCTGTTTGTCTTTGGCCCCTTTTAAGTGTTGTATTTAGAACTGAATTGGTAACACCTGACACTGTTACTACTTGCACTGAGGTTCTGGAATTATGGCTTTGCAGTGTGGACTTCATGGGCTTCCTCTTGTTGCAGTTGTTGCCCTGCGGCTCTCATTCTGAAAGCCAAAGCACATTGCTAACTCACAGTGCGCTGCCTAAAACTAGTAAGTCTCTACCTTTAGATCCATATTCTCCTAATTCTCTGTTACTAGGTTTCACTTTTTCCTCCAAGCACATTACTTTTTAATCGATTAACATCATGTTGTTAGATTTGGCTCAGTCTATCCACCTTTTGAAGTCTTTATGGATCCAGACTTTTTTCTCCGATTAATTAGGCCATTTTGTTCCCTGCAGATGGCTCACAGCACATCGACCTTCCCAACTTTGAGTTTCTTGCTTCTGACATGGGTTGATTTTTATTTCCGACATGCATTGTTTGGTGCTGGCTTTGTATCATAAGATTTTGTTCTATTTGAAAGCATGTGGAAGAATGAGATTAAGAAATGTGTTTTACTTGACTCTTATCTTCTCCACATCAGGGAACAAGAGTTCCCCCATAATGGATAAGAGAAAATTGTTCCTAGGTTCCCCCCTTGCTCTCTTCTCCTCTGTCTTCTTTTTGAGTTTTGTCATATTTAAGTTGAGAGGGAAAAAAATCATTCCTTCACCAAACAGTTACAGATAAACCCTTGGGGTGAATTTAGTTAGATGTATAAGACAAAGACTAGATCCACCTGTGTAAATTTGTGGAGGGATAGCACAGTCACATGAAGCGATATAAAGTTCACTAGATTGTGGCTGCCTTAAACTGGTCAAGTGTCTTTCTCCTTATATCTCTGGTACCTAGGATAGTGCCTGGCACATAGCAGTTGTAATGGCTAATGATGCTAATATGGTTATGCTGATGTGACCTTAAGTTTTATTGAATAATATTTAACATCTATTGTTCCTGCATGCAAAAACTTACCTAATGGTTTTATGTATTGAATCCTTCGCTTTTCTAAACAACTAGTAAGGTAATAGTGTCCCCATCTTATTAATGAGGAGACCCAGTACAGAGAAGGTAAGTAACTTCCACATGTCACATGGCTACAAAGCGGTGATGCTAGTATTGGAACATGAGTGATACTATTCCATAAGTCATTTCCTTAACTGCTACCATTTGCTAGCTGCCAGAATTTGTGCTGGGGTTTATGCATGCATTATTGCATTTGATCTTCAACACATCTGTATAATGTAGCTCTTATGTTCTCCATTGTACAGATAAGGGAACAAAATCTTAACAAGGTTAAGTAGCCTTCCCTTGGTCACAGAGATAGTAAGTGGCAGAACTGGAATTGGGATCCACTTCTGTCCAAAATCTAGCCTCTTAAACACTAAGGTTAGCACAGTATTGGAGAGGCATAAAAAAATGAATAGTGATACCTGGATAACTAAATTTAAATTATGTGTTTTAATTTAAAAAGTTATTTATTCCAAAGACAGTAGAGGCAAATACATACACACTCACCTTTAGTCAATCCCTTCTGATAGAGGCATCTGATACCTATCATTGAGATCAAATGGTAAAAATGGATTAGGAAATAAAAGTATTCTCACCTTCCTTTCATTCTTTCTTCAGAAAGGAATTTAAGTTTATTTAAGAGAAGGACTGGATATGTCAGTTCACTTTGTAATTATTTTTACTTTGATAATTAGTTCCATGGCTTTTCTTTTTCATTAGCCTGTGCAGTTGTAGTTTAGCTTATAGTCTTTCTGTTTGAAAGTTAATGAGGTCTGCTAAGAGGCAGAGCATTAGCCAATTGGCTGGAATGCAGCAGCAGGGGAAAAATTCATTACCACGGAGAATTTTAAAAGGGCAGCTGCTTCCTTAATGCTATAGCTATTACGATGGCAGCTTCCTGCCACAACAGTAGCATGTCTCATTAACTTTCATCCTTTCCTGTTTTATGTAGTTTCCTAACATATAATTTCCACCTGCTATCAAAGGCATGTGTAAGGGGTTTTCAAATTATTTGCTTTCCTAATCATAAAGGGTTACTGCCTATCCAAAAGGGGTTTTAACTCCAATCTTCTTTTTAAAATTTAAAAATTACAATTGACATTCAATATTATATGAGTTTCAGGTATATGCAAAGGGATTAGACATTTATATAACTTACAAAATGATCCCCAATAAGTCTTGCCCCCACTTGACACTGTAAATATATATATATACATATTTATATACATAGTTATACATAGTTATTATACACATAGTTATAATCTTATTAACCATATTCTCAATGCCATATTTATATCCAGTTACTGTTTTGTGCCAACCAATTTGTATTTCCTAATCCTTTTTTCATCTTTTTCACCCAGCCCCCCAGGGTTTTAACTTTTTAAAAATATTAAAATATTTCACAAAATATCAAGAGTAAGATTGATTTTATCTAATGTTCCAGTGGGAAATTGAACAAAACTCACATTCAAATTTTAACTGTTTTCCTAACATAGTCATTAAAAACGTGATGTTTAAACAAATGCCCATTTATGTTAAATTTGTGTCACGGAGCCCTTTAAGACAGGAATAAAAGCTCCTACCATTTCTATCTCATGTCTCATAATAATAATTTCACTGCAATAATTTCCCATTTGGAATACATCTGTTCTATACTACAAATTATCATTTCCAAAGAAAAGACCCTTGCTCCTTTGTGAATAGGAAAATTTAAGCCCATTATTGTGTATTTAGAATCCTTTGCTGTTGTGTATTCCATTTAGAGGCCAGAGGGTATCGTTTCCTCTAATGCAAATTGATGCTCAGCATCCTCAGTTCATAAATCCCTTGATGTAAAGGAAGATAATGTGCATCAGTGAGAGAAGTAATAATGGAGAAAAGGCAGAGGAGAGAATGTGATTATTTGGTAATAACTCACTGACAGAGCCTCTATCGTTTCCAGATCCCAATCAGTAGTGGATCCTACAGTCCTAAAACGCATGGATAAAAATGAGGAAGAAAACATGCAACCTTTGCTCTCTCTGGACTGATAACTTCTCTACACTTCCCATGGATTGGAAAAGAAAGGTACTTGTTTTCAGCAGCAGAGACAGCACTGTGGAGGAATTACCAGCTGGCAATTTATTTATTCTTGTTCATGTAGCATAATATATAATAAGACATCAGGCTTTTCCATTTGCCTGAACCATGGGGGCCCTGGTCTGAATTAAAATGTCAATAATTTATTCTGTAAGTGCCAAGTTCTTTGTAAATATAATGTAATCTTTATGTCAAGTTTGTAAGTTTTGGTAATAACTAAAAATGGAAAAATTTGGCTTATGAGTCCTTGCCAGTGATGTGAACTGTAACAACAACAAGAAAAAAGACACATGAATAATCAAAGCTAATTAAATGTAGCCCTGTTTCCTATGAAGCCATATTTCAGCTTTCATAGTGGTTGTTTCATTGTTTTTCTCTGAAACTCTGTCATATTCAAATGTACTTTTAATGAGCACAGGGAACTTGATGATTATAGGGAATTATTATGATAAACGTATTTCCTGTCTAGTGATTTGCATTTCACAGAAAATGTATTTTAGTGACTCTCACTGGCCTTGTATTTTGGAGACAAAGAATGGCAGTTGATCTGGTACACTGAACACTTGAACTCTTCAATGTTATTTAATTCCTGGATTCTTGTAAAAAGATGTTTTCCCAATTAAGGTGTAGAATTTTGAGAGTGGATTCTTTTTAAACTGCTGTCTTCACAACGTGTACTTTATTCAAGACCCCACTGAATCCCTGCCTGATGTATTTTAAGAACATTTCTCCCTCAAAAATCTTTGACCAAGAGAAAGAGAACTCATACATAACAGTGTTTTGACAGCTAATTTTGAACATACAAGTTGCTACATACAGATAAGGGGCTAATTTCTAATTTATTGTACACTGGTTTATAAAACACCTATTTGCACACAAACATATATTTTTGCTGAGCTGTAATAAATCCTTGATGTGACAGGCTTATAAGATAAAACATACATATTCAATGGTCTTAGAGATGATATCGATTATTACACGAGATGCTAACTTTGGAAAACCACTTTCTCTAAAGGTAATGAAAATGCGGTGTAGTAAAACAGATTTTTAGTGAACCTATTGAAGGGAATTCTGATTCGTAATATAATCTTGAATCCATGCCATTTTAGTGAAATCTATTTTTCAAAACAACAGATCTCTACATAGTGCAGGCAGTATCAGGTGGTCAAGAATAATAAAGGTTTTCTCATATTTAAGTGAATTATCCCAATGATCCTGTAAGTACAGATTTTCTTTTCAGAAAAGATTGAAAGAACATATTGCATCCAGGGGATACAACGAAAGCATCTGAAGGCATCTGAGATAGCATAACATAGTTTAAATATACTCTATAATCCTTATGTCATTGAAAGTTTCTGTTTCATAAAAATTCTGCCATCTTAGCACATTTTAAATAGCTTACTTTAAATTTCAAATTCTAGTGTGAAAAAAATCAAGAATTTTACCACCTTTTCAGATTGGTAATTTTTGATATTGAGAATTTACCAAAATATTCTTTTGAAAGAAAAATATCTGGAAACCAACAAAAATAAAGATGTGTATCAACCTTTCCACACTTTTTAACTAAAAGCTTAACATTTTTCAGTTGTAATTGTATAATGAAAAATCTTAAATTCAAGATCAGTACAGTGTACAGTATCACCAATGAACTATTTAATATTTGTAAAAATCTATAAATATACATAAATAACATGAATGAAAGATCCCTTAAAAACGCCAATGTCTAGTCAAGTATGGAAGATTTTGTCAACCTGACATCATTTTCCAGGGTTGGGCTTATGTCCTATATAAGCAAGTGTAAGGCAATATGAATATGGTGCATTGGAATGAAGTACAAACTAAGTACAGAAGGCAGTGAACTTTGCATTCTCATTGATTTCTCTTTTCATTTATTGCCAATTTTCAGAATTCTACCAGCTTCAAAAATGTAAACTAGCATAGCTAGCTTCTTTCTCCTATCATTAGAATGGTGTTCTATAAAAATAATTAGGCAGATGTATTTCTTATATCTCTACCTATGTAACTACAAAGTATCATACACACTGTCTCCCTGCCCCACATTTGGAAACTTTGCATAGGCATGGTTGCTCGTCTGACCTTCTTCAAATGAGCAGTTCAGAATTGGTGGGATTGTGTAAAATATTTAAAAATGAATGCACAAAATTAAAACAATGATGCCTGTTGAAAAAGCTGTATCTAGTTCAGCCTGTGAGAAAACTCATTTCCTAGGAATGTGTTTGAAGCTGCATAGTCAAGAGATACTTAGTCAAGTTTATAAATTTTCCCTCAGCCTCTGCTAACTAGTACCGTGTAGGAGCTACTTTCCCCCTTATTTTGTCCTGTAGCTGTGTGTATTGTTATAAAACCTAACAAATAAGCACTCCTAGCTTTCAATTTAACTGTGATAGTACACGCCCACTCACACACACTGACACACAAACACTAGACTATTTGCCCTGATGAATTTGCCTGTGAGTTTTGAGAGCTATGCTTTGTTTTTTTAAGGTATCTTCTTGCTGAAAATATGTAGACATAGGCCAGTAGTTCATTTACTTCTCTTACCCTATTTGCTCTGTCTTCTATTCTTGTATCTTTTCTTTCTTCCAATGTTTCAGGACAGCTGCTTCCAAAGCTGTTTTAACAATAAATAACTTTATGTTGTCAGTGACAGTTGCACACATTTTTGACTGATATTTTAAATGGAAGATATTATCATGGAAATATACTCTAAGAAATATGGAGAAGTGCCTCTTTAAAAATGGGATAAAGCAGTGATACTAGAATATGGATTCTATTTGCACTCTCTTCCAAAAAGTAACTCCATTTATATGGTACAGGGTAAATATAGCTATCATTTGAAGAAGGCTATCTGAGGCCTTGCTGTGAGCATTCCTGTACAGCGTAAGTCTTTATTGTGTAAGTCCAATACAGTAACTTGAACGTGCTATTGACAAGCCTGGCACTATGCTAAAACAATATACAGGTATTAAATAGAGTTTTTCAAGCAAGTTTTTGAAGTGGGCATGCATTATTTCTTCTCTTTCTATAATAGTTTGCATAAATGTAGGCAAAAACATTTCTTAAGTCTTTTCATGTAAAATGCTTGTTTACTTTACAGTACTAAAAATTCATATATTCATAAGCAGAAAGCCAATTGCTAGGGTCCCTTTAATTTTGCAAACTAGGTCACTTTGTTAAATTAAACATTTGAAGTATCTGTAATGTTCTTGAGGGAACAGAAATGTCTCTCATGCATCAAGAAAATGGAGAGTTGTTTTAGACATTGGAGAACATACTTATTACCCTTCACAAAAGGAAAACCTTAGATGCAGGCAGTGAGACTTCAGGGACAGACTTCCTTTTCTTCTAGAAACAACCTAAAGGGTTATGGACATGTTTATGGTCCTTTAGAAAAGTTATATCAGGAAAACCTGCTGAGAGGCTATGCACTCTTCTGTTGTTTTATCTAAATGTCTAATTGGTCTGGTTAGTTAATAATTTATCTCTTTTGCTTCTTACTTTGTAGTAATATAATTACTTGAAAAATTGCCATGAGCCATGAGGATATTTCGGAATGATTTTCACACACAGAATAAAATGAACAGAGCTCTGGCATGGTATTTGAACTTTAGGGCATGGTATTCACATTTTTACATCAATAACTTAGTAGGCATATGTTTCATTTAATATGTACTAAATAGATATATAACCTAAAAAATGATGGTGCATTTTAAATTTATGAGGCCATTAGATCATGTAAGAATCAGCTGGTAATATAAAATATATTTAAACAAAATTGACAAGTGGCTAAATATTCAGGGTGTATAATTATCTTCAGTAGTGAAAACTATTTATTTTTTGTTTTAGTTGCTTTCCAATATGCTATTTAAACTATTCAGCATTACTTATATTTGAAATAGGTCAAATAAGTAAAACTATGAAAGGATGCTTGGCCTTGAAACATTATTATATCATGATCTTAATGGCTTAGAGCAGATAAATTTTTTTCACAAAATCAAGTTTTTATTTTGTAAACATTCATAGGTTAATGCCACATGTTGCGATAATACTATGAAGTCTCTTCTGTTTGAGTATAGGAATTTATTCTCCTGAATTATAGGAAAAATATATAAAATAGTAGTTCTATGGATTGAAATACTCAAGTTGTGCTGGATGAGTGAAAATGATACTGTTGAAAAATTAAAAAGTTTAGGAACCAAATAACTATAGGACTTAAATATAATAAATGCACTTTTAGAGTACATAGAGGACATTGTTACAGTTTAGAAGGTGTTTGGTCATATTTGACTTAGTTTCAATGCAAATATTTTTGTCTTTAATTATAGCCATGCATTTATTATTCTGTCATAATTATTTCTTGTAGTGAATGAGAGGGACATAAAGAACAATGAAATAAATTCTAACAAAACTTTTTAAAGTGAGTTGATCCTCAACTCTTTTGAGAAAATGCAATAAAGTATGTATGATGGGTTTATAAATAACAGAGGTGCAAAGCATTGTCTTTGTTGCTAATCTAGTTTTCACATTTGTTGAAAAATAAATAAAACTCCAAAGACCAAGTAATTTTTGTTTTCAAAACTTCCAGAAAAAGTAAGATGTATAAGAGGTCATTATGCAAGTCCTTGATAAGAATACTAAGCTATTCTTATCAAAGTTTAAATACAGTACTGTTTGGCTCAAATACCTTGATCTTTTGAGGAATATATTCATTTCAATACAGCATCATAAATGATATAATATAATTTTTGAATAAATACATATTTCTGCTTTAAAGAAGCATTTATTTTGCACATGGCAAATGTTCAGTTTGGTAGTACTGGATCTGTTGCAACTGTGAAATGGATTTCCAAAATGTCATCTAAAGTAAACAGCAAAAACTTTATTATGAGAGAAATTGTAGTTAGCTATTAGGTGAGGATATACAAAATTTTCTGATATTTTAGTGTTTGGGGCTTAAAGGGAAAAACACAGTTCTTTTTATCAAGATGATATTTTCAGTATTCTAAACTTTTATACAAGCTTTCAAAGTTAGTTTGAATAAAGATGTAAATTAACTTTTAAGTTGCATATACCAATGACAGTGATCAGTGAAGAAAATAACATAATTTATTGGATTAGACAAGTGACTGAATGCTGAAATTTGTATTACAAAAAAGTGTTGTTTTAATAAATCTTATTAAAATAATCCCATTTCAAAATATTAAGTAAAATAAAAATTTTCAGCCTGACTTGAAAAAAATACTCACTCAATAAATATGCATTATATCTTCTGTGAGTTTTTCTCATTTATCTTACCTGTGGATGAAAAGACCATCAATGAAGAAAAACGTCACTTACCTAGAACCTTCTACAACAGGTTTTACTTTCTTCAGCTCAAACACAGATTTTTCCGTACAACTTTTGAGGTTA
Source organism: Tonatia bakeri (assembly GCA_004024845.1). Classification (NCBI taxonomy): domain Eukaryota; kingdom Metazoa; phylum Chordata; class Mammalia; order Chiroptera; family Phyllostomidae; genus Tonatia; species Tonatia bakeri. The sequence goes on from PVIA01000780.1 coordinate 48,260, forward strand.
TCAAGAATTGGTATTGCCACCTCTTCCCAAAGCCATGTCAGAGGGAGCCCAAGTTTCTAGCAGTGACTACGGAAGCACCCTGAGAAGGAGTAAATGCAGGGTAACCAAAGAGTGAATGAAAAGCCAGAGACGTGGTTTTCACTTCTTGTCACTCCAAAGGGAATTATAGTGTAAATGCAGAAGACTATTTTTAAATGCCATGGGTTTCTGATATCCAGAGTTAACTACTTGGCCAATGAAAAGAGGCCATGATGATGTGATGGTCTGTCTCCACATAGCAACGGCATCATCAAAAACTCATCTCAGAGCATCCCCTCTCTCTAAAAATAAAAATAAGTGAACTCTCTTTTCCTTTTTTAAATAACTGGAATCATACAAGTATCAGATAGAAACTGTAGACACTTTGTTGCCTTTTAAGAAAAAAATGCTATGCTATATACATACAAACATAATTGACTCTGTTGCATAGAACTGAAATATTTGCATGCTGATTTATAAATTCTTATCTAAAAATTTAAAAATATATAATGATATGATTTTAGTGCCAGGAAGCTATTAAATGTTCTTTGTATTATGGATTCATAGAGAAGACTGGTAATATCCTGGCATTTGAATTCATGTATCTAAACATTTTTATTTCGATGCCCACTGGATGTTTCACATTTAACTTCTACAAAGCCAAACTTCTCTTCCTTCACCCTGGACTGGCTTCCCCTTTAGACTTCTCATCTCACTGTCAACTCTAACCTTCAAGTGTCTAAGACTTAAAACTTTGAAGTCAGCTTCTCTTTCTCTCCAATCTTTGACTCAGTCACATCCAATCAGCTAGCAGATATTGTTGACTTTCCTTCAAAGTATGTAAATCCACATTGACCACTTCGCAAATCATCTGTTGGACCAAGAGTTCAACTTTACCTCCACCTGTTCTATTTTAACAATCTGAAAACTAGCCTTCTTGCTTTGGCCGTTGGCCCCTAAGGTCAGCTTACAACACATGACTAAGGATGAGCTCGCTCAGATCATTTCACTCTTCTCTAAAATCTGCTGCAAGAGTACCAACCAAGTCCTTACAATGGAGTATAAGGAGGGACAACATGAAGTTAGTAAGCACCACTACAGCGGAAGAGTGTATTTTGTGATTGGGTTGGCATTTTTGCCTGTACAATGTAAAATTGATTACTAAATACTTCAATTTCTTGTTTCTAAAGCCCTACATATTATATCCTCTCACCTCTGACCTTGACTCTTCTTGGATCATCTCTTAAGAACATTTTCTCTTTATTCACTTGCCAAACTCATCCTTGCTCTACCCAGAACTTGCCCAGCATCCCTCCACATCAGAATTTGTGCACTTCTCTTTCTGCCTCTTTCCCCCACATATCCTCATGAAAAGTTTTCTCATCTCCTTCAGATCTTTGCTCAAACGTCACCTTCTTAGAACTCTCTAGATTTTCTTATTTAAAATACATGGCCATATAGTTTTTTATATTTCTTTTTTCCACTTTATTTTTTTTTTCATAGCTTTTATCCCCTCCTACTACACCACATAGCTTATTGATTTCATTTATTTAAAAATTTTTCTTAATAGAATGTGAACTCCACACAGCCTGTTTGTCTTGTTTACTATTGCATTATTGGTTTATTGTGCCTTGAATAGTGCCTGAAATTTAGTAGCACACCCAAAAAGATCGCATGAAAATCTTAATTTATTTCAGCAAGTTATACAGTAGCTAGTGGTATGCATTTAAGGAGAGAACCTTTTCTTAATAAGAAACATCTTTTGTTATTTATCTTCAAAGGGGGAGTCTTTCTCTCTCTGATAATGATGATGGAATCGTGACCAAGAACTGCAGCACCCCTCTCCCCAGTTCTGGTCTCTACCCCTAAATCTAAGTTTTCCATCAGTGTTGGAGCTTTATCTGTGGAAGCTACTGTAAGATTATTAGGTAATATACCATATGCATGGCTTATACTTACTCTTGGAGGGACTGCAAGATACTTTAGGTGAAAAGTTTGTTTGAGCTCAAAACTATAGTAAATTGTTTTTCTTTGATTATCATAATTAATTCCATGCCAAAAAATTGCAGGAAGTTAAAAGACCATTATTTTTCCAATATTGGAGGTCAGACTAAGAGAAAATGCCTATGCACTTTTACTAGAAAGGAAAGGAAGAGAGGGAGGAAAAATAAGGATAGATGTTTGAAAATGTTTTCAAAAGACAGCCAAACTAATCTTTTATTGGCTTTGAGATGGGTACTTTGCAGCATATTGGTAATCAATATAGATCATGTTTCATGTTAATTACATACATATATGGCAATCAGGGTTAATGAGTAATTTGGAAGACCTTCTATTGAGAACAGACTACATGGTTCTTGTTATAAAGGAGGCAGAATTTTTTGTGTTTCTTACTGTGTGAGTCTTGACAGTCTGTACATGGAAGCCATTTGTACCACTGCCATGCTCTTTCGCCAATCTTCAAGAATGCGTTTAGCATCATTACCAAAATAAAAGATTCGAGCTCAAGCATACACATGTAATACATGTTATCTTTTACTGAATTTTGGTTTTTTTTCATAAGTTATTTTTTTGTGATTGAATTCTAGGAGTATGTTCCTTGGTAAATTTTATCAATTCTCTCAACTTTTTAATAGATTTTGCGATTTTATAGGTCACTATTATATTCTTGAAACCACAGTATTAAATGTTTCATTTCATGTTTACATTACTTTATGTCCTTTTTGATTTCTGAGGATGAATGGAGTTCTGTTAAATAAAATGTCACCAAATGAAATTTCAAATTCAGAAATGTGAATGTGCATAATGCCCTTTCAATTTTTTTAATATAAAGACAATACCTATAAGTTTTGAAAACATATCATATCAAATAGCTATGAATAAGTTTGTCATTTAAATATGGAGACAAATGAAATTGGTGTTAGTTTTGGAAGTATAAAATGCTTTTAAATGGACTTTAAATGTGTGGCTACATTGCAAAGTTATTTGGAAGTTACTGTTGATTTAATCACATATATTTGCTAAAATTGGTATAAGTTCAAATCAGTGGAAAATCACTTCTTCAATTGTAGAATGATAGAATGGAGATGCAAGCCAGAGTCGGTGATAAAATTCTACCCTTGAATCAGTAGAGTGAATTTGATGATGATTTCAGTTTATTTCATTTTTAATATTAACAGATATTTATTGAGCACTTACTCTGCTTCACACACTGTTCCAGGTTCCAGGGTAGTATACCAACCAGTAAGGATACAGCAGTAAACCAACAGAGACCCTGGCCTTTTGAAAGTCACATTCTGGTGGAGAAAGCATACACAAAACAGATGAAGTTATATACTGTCATTGGCATTTTAAGTTTAATTCAAGTGGCCTCTGTCACTGTTTCCTCATCTGTGCAATGGGGTATCAGCAGTATGAGCTAGATTTCATGATCTGTTTTCTGTTTTATTAGGAAAATGCAACATAGTATCCTCATATTAATGATGTTTTCGGGATGGCTATTCAGGTTCTTTGGTTCCTTCCTTCCTTCCCAGTGTGGGCATTGGTTGTCAGGCCACAGATGCTCAGGGAAAATGGATCTCGCAATGTGTCTTCCAGGGTCATCCAGAGCTGCCAGGTCCTGCCCAGTTTTGTCCCTTTTAAGTTAAATTCTATATTGCTTTAGTTCATTATAACTGAAAAATAAACATTGATTTTCATCAGAAAAGAAAAAAAAGAACCAAAGATTAAACAAATTCTGGGAAAGAGCACAATAAAGGGAATTTTAACCATAAGGATTCCAGATGTGCTAAGTCAGGTAGTGCTGAAAAGATTAGTTCTAGCTGGTATATGTAATTTAATGAAAAGTTTTGCTTTTTAGAAAGTGGTTATATATAAAAAACCTTGAAAAGATTTCATAGGCTATCATGAGAAAAATCTCAATGTATGGGTAGAGTAGAGGATACCATAAATATTAGTTATAACTCCATTAGCAGAAGCCATTAGTTAATAAACATCCTTTTATAAAATAAAGAAAAAACACAGATAATTTCTATCTAAAGGAAACATGCAGTTTTCCTGTTTCTGTTCATACAGAAAATCACTAAAGGAGAGTGCCTGGGTCATGTTAATTAATGAACAGAAAAATAGAGTCTCATTTCACATACTGACTTTCACAAAGGAGTATTTCAGACTATCAACAATGGATTCATTACATTTATGAAGAAAAAAATGGATACTCTATTGTTTCTGGATATGAGTGTGGACACCCTTCAGATTGCTTACTTTTTGTGTATTATTTATTTATGAAATTTTTGTAACTTTATTTACATCATGATTATATAGTGAAGATTTTAGCTAGTCTCTAGGAAGAAATAGTGATTTTTACACAACAAAAGGTGTTTGACAGCATTTTAAGGAGCAAAGGATTTTAAGCTTTATTTTGCCACAGCAGATCTTTTGTCATTTAATGGGCATTATAAAGATGTTTTAACAAAATTTTCTCAGAAATAGTAAAACAAACTATAGATATAAATTTAAGACATTAGAAAACTAAATATGGAAACATACATATTTTAACTTGGAATACTTATGAAGATATTTGGCAATTTAATGTAACAGAAAGATAATTAGTAACACCTTAGTAAAAAAGTTTTCTTATCCCTCAGGCATGGCCCCCTCACCACAGCCAAGAACTACTTCTCTTTCTGATTTCCTTGAGAATAATAAATGCTACTGTTAGAATATACTTTAAAGATTAAATAATACTAATTGCTTATTTCATTAGTATTTAAGTGGAGACCCATCAGGTCTATCTTACTAGAAGTCATACAAGAAATTAAGGGAAATACTGGTTCTAGAACCAAGTCTTAACCAGTCTGGTGATATTGCTGTTGCTTTGAATGTGTTCGTATGACTTCATTTCATTTTCTCCACACCATTTTCTGTGCTTGGAATTCTCCACCAGTATTTTATTAGGTAAAAACCTACTAACGCAAAGAGGACAACACTCAGGGACATTCAAATTAGAAACAGATTATACATATCCACACTTCCCAGTCTTTCAGCACTTTAGCAGTCAATAGACAGGGAGCCCAGTCTTGCAGCAAGATGAAATTCTCTCAAGCCTATGTCTAAATAAAACAGTAGTTACTAAATGAAGCTATCATGTGTTTAGACGTATGTGATCCTTGATTTCAAGAAAATGGGATGGGGTGCAGTCCAATATAGCTACTCAACTTAATTCTTGACTATCTTCTCTTCATTTGTCAATGATTTAAAGCAAGTAGGAGACCAGGATGTTGGAGACTTTTGCTATCATAGTGGGTGGCAAGCAACTTTGTGGTACATAGGAGAGCTGTGGTACTGTTTGGGAGAGAGTCCCCACAGGTTCACTCAGGTGTTTCTCCTAACTATTACTTTATGATATGCTTTTATCATAGGATTTACTATAAAAATTTATGGGCTGGAATCTTTAACAGATTGGATTCTCAAATCTTAAAAAAAATATTGGAGAGAAGTGTGGATTTTAACTCATTAATAATCTAAGAATGCAACATATTTATTTCAGCTCATTATAAGAGAGTAAAAGGACTGCTTCCGGTTATGCCTGAGGTTATCTCAGCATTGCTATTGATGAGTTTATGAAAGGACGACTTTGGGGTTTCGTGGCCACTCTCATTTGACCTGACTTTTTAACTGCTTTCTCATGGCCTTCAAAATAATGTGTGAAAACTTTATATTAGTCCCATACTGAGAATATACATGTTACAGAGAGTCATCCTGGCTTAAAGTAATGCAAACTGTCTTAAAACAATTGTATTTATGACACTATTGTATTTTAAATTGACATTAATCTACTTTAAGTATTATTTCTGTTTGAGAACATAAATTATGATTAAAAATAGCTATAACACTATTATATTCTAAGTTGATAACTACTTTAAATATTATTTCTCTTTGAGAAAATAAATTATGATTAGAAAAAGCATAGCTCCATACAACATATTAGGTATTATAATAAATTTCAAATGTGTTAAAATTTTTCAAATAAAAATAAGGAAACATTAATGTATTAGTAGAAAGCATGAAAGAATGCCTTGATAATCTTAGAATAGAGGGTTTTATACCTATGATTCAAATTTTAAAAAGAAAAAAATACATTTGAATCAATGAAATTCAAAAATTTCTGCATGGAAAAAATTATAAGGCATGTCAAAAGACAAATGACAAGTTGGTAAAAGGCAAAAGATTTATACAATCTGAAGAGAAACCAGAGTATGACAAATGACAAGTAGGGAAAAAATTTTAATTCATATCATAGACTTAGAGTCAAGTTCTCTAATACATTAAATGGTTTCTAGAAATTGATAAGAAAAAGAAAAACCCAGTAGAGAAATGGGCAGCTGATATAAACAGATTGTTCACAGAAAAGAAAATATAGTGTTTCTAAAAATATAAAAAGATTCTATCACACACTCCAAATGAGAAAAGTAGAAATTCAAACTATGGAGTAGATTGATGACACACTCTCTCTCCAGGAGGCAAAGGGGAAATAAGCTCTCCCTTACATTGCTTTTAGGATAGACAACAACTTGGCTATATCTATCAAACCTACAAAAGGACATGGACTTTCACCTAGCTGCTCACTTTTGGGAATTTATCCTTCAGATGTACTCACACACATGAGAAATATTTCATAGGATATTTTCAAAACTACTTCCAAGAATATTCAAAGGATAATTGCAAGAACAAAGAAATAGAAGAAATGTTAAAAGAATATATGACATTCATAGAAAAGGTAGATTACAGATCTGATATAATCTACTTAAATAAACCAGAATACTATACAAATCTTAAAAAATAAGGGAACACTTTAGGTACTGAAAAAAAGGTTTTTGAGATATAGTCAGAAAATGTTATTTTCAATGTAAAAAAAGTGGGTAGGAGAGTAAAAATATATATTTTGTTTATATATTAAGGAAATGCAGAAGAATGTAAAGGAATTAATACATTGGTTGTGAGGAGAGTTGGAAACGGTGGATTGAAACAAAGATGGGAAGAAAATTTTCATTTTTATCTTTCTACATTTTTTCATTGTTGAATTTTATGAATGTGTCATTTATTGAAAAATCAAATAAAAATCTTAAAATGTTTTTGTGCTAAACCATTTTGATATTGCTGATAGAAAGTTTATAGTATGTATGTATTCTATACATTATATGTATGTGTATATATATATATACACACACACACAGAGAATAATAGAAGTACCCATGTATCCACCACTCACCCTAAGATATAAAAGATTTAAAGCCATTATCAATAGTTTTAAATCCTCAGTTTCCTCCATAATGCCCTCTTATTCCTACTTTCAGATGATTATCCAAATCATGTTGATTATTAACTCTTTTTCCCTATAGTTTTACTATTTATGTATATATTTCTCAAAATTTTAGCTTTACAAACAGTTCAGATAAGATTGGATTATTTCTTTTTTGAATGTTTGGTAGAATGCAATTAAAATTATCTGGAACTGGTATTTTCCTGCTGTAAATATTTAAATTCTTAATCTCATATCCTCAATGATTTGAGGACTATTGCAATTTTTAGCTTCTAGTTGTATCAGTTTGGGTTATTGTATCTCTTTTTCTAAGAATTTAACCATTTTCTATAAAGTTTTCAAATTTATTTGCCTACATTTCATAATAACCTTCACTTTTTAAAAATATATATATTTCCTTTCTACTACTCATCACTAAATTACTCATTAGTAATTCTTTTATTACTATTGCCATAAGCCTTCTTCACATAGCTTAGTTGAAATTCTATTGTACCTTTGTGTCCTGTTTCACTAATTTCACTATGTTTTTGTCTCTTCATGATAAATTTTATAGATTTTGTTTTATTGATGTAAATTTGGGTGCCAAACTATTAATTTTAAGTCTTTATTTTCTAATATTAAAACCTTTGAAATCTATGTATTTTTTTCTTTAAGAAATGCATTTTTCCTTTGTTTTACAGAATATTTTACTTTTTTGCCTGTCACATTTAATCCTTGATCTACATAGAATTGATGTTTTTAGTAGTGAATGGTGGAGATCAAATATTTCTCTTCTCCATTCAGCATCTAACCTTGGTTTTAGGTAGTCGCAACTTCATTCATTGTTCTGTGTTTCAAACACACTGTTCTTGTCCAGGGCCCTGGCCTTGTCTCCTGTACCTTCAGTAACAATTCAGACCAAAACTTTAGGTGACCAAAACAGAATCAGCAAAAAAACTCAGGTCAATGGTTATCATTAATATTTGATATTCTTTCTTGGATTTTTATACCTATCTTATTTTATCATCTGAGGATTCCTGTTATTTTCTTGTAATTTTAGCATTCTCTTTTTAAAATATAATATTTTTACTTGTTTTGTAAAGGGAAATATTGTCAGCATATTTACATATCAATGCTACAAGAAGCCTTTGAAATTGATTGCCATTATAGGAACTTTGAACTCTAACAGAATAAAAGCATCGGAATAATAAGCCTAGTTTAGTTTTTAAGAGAAGTATATTGTAGGAATTTTACTGCTCCCTTTGTGATGTGTTTTTTGATCACCAACAATTTTGACACGTGCCTCAATGCAATATGTTCCAATATTGAAAATTAAAGAAAAGAAAATCTTATGGGTGTAGGAAGCTAAACACTTACTGATTTAAAAATAAATGTTTTAGCACTGGCTGGTGTGGTTCAGGAGATTGAGTGCTGGCCTGCAAAACAAAGGGTCACCCGTTTGATTCCCAGTCAGGGCACACACCTGAGTTGTGGGCCAGATCCCCAGTAGGGGGTGTGTGAGAGGCAATCATACATTGATGTTGCTCTCCCTCCCTTCCCCTTTAAAAATAAAGTCTTTAAAAAAAATGTTTTAGAAAACTTTGATGCACACTATGTAAGGTGTTTCACATTAAGATTTTTTGGGGAATCACAATTACTTAATCATTTGTTTTTTTCTTGCAGTTAATTTATATTTGTCTAAGCAAAAATCTCTCAGATTTCACCTGCTGCCTGTGTACTCTTTTATGTTAAGCAGGATTTTCTGAGGTCATGAATACACAGAATATCAGTAAGGAGGCTGTCATTTTCCCTGGATTCTTTCTCTAAATAATCACATAGCAGAGATGAAATCCTGGTAAGATATAAGGAGGCAACAGTCAAATTACTCAAGGGGGATTCTTTATATATCTATTCTTTTTTAGTGTTCAAAACTTCCAAGTCGTCTCTAAATTAAATTCTTAACAAAATTATTTTATACCTTTTATAATGGGTGGTCTAGAGTAAGGGGTGGTCTAAGATTTATGATTCATGGACCAACATAAAACCTATCGCAAGTTACTCATAACCTAAGGTGACTTTTAGGTTCCTAAAAAGCTCTCTACAATTGTCTGGATAAAAACTTCAATGTGAGTATTAATAATATGGATAGATTAGAGCAACTTATAAGTATTTAAAAATCAATGGCAAATTAAAATAACCTTGTAAATCACCATACCCTAGACTAGTGGTTAGCACTGTGGTCAGACTCTTGAGTTAAAGTCGATTGTTTGTATTAGTTTGCTAAGGCTACCTTAACAAAACTTAAAAGACTGAGGTAGCTTAAACAACAGAAATTCATTTTCTTACCATTCTGGAAACTAGTAATCCACCTTGACATGTTTGTTTTCTTCTGAGGCCTCTCTCGTCTTGACTTGCAGATGGTGGTCTTCTTGCTGTGTTCTCACATGATCTTCCCTCTGTGCTCCTGTAGTGAGTTTATAGTGTTCATGTATTTTATTTTCTTGTTGATCTTTATCTAGTTGTTCTAGTTAAAATTGAAAATAGAATATTAAAGACTCAAACTATTATTGTTGATTTGTCTATTCTTTCAATTCTGTCAGTTTTTACTTCATGCATTTTGAAACTCTAGTATTATGTACATAAAGGTTTGTAATTGTTATGTATTTTTGGTGGATTTTTATCATTATAAGCTGATCTTAGTGTAAGAGGAACTATAACAGGAAGTCATGAACTTGGTGCTGCTTATGCTATAAATTCCTTCATCTTTTATATGTATATATGTAGTAGTCCTCTCCCAGGCCTTGAATCCCCATAGAAGAAAGAGAAAACTACTAAAGTTCTTTTGTCCAATATCTTATGCCTTAAAGGGCATCCATCTTTATGTGCTCTATAAGCAACTCACACCCCATAAATGGAAATGCAGCTCACCAAGGGCAAATGAGGAGCTGGGAAATAAAAACAGTGTTATGAACCTAAATTAGAAGCCAGAGGAGAGACTAAGGTGTTTCATTTGAGATTGGTGTTATTAAGCAACATTGAAAATAATGATAAAGTCTCCAAATACTGATAAATGTTGAAATAATATTGGTCATTATGTTCACTATCAATATTGTCAACACTACAAATAATTATTGATCAATTATTAAAGTCACTAAAGACCTTGAATTATATTGCTTATCTTATTTATTATTTAATATATAGCTTCTTCTACTTTTTAAATGTTTTTAATAAACATGAAAGAAGAGAGAATGAATTATGTGCCAAGTAATTTTTAACAGAAAGAAGGTATTTTTAGTTCATATATCACTTTGATGAAAGTGAAGATTTTGTAAAGATGAGTTCAAAGTAATAAGTGGAAAATGCAGGATTTTAAACCATGGTTATCTAATAATAAAGTTATTTCTACTACAGCTTTCTGCTACTTAAAGATATATTGACACTACCAGAAATTAATTTAATGAGGACATTTTGCTTTCCAAACAATTTTAACTAATAGACATTTTGTAATGTGTTATAATGTGCAGCATATCAGGCATGTCATATATAATATGTATTGAATAATCCAAACAATTAGTTTAATTGTTTAACTGCTATTGAAATTGATCTTGTCTTTTTATAGTAATAAAAACCCTCTTTGTTATGTTTATTTAGTGCAATGTGATTTTCACCATTGACACATTGACAAATGTTTCAATAAAAGGAAATCTAAGACACAGATCTATCTCATTAAGCAATACTATTAGCGTACATTGACATTTTTAGCGCAATTAGTGACTGATGATGTGAAAGTTTTGGTGAACAAATGTTACTATTTGTATGTCAAAAGCAAGGCTAAATAGAAAATTTGAGTTGAAAATAAGGATGGACATACTTAAAAGGACTTATATTGGAAACATTTATATTATCTCAAGGTACTTGAAAATGATCATCAAGAAATGGCTTCAAATGTTCCTGATAACAGAAAAAAATGTAGCATGTGTTACATGTGTTAGAACTTTTTAAAGGTTTACTGAGAAGCAAAACATTTTCTAAAATAAGAAAAATATGAGAAGCCTACACATTCTCTGATGAGTTACTCTTCATGAACAAGTGAGTTTGTGTGAGGTATATAAACTGCACTGGGTGGAGAATAAGGACTCTGGAGAGGTCTCTTGCTCTCACAGGACGGATTTGTTGACAGAAAAGAAAGGCATAACTTGAGAACCACTCACTTGCTTACTGTCATCCTTATCTCCTTTAATTTTAGAACAACTCTTACATTGGTTCTATTTACCTGAGTCTGCCATGTTACTCATTCTTTGCAATGACACAGCAAAAAATATGTTGAACATATTTTTGGGAACACTAGCAGTTGAAGCAGAACTTTACTTGGTTGATTATATTAACCATATGGCATTGAACAATTTCCCAAGAGTGAATGAGAAGAGGGTCTTTGAAAGGAAAAAGAAGCAAAAAATAGAGATATGTTAAATAAATTTTGGTTGATTTTTAATTTTTCCAGGATTTTCTTTCTAGAATTAGATGAAGTTACATAGAAATTATACATACTGAGTCATTTAACTTTGTCTATAGTTAGATAAATGATATTAAGGAGTAGATCAGCTGTGAAACTGCTAAGAGACATGGTCTCTATGAGACATCAAACATTATTGACATAAATTGAAATATGTAAATTGTTTCTACTACCACTTATAGTTGGTGGAGATTGGGAACATTTCTTATTAGCACAGTATCTCATTTTTTAATTTAATTTTTTTGTTTTTGCTATTTACATGACAGCAGAGATTTGGCAGCCAGTCACAGTTGAAATTCTGAGAATAAATAATTCATAATGCAGTACTGTTTATGGGAAATTAACCTGATTTTAAACCATTTGCTATAACTCCCAAGTGATTTCTGAGTAGAAAAAAAATGCTGAGAATCCTGAAAAGAAAATAGAAACTATAAAACAGAGTTATTTATTAATATGTATTAGAATATAAATCCTGCTTTGCACAATCAAAGTGACTCAGTAGGTGATTCTAGTTGATATATAATATAAACAGAAGAAAAGATATTCACTGATAGCAATGTTTATGCCATCAAAATAACTAGAATGATCACAATATTTTAAAATCATTTTTAATGCATAACTGAGTAAGCAAGAAAATAAGGGAAATACTTAAGGTAAGAGTGTGAATGTTTTGAAGAACTTTCCTTGTATTGGGGGGTGGGATTGTGGAATGGGGGGGGTGAGAAGTTGATGGAGGAAGTTGCTACTTTCCTTTCCTTGGATTTTAAAAGTTTAATGAGGATTTGGGTCCAGGATAGGAAGGCAAATTAAAAATAAGATCCTGCATAAAGTTAGGTCCCTTCATCATGAAAAGAGTAGAAATAGCTACTCCATCAGGGAAAGCCACCCTCATAAGGATTTTTACAGGTATTAGTCTGGACCTTGGTGGAAAAAAATAAGTTGAGAATTCATAACTATGTAGACTTGGTGTTCCCTGGTCTAAAACCCACTATCAGAAGTGGCATTTTATTGTAAAAGAAGTCTTAGGTAGCAGTACACCTGGAGTGCCTGGCAGAACCAAAAGCACAGCCATTCTGGAGGGACATGCCAATCCACATTTCCCAGGAATCTTTTATATATGCTTACAATACAAAATTTTATATCCACGAGGAACAAGTTGATCATGAGCAAGAATCATCAGATAAAACCAATGGTAGAAAAAATAACATGTTTTTAAAAATTTTTATATTAGAACTCTCATGTAAAGATTAGAGAATAAGTAAGCATGCCTACCAATCCATTTTTCAGCATTTTTAATAGATTCACACAGTATCTTTGCATTCAATGAATTAAGAACTAAAGTGTGAAAATACAACTTTAAAATTTCAGAAGAAAATATAGATGAATATCTGGATGCCAGGATAAAGAAGGATTTCTTAACCACCTGTCTTAAAAATTATTTTAAAAAAGAGAGATACATTTGAATATATTAAAATTCTCTGTATAGCAAAAAATAAACTCATTTAGTAACCATAAACAATAAGCCATTTTATGGTGAACTAGCAAAATTGATTTGCAAAAATTTTTCACTGAAAGATTTGAATATAGAATATATAAATAACTCCTGAAAATCTATGAGAAAAGGCAGATAACGTTATATAAAATTCAGCAAAGGATTTAAAAGGGAAAGAACACTGAATTGTTAATAAATATGTAGAAGATACTCTCCAGAGATCAAGGAAATGTGACTTAAAATAAAATGATGTTAACACCACATACCCATAAATTGAGAAAACTAAAAGTTTTTTATAATACCAAGCTTTGGTGATGTTGTTGGGAGAGTATACTAAGTGCCACCATTTTGAATGGCAACTTGCAGTACCTCAATTAATTTGGAGATATGAAATCCTTCCAATTTTAGGTGCATGAACTTGATGGAGTTCAGGACAAGCTATTCCAAAATGTGGCACCTTGGTATATTAACCTGAAGAAATTTGAGAAGAAGGAAGGTCGCTCTGAGCTTCTCCTCACCTTCTTCCCCTGAAACAGGTCAGACAATCCTCATGTGAGAGGTGCTTTCCCTGTACTCCTTATACTCAGAGAAGATTCCGAACAAATTAGCCTTGCGAAGGTTTTCACAGTTTACTACAATGACCTCATACTCATTGAGCTACCATACTTTCTCACAAATATCCACTTTATATTAAAACTTGTATAAAATACACAGACTTAACCATTTCTTTCGCTCTTCACTTCTTTGTGAAGCGTCCTCTGTCACATAAAACTTACACTAAATAAATTTGTGTGCTTTTCTCTTGTTAACCTGTCTTTGTCAGTTTGATTGTCAGACCCATCCAGGAACTCTAAGGAAGTCAAGAAAAGCTTTTTCCTTCTACATTCTTTCTGGAGAAACTTTTGAACACACATACAATGTGATTGGGTATAAAAATCCTGCCTGCAGTGTTGTTTGTAACTGCCAGCAACTTGTGAACAATCTAAATGTCCACCGAGAGAAGAATAAATGGTGACACTGTGATATATTCTACCTTGGAGTGCTATGTGACAATTAAAATAACTAAAACTGCATGTATAAAAGGAAACTTGGGATAGAAACCTCTAACATGATGTCACTTATGTGAAATTTCACAATGAAAAGAACAATGGTCTATTCCTATGAAGCAGAAGTATAAAAACATCATATCTGGGGTTGAAAATTCAAAACTTGTAATTACCTGTGGGGAAGGAAGGAAAGAAATATGATCAGCCCTGGCTGGTGTAGCTCAGTGGATTGAGCGCGGGCTGCGAACCAGGCATCGCAGGTTCGATTCCCAGTCAGGGCACATGCCTAGGTTGCAGGCCATGTCTCCCAGCAACCACACATTGATGTTTCTCTCTCTCTCTCTCTCTCTCTCTCTCCCCCTCCCTCCCTCCCTTCCCTCTCTAAAAATAAATAAATAAAATCTTTAAAAAAAAAAAGAAAGAAATATGATCAAGCACAGATTCACAAGGGCTTTAAATGTATCCGGTATATTATATTTATTTTAAAAGAACTACATATCTTTTAAAACAATTATCTTAAAAGAATTTCTTTTGTTTAAGTTGGGTAAATAAGTATTTATTTTATTTAAATTTTTCTGTATGTTTGAAATATTCCACTATAAAAAGAAAAAAGTATTTTTCATCATACTCAATAAATACTGGTCTGATTATTAAATAGTTTCAGTGAAAAAGTGGCATTTTATTAACCTTCCAAAGGGCCAATATATCTCAGAGTTTTCCGGGCCCTGTATAGTTTGATTCCATTTGGCCCAGATCCCCACCCTTAGGGTAAAGCTCATATGCCTAAGACACAGCCTGTAGAATAAAATTTAGCTATTCCAGTGTTCCACCAAACAGGGTCAGAAAGGCTGAACCACATCAAATGATTAGTCCACAAATGATTAGACTGAATTGTGTTCCTCAAATTTCAAAAGCTTAACCTCCAATATACCTGTATTTGTAGATAGGACTTTCAAAGAATTAACTGAGGTTAATGAATGCAGTCATAAGCTTGGGGCCCTGATCCAGCAGGGCTGTTGCCCTTGCAAGAAGAGGAAAGGGTGTCAGAGAAAAGGCCATGTGAAGACACAGTGAGAAAGAGGCTGTTTGCAAGCCAAGGAGAGCAGCCTTACTTATGAGAAACAAACCTACCAAGACCTTGATCTTAGACTTCCAGCCTCCAGAACTGTGGGAGAATAAATTTCTGTTGTTTAAGTCATCCAACCTGCGGTATTTTGTTATGGCAGCCCTAACAAATTAACACCAAATTAGCTGGGAAGATAGGAGATTGGAAGCCCAGAAATAGTTGAAAGACCAGATGTAGCAAAGTTATTAATCTATAAAACTCTGAGGCCAAGGGACAGCAAATAAACTCTCCAGCAAAGTCATCAGCAGAGCTGGATTGGTTCTGAGAGAGGTGTCAACGTGAGCCATAGCCTTATTCAAATAGCAGGTGGTTGACAGTGTGGCTGAAAACCCGTGGGTAAATCCCATTCTCAGGTAGAAAGAGATTTTTGTTTCAGCTATTGTATGAATAGAGGCTTTGAGTTTTACACTGTATTTGTATTATTTCTAATGCAATATCCTATGAATTCTGACATTTTAGTAAATACTGGTACTCTTATGATTCAGTGCCCTACTATCTAATTTCCAGTCCATTCAGATTTTTAGAAATCACAAACAATTGAAAAGACAGATGAATAAACAAAACAAATAAATACTGCAACTAGGTTTTACATAGGCTTGGTGGTCAATTAATCTCCAATAAGTTAGTGTTTGAGTTTCAAAGAAATATTTGTATTATTGATTACTGCCTTTTCTCCAACATGATTAACTTTTTGTCTTTATTCCTTTTGGATGAATATGTTTTTCTTTTTGGAGCTGAAAGGGAAGATATGATATAAAGGGTGATGCTGAAGAGAATTAAGCCAAAAGAATCAGTAAATAGAAAGAAATGAATGATGGTAGTGACAGCTAAAAGAAAAAGACTATGAATATAATTTACTTAAGTTAAGATCCACCATTTTGAACTGTTATCCTGCACCTGGTTCTATGCTCTGCCTTTTATATATTGTATTTTATTTCATCCTTAAAACCACCCTATCAGGTAGAAACTAATATTAGCCAAAATTCTGAGATGAGGAAACTTCAACTGGTTGGCATTAATTCATCTGCTCAAGGACACATAGCTGGTATGTATCAGGGTCCAAATCCAATTCTGTCTGACTCATAATCCTAGGTCTTTAACCACTGCAACATTTTGCATCACAAAGGACAGATGTTTCTTTAAGGCACTATAAAAGTCAACATAAACCTAAATTTCTTGTGCACGGTCAGTTGACAGAAGAGAATGGAGCTGGACGCTGACTCTGTTTTGCCTCACGTCCTCTCATGACACTTGGTACAGGATCTCCTGTTTACTCACTGATGACTCAGAACTGCTGAGATCTCCATAACACACCAATTAGAGCAGACCAGCAGGGCCCTTACTAATGCTGAAGTTGGCCCTCAAGGTAGTGTACACCAGTCAGACCTATCCTCTGAGGACACCATAATCAGACTAGGGAGGTCTGGGAGGAGGCCAGGCTTTCTATTCAATAGGAGAGCAGGCTGAGATTCAGATGTAAATAAAAGGGAAAGTCTGCTGTGGCAGTGGAAAATAACTGTGTAGCCTTGGACTGTCGATTTAGCATAAATGCTGCAATGATTCATCTCTGAGTTGATAAACATGTTTTCCAAAGTGAAAGGCCCACAGATAGGATGCAGTTCCCAGCGTGAAAGGTCTTCATTACTCAAAGGTTTATGAAGAGGAGCTACTCAGCCCACGCCTACACCATGCTGGAAATGAACTGGTGGTGTTAGGGGCACAGATTTTCCCTTTTGGTGAAACACAGAGAAGGGGGAACTCTAGCAGTTTATTTCTTAAAGAATAGTTGGAGGTGAGTCTTTAGCCTTACTGTTCTTAGAGTTCCTATAATGATTAAGCTCCAGTGTCATACTAAGAGCTTGCACTCATAATAGGCATGTAAGAAATGCTCACTGACTCATTGAGATGGTCACCATTGTATTCCTAATCGTCTGAGTGAGAAAAAAACAGGTCACAGACTCAGAATTCAAAAATATGGCTAGCATTTACTCAGGCACATAGCCATCAGGTAGATGTTAATACCACACCTCAGTTATTAATCCATCTGGTTTACTTTTCATGTTCCCTTTTATGTGTTAGTACAACCCAAGTTCAATACCACTACCTCCCCCGAGCTTTCAAGAATTGCTTCATATTCACAGGGGAGGAAGACCCTTGAGCTCCCTAGTAAACAAATTTCTAAAACCTATTTGAAAAGGGAAAAATGGTAATATGCATTTGAAAAAAGGTCAATTGCATTTGAAAATAATAACAAGCAGAGTACTTTTCAGAAGAAAGTATAGCATACCTTGAGGAACTCTACAGGAGGCTTTATATTGGTTCAGGGAAATACAACAAATACTAAGAATGTTTCATTCATGGAGTTTTTGACTTTTTAAATGTGTGACATGACATTTATTGATTATGCATGAGATAGCTGCTTTTTCAGTACCTAACAATGTCAGGCAGATTGAAGGTCAATCATTAAGTTAATTAAATACATAATTTAATTGTGAAATATTCAAGTGATACATTAATTAGGCATTCGGCTATAGGCGTAATGTCTAAAAGAGAGGTCAAGCTAAAAATATAAATCTGATTGATATTCATGATTTAAAAGAAATGAGAGGAACTATAAATACTGTTAAAGGGAAAACCACAGACCCAAATAGTGTCTATCAATTGTACTAAAAGCCCATGATGCAAAACCTAGATTTAGTACCTAATCTAACTGCAATGGCAACCTCTCCCAGACATGTTACCTTAATCAACCAGTCTGGAAGTTTCTGGCCAAGTACCAGTAATCTGTCACATGGGTCCCCTCCAACCCCCATAGAAGGAACGGGTAGTCTTCTTGCCATTCCTATCCCCTTAAATTTCTTTCCCCGTAAAGAAGTTAACTTTGGCTAAAAAAGAAACCTTTCTTTTCTTTTGTTATTAGCTCCCACCGTTTTGTACATCCCCTCCATGCGCTCTTCAGTTGCTAGACTGAATGATGTCTGATTCATAAATTGCTTAATAAAGCAAACTAGATCTTCAAATTTACTTGATTAAATTTTGTTTTTTAACAACACTTAAAAATAAAGATAATTCGAATATGTAGATGGTTGGATCTGAGCCCTACAAAATTCCAGTGTTCAAAGGTCTGGTGATGGAGAAGGAGCTGGTGAATGTCACCTGAAGGGCTGCCTGAGAAATAAAAAAAAACTAGGGGAATATCTAGTTAAATAAAAAAAATAAAAAGGGATTGTTTTAGTTGCAGAAAGTTGGTCAATTTGTTGAATTGGGCTGAAAAGTCAAGTTTTCCTGTGATTTGGCCATTTGGGTGACATTTGTTTCCTTTATAAGACCAATTTTTTTTAGAGTAATAGAGCTGGAAGCCAGATTGGAGTAAACTAAAGAGTGAGGTCAAAGTGAAAAACTCAAAAATGAAAAAAAATGTAGAAAGCTCTCTTAAAAGAAAGTTTACAGTTAGATTTATGTAGAGATGCAATTTTCTCATTTGTGTGTGGTAATAAAGGAAAGGGCATGCGAATCGTTGCATCTGTAAGAGGGTAACAAAGGCATATAGAACTGAAGCTGTGTCGGGAAAGACGTTAGGACACAAAGATGTCAATGGATATATAGTACAAATGGTATGGTTAATGTGTTGGTGATCTCGGTGAGTTATATGAATGCTTGATTCAGGGGGTAGAAAGAGGTTCTTGACAAGTAACTAGAAAAATGAGACATTGTAATAAAATTGATTCTTTTCTGATACCTATCAAATGGAAAGAAGTTATTGCCAAGATTTAAATGATTTGGTCTGTAAGAAATTAAAGAGACAAAACTAATCTCTCAGCTGTTATAGGTCTGAACTCAATAAGTATTTATTAAATAAAATATAGTTTTTAGCAATAGTTGAATTATTTTCATTCAATTGTAAATACCTTTTTAAAAATGTTATTTTATCCAAATCATGGGGAAATAACAATACTCAATATGAGCAAAAATAAATTTAGGTAACTAGCATTTCACTCTAGCTCCTGCTTCTGTAAAATCACAGGATACCATAGGGATAGATTCTTTTGGTCTTTGTTGTCCTTGTAAATGGTTGCATGATTGATTTCTCTGTGAGTTATTGAAATAAATAAAGTAGATGTGCATGGAGAGCTCAACTCATATTTCTCCTGTGACAAGGTTTCATTTCAATCCAGCAAGTATATATGGGGTATCTAATATTTGATGGGCTCCATCTAGTTGCTAGGATAAGACTGTGAATAAGAAGAGTTTTTGTCCTTGAGGGCCTTACAACTCAGTAAAAGATGAAGATGTACAAGCAGAAATTAGTGTCATGTAGCCTAAAAAGTGGTAGAGTTAGGAGATAAAATGGGAGGGCATTAATGAAAAAAAAATTTTTTTCTGCATAAGATTAGTGTTGAGAGTAAAAACAGAATTGCAGAAATTTGCAGATATGGACTCATGTTTGTGTTAGTTCTTAAAGCTGGAGAAAATCATTTTCCAGGTAGACTAATTGAGAAGGACACTCTAGGCCTACAGACAAGCAAGGGCAAAGTCATGAACAGAAGGACTGTGAGTAATATATTTTAGCAATAGTGACTCACCAAGAACTGCCATAGGCAAGGTTTTGTGGGCACAGTGTAGAAGCAAGACTACAAAGGCAAATTGTGACCAAGTCGTGGGTAACTGAGGCAGGTAGTGGGTGGCAGTGGGGAGGTGAGAAGTAGCAGTGTTGACCTTTGTGTATGGAAGGTGGAAAGCAAATGGAGGCCTTTAAACAAGAAACTGATAGCATCTGAGTTCAGATGGCTTATTCTTGCTTTCATTAAATTCTTTTGCATTTTTTTCTTAGAGAAAACCTGCTTTTAATAGGCAGTATTTTAATCAGAAGAGTATTCATCTGGCAGCACTGACAAAGTAGAAGACTAAACATAGAAGAATGGAAATTCAGGAGAGTAATTTATATAACCAAGAATTAAAATGAATGTTGAAAGGTCATTGTTTCATCCTCTGGCCTTTTGGGGTTATGACTAATCCAGGCACAAAGAGTCAGAGTTGGCACTTATTTTAGCCTTACTGATAACATCAAGATTCTTTCAAAGCACACAATGCCCCTCACCATTTGGGTCCTGCTTATCAGACAAGTTGATCCTTTGGCTCTTCTGTATGTGGACTCTTCACTTCAGTTTTTCATAATGGATTACAGAACCTGTAATCCATTCTCTTTTACTTCTATGTCTTTTCATATTCTGATTTCTGCTTAAAGTAGTCTTTTTTCTAATGATTTTTGTTTGTTTGTTTACTGGATGATTCCCATTTATTCTTCAATAATCAGCTCAGATATAATGTGCTCCAGGAAGCCTATACATTTTAAATCTGGGTTAGACCTCCTCTTTTGTGTCCCAATGCCATTCCATGTACATCAGGATATTACCACTTTTTCTGTTGTGTTACATGTGCTTAAGTTACATGAAACTGAAAGCTTTTAGTTAGTGGCACTGTGTCCTACCTCTATATTCTTTATGTCATATACTTAGAAGATCTGCAAACATTTGCTAAATCTAATGAAATGAAATGGAATTGAACAAATGAAGATACTAAATGAACTTGATGCTTACATAAAGAAAACTAAGATAAAGGATTCCTCCATAGCCAAGACCTTGGTGATTCTAAGACAATAGTTATGGGTGGGGCATAAAGAAAGCAGGTTTCCCAGTCAGTTCAGATTCAAACACAATGAACTGGCCATACATAAGCCATAAACATTTGTACATATAGTCTTATCATTCAAAAATTATTTTATCCCTTTTGGAACATAATCTATTTTTTTTTCTCAAAATTCAGAAACACAAAGAATGGATAGCTTTCTCTGAGCTAGTGCTTTATATATGAATCGACTACCATATTTTTTCAACCATAAGATGCACCTAGGTTTTAGATGAGGAAAATAGGAAAAAAATTTGAAGCAAAAAATGTGGTAAAATATTTAATAACATAAATAACATAATATTTCATCAATCTAAATGTAAACAGAACTCAACAGCAGCATTAACAACCATTATTTCTTCCAAACTGAAGGGGCATGGATGCATCTTATAGTCCAAAAAATGCAGTAATATTAGTCCAGCTATAATTAACTATTCAGAACTTGGAACTTTTGGCCATAAATCCACCCCCTGCGAGCTTCTAAAAGCTTGAAACCATGCTTTATGTATTTTTCCTACTACCTAACACCAGGTTTAGGTTATAGCATACACCAAATAACCTATTGTAAAAGAAATATAAGGATAGTTCACATACTGCTTCCTGGTTCTCAGCAATATGACAGTTTAGATCAATACATACTTTTCTTTCTATTATGTTATTTCAAGTTTATCTAGATAACGTGTGTCAAAAGTTGATTGTTTTCCTGTTCTATTAATTAGTATGGGGGTATTGGGAACTTGAATCTCAGTCTAAAAACAATTAGTGATATTTTATGAAGTAAATGTAAGCTTAGTCATTTATGGGACTGCATAACTTATTGTCCCTTCAGAAAAAAAATACTTAAAGTTTATATTTACTATACTTTCACTGGATGATGCTCCATGGTCAGGTAGACAAGTTGAAGTTGATAGTGATCAAATCAAGACCTTAATTTAGAGTAATCAATGTTATACCATGAAAGAGATAGATAACATGCCCAAAATATCCAAATCAAAAAATTATTGATAAAAGTGAAAAATCTGTCTTTTATGAAGAAAAACATATGGATTTTTGAGCCAACCTAATAACTTCTTTGAGGAGTTATTCTTTGAATGCCTTTTCCTTACTAAATAATATTGACTTTGACCATTGTTTTTATGCTCTATTAAATTTGAGGTAGGTGTTATTATTTAACTAAATAATCCAGAGAACTAAGTAATATCTCATCATAAACCATAAGCACCAAGTTCCTCAAAGATTTTCTCAGGGTGTATATGTCAGATCACTTGATGCCAGGCTTTGTTGCCATTCAACAAAGAGTTACTTGTTTAATTTACATAAGCAATGTTCTAAGTTAAGGTAATAAAGACACAGCACCTGCTCCCACAAGCTTACATTTTAATATGAGAAGACTGTAAGCAAGTAAATAGAATAACTTCAGAGAGAGTTAAGTGCTGGGAGTAAAAAAAACAAGAGAGGCAAGGGCAGAGAGTGACTTTGTGAAGGGAAAGGCCACTTTTGTTGGGAAAGTTAGTGAAGGACTATCCAAAGAGGTAATAACTGGGTGAAAATCTGGGGGAAAAAAGACAACTGAGGAGATCATGACTCAATGATAGGGATGGAAGTAGTACATGACAAAGTCAGAGAAAGTTAGTATTTAGATTTTAGGTTGGTTAAAATTGGATGCCATTGAAAAGTTTTAAAAAATAAGGATGTTTTCTTTAGCCATATAGAAGCTTTTTATTTTGAGCAAGTCCCATTTGTTTATTTCCTTCATGTCCTTTGCTATGAGGACATATCACTGAAAATACTGCTGTGGGAAATATCTGAGATTTTCCTGCCTATGTGTTTCTCTAGGACTTTTATGGTGTTGTGACTTATATTTAAGTCTTTTATCCATCTTGAGTTTATTTTTGTTTATGGTGTAAATTGGTGGTCAAATTACATTTTTTTTGCATGTAACTGTCCAGATCTCCCTACACCACTTGTTGATCAGACAGTTCTCCAAAAAGGACACACAGAGGGCCCAGAGACATATGAAAGGATGCTCAGCATCACTAGCCATCAGAGAGATGCAAATTAAAACCACAGTGAGTTACAATCTTAATTGCCAAGTTCATATGACTCTTTGAAGGCAACAAACTCTAGGTGACTCATCTATCAGACGAGTATGTAAAAGTTTTGAGGCACCAAGCGCTCATGTTGTGATATGTATCTCCAGCCTTGCCACCGAGGTCCTGACTATACCATGTCCATGATTCCCAGGGCTTGCAATTTCACTTCCTGGAATTTCAATTTTTTCTTTTTACACATATATCTTATTATATGAAGTCCTCCTTAAAATCAACATTGAGTTCATCCTTTCATTCTTTTGATATATTGAATACAACATCCAATCAAATCTCAATGCAGACCACTTCTCTGCTTCATTATGCTCTTTTATCAAGAAGTGGTGTTAACTTTTGAGATTCAGGAAAAGATTAGTACTCCATAGACAACACCAGGTTCTGGGTCACTCTCTTATTTTTTGTTGCTGAGGTAATGAAAGTTAACTTTTGTCATCATGGTTTAGATGTTAAATAGTTGAATAGTGGGGAAGTTATACAATGGAGTGCATGACAATAAGTCAACAACATATGATGACCTTTACAGGTACTTGGAAAAGTCTGGTCTGTATTGATTAAGGGAATAGAAATGGAAAAGTATATTTTATGAGTCCTTGGTGATGAGAGCAGGGAGCAGGGAAAGATATTTTATCACAAGGAGAATGGGAGCAGAATGATATTGTGTGTAGAGTCCTTTCTCTGCTTCCCATAGAAGAAGGATGGAAAAAGAACTACTACTATTTCCAATAATACTTCAAAAGGAAATTAAACCTGATTTATTCATAATTGCTATATTCCACAAATGCTAACAGGAAGGAAAATTGCTATTGTTATGGTAGATTAATTTAAGTTCTGAATTTTTGTACTGTACTTTTTCAAAAATAGTTATAAATATTGTTCATAAGCAGACAATTACAGGTAACTTATAATTCATTATTAAAGGATGATAAAATGAAAGCATAAATGAAAAACCTATGTTCTTTTTTGAAATAATGAATACTTAGTTTAAATAATCTGATAAACCTAAATTAGCAAATAAATGAAACCAGAAGAAGCAGCCCTGCAGAAATTTTTATCCTAGCATTCTAGCATTAAATACTCACTGTTATTGTTCTTATTTCATTTCTAAGCTTCCATTGGGTCTACAATGAAAGCTATTTTATTTTGTTGTACATTAGAAGGAGATGATAATGTGCTTAAGGGAATTTGATCCAATTAGTATTACATTTCTGACCTTTAGTAAAGAATGCATCAAATGAATTCAAATGTGGGATTGAAATAAGTTATACATTGTATGTATTCCAAAGGTTCAGAAGTGTAAAAAATTTTACTTTGTGATTACAAGCAAGTACATTTTAAGATATTACAGTCTGAGTTGTTCATAGCTGTAGGGCATCATTTCAATAAACTACTCATAGGGGAGAAATACAGTCAAATGAAGCTAAACCACATAACAAAATTAACAATATGCATTTGGTAAATTACTTCCTTCTAAATGTACTAATATCATCAAGGATACTCTTCCTTATCTGCAGAAGCAGTTAAAACCAAGAACAGTATATTATTTCCACAGTTGTCTAATTTGTGTTATTACAAAACTTGTGAAATTATTTTACAAGTCACCTGACAGGAAATCATCTTTATAGTCATTAAAATTTTATATTGCTATTTGATATACTGTTTTAAATGAAATTTTAAGTGTAGAAGTACACAAAATGGTAATAATAATAATAATGTAGTTGAAAAATAGAGTCAAATACATTTCTGCTTTTTCTTTTTCTCTACACCTTGACAACTCAATTTTATCTCTGGGGAGTACTGCATTAGAAATAGGCCCTGAAGAATATTATTGAGGACATAAAATAGAGCAGATTTGAAATTAAAAGATGCAGAGTTTAACTCAAGTAGATGTTATTTTGCATGGTAAGTGGGATTCCAAAATGATATACTCATATGAACCAAGTAGGGAATGATTTATGCATATGATGTAAGTGGTGGTGAATGATATTGCCTGGGAAATAGTCTTATTCACTCTAGCTCTCAGCGAGGTGTCCGAATTTATGCCGTAGTCAATGTAAGAAGGTACTGCTACAGTGGCCCTGCTTCACTTATAGTGGTGCTTAGAAAATATATTTTGCTGCTCTAAACATGCATTGACTATGAAAACCAAACTTAGGTGGTAAATTTCTGAGGTTTTTTCTGTGGGATGGCCTATCCAATTCTCACTTCCATTTCAGTGGCTTGAACTTTTGGCACTTGCAAATTCCCCACTATCTTTGGATGTAGCCATCCATACTCTTAATGTTGTCTATGTATGCTGTAGTTCTTGGTACTTGTTGCTCAACTCAAAAACTTCACTCCAGCAGTTTCTCTTCATGTATTCTTTTCATTTTCTCTGGATCATTCACATCAGAAAATGTTATGCTATAATTTTCACCATCTTTATAATAAAACAAGCAAAAAATCTTCCTTGATCTCACATTTCCTTCCAGCTACTGTCCAATTCTGTGAACTCTATAGTGAACTAGAAGTATCCATTGAAGTATTTGTTTTTGTGGGCTGAACTTCTTTGTCTTTATTATCCCTGAAATCATTCCAGGTTTTTATCTCCAGCTTTTTACCCAAACTGCTCTTGTCAAGGTAATCAATAACTCCGAAAGTAATGAACCCAAATTCCAGTCTTCATCTTTCTAGACTTTTCAGTAACATTTGCAAGTAGTTGCCCTCTCTGTTTTTAAACATCATCTCGTCTTCTCTTCTGGAATACAGGTCTTGCGTACTTTCAATTACTTTACCTGGATCCAGTTCATCTTCCCCGCAGCTCAACGTGGCATGCTCCAAGTTCAGTTTTCAGTTATCTTCTGTACTGCAACTGCATTTACTCTCCTCTCACCTCCGAGTCTTACTGCCATTTATATGCTGATGACTCTCATATTATATCTTCAGACCTGTCTTTTCCCTAAACTATATATTTGTATCTCTAAACTCCAACTTGATATCTCCTTTAAAATATGCAATAACTATTCCAAATTAACATATCTTAAAATGAGCTTTTTTTTTTATTTATTTATTTTTAGAGAGGGAAGGGAGGGAGAGAGAGAGAGAGAGAAAGAAACATCAACGTGCGGTTGCTGGGAGACATGGCCTGCAACCTAGGCATGTGCCCTGACTGGGAATCGAACCTGCGATGCCTGGTTCGCAGCCCACGCTCAATCCACTGAGCTACACCAGCCAGGGCAAAATGAGCTTTTTTTTTAATGGATCAAAGGGGAAGGGTCATCAAGGAACATGTATAAAGAACTCATGGACAAAGATGAAGTTTTTAATAATTCCCTTTTAAATCCATTCCTTCTTTATTCTGAAGCAGTGGTTTGGAACTGAAGATAATTTTGCCCCTAAGGGGACACTTAGTGATGTCTGAAGATATTTTTGCATGTCACCACTAGGGGATATGTGCTCCTGACATCTATAATCCTCAGGAGAGTCTTCCACAACAGTTATCTGGCTTAAGGTATCAACCTTTATTTTTCTCTTCCCCTCATCCTAATATCCAGCCTCTCAGCATACCTTCTCAACTCTGTTTTCAAGACCCATCTGACATTTCTCATCAGTTTCAGTGCTACTCCTCCAGTCCATTCCACCAGCACCGCTCACCCGGAATAACTGCCCTGTCTCAGCGCATATCTCTTTTTCTACTAGCACAGATGGGAAGTGTGCACATTAGCCATAGTGGCCCAAAGTTAGATGCCTCCACAGGCTTCATGTCTACCTCGGAATAAACTCCAAAGCCTTTACTTTTATTAATAGCCTATTTTATATTTGTTTCTTATTTATCTGTCTTACTCTTAAAGCATAAACTCTAAAGCAGCAGTGACTCTATTTTGTTTATTGTAACATTCTGGAGCTTAGATGAATATATCAAAAACAAATTTATAAATTGAATAAATCACCACAGGGTTAGTCTTGCCTGGTGATACAACCAGCCAGTAAGAATCTTTCAAATACCACATGTGGGCAATATTAACTGTAGATCAGGTCACAAGATTACATCAAAATATACTTTTTAAATGTCCTTTCTTAGCCAGATGGAATGCTGATCATCTTATATGTTAGTCCTCCACTTTAAAAGAATAATGAGTGACTTATGAAGACAAATTCTGGAGACACTAGCATGGATTATTTTCATTCCTATCATTCGTATTTCCCTTTGACCATTTAAAATTAGGACCACACTCTAGTCTGTCGGAACTGGTGCAAGATCTTCCTGACCAACCATGAGCTTCTCCCTCCTTTCAAATTCACTCTTCCTTGCATAAAAATTATTTGAAGGTTACCTCTTTTTTCTAAAGCAAGGATATTTTTTCTCTTTTTGATATTGACATTATTGACAACATGAGTTCAACTTTCTCCACCATTTTAAACTATTCTTTCATACAGATTATAAATTTTAGCCACTGAGCAAGCCCATGTTAGCTTTTAAGTGTGTATTTCTCAGACTCCAAGCCTTCACTTATTTTGTCCTGTCTAGGTAGAGTGATGGGATTGCTGCCTCACTCACCTCAATATCTTAACCTCTGATATTCTACTCAGTCCTTAAGGTTCATCTCAAATTGTTTTTTTTTTTTTTTTATAAAACCCCTCTTTCCCCACTCCTTCCCTTGAAGGCCGTGGTTGTATTAGTATCTTCTTTATTTTCTTATTTTCCTTTACCAGATATGAAAATTATTTATATTCATCTTATTTCCTCTTAGATTTGACTTTTCTCTTTCACTTTAGAAAGGTGATTGATTTTTTTCATTTTTGTAACTTTTATAAAACACCAATATATGCTTGAACTTCATATAATCATATATAGTGTGTGTTTTTTATAACATTGCAAATTATATATAAATCTATATCTATGTCAGGTCATTTTGTATTATATAAAATATATTTTCAAAGCTATATTTTCTAGATCTATAATAAAAGCTTAATAAGTAATTGTTGAAGAAAATTCCTTTTGAAAACTTTGAAATTTATGTTTTAGATAGTGCACTATTATAACTGCATGTTTATATTTATGCTGAAGTGAATTTGAATTTTGTTCCTGAAAAGAAACATAGCAAAGCCATGAGCTTATTGTCTTTACTTCTGAAAATAATTGATTTGCATCGTTATATTGGTAGTGCTAGTTTTCCTTTTAATGAAACTAAACAAATTTCTTTCCTGGACTCAAAAGTTATCATTATCTGATGAACTGGATATATTTCATTTTCCCACATCTCCCATTTCCTCTTCCAACTGGGACAATTTCTCTGTGATTTTAAGATCAATTTAACATGTTTCCTGCAGAAAGCCTACCCTGATTTTCCCAATGGAACTCTGATAGAAGACTTTAACTACCTGCATTAAAATAATCCTAAAATGTTTTCCTATTCTTTTTTTAATCAGATTATCTCTGAAATTCTTATGTAGCTAACAAAGGTAACATTTGTAAAACCAGCCACTGATTATATTTATTGTGTTACATTAAAAAATTAAAACTGTGATCTAAGCTATGACCAAGTGTGGATTTCCAGTTCAGAAATGGACAACCTCACATTAGTCTCAGACCCATCTTTGCCTGAGGGAGCTGGCCCTATACACATACTCTTACTCCTGTGTTACTACCTTTTTCTTGCTGAATATCCCCCTAAAAGTACAAATGTGTCTAATCTTTTCTATCCTTAAGAACACACTGTTCTTATACAGTTGGTTTATAATCTCCAGTTCTGGCTTGTTATCCCCTTCCTTTCATAGCCATGCTTTCTTAAAGAATAATTAAATGTTCCTCTTTCACTTCCCCAATAATCCTCAACCCAAGGCATTCTGACTGTGGTCCCTGTCATGGTTAATACTGTTTTTTCAATTTGGCTAGGCCATGGTATCCAGACACATGATCAGTCATTATTGTAGATGTTTGCTGTGAGTGTATGCTCTAGATGAGAGTAACATTTAAATCGGTAAACTGCAAATGCAGCAAATTACCCCCCATAGTGTGGGTGGTCCTCATTCAGTCATGTGAAGGCCTTAATAGAAAAATAACCGACCTTTTGAGGACAAAAGAGAATTCTGCCTGAAGCCTGCCTTTGGACTCAACTGCAACTTTTCCCTGGGTCTCCAGCCTGCCAGATTATCCTGAAGACTTTGAACTTGCTAGCCTACATAACTATGTGAGCCAGTTCCTTAAAAGCAGTCACTCACTCTCTCCCCACATATGTGTTTGTGCATGTGCATGTGTGTGCATGTGTGTAGGCACATGCACATATCTTATTGTTTCTGTTTCCCTGGAGCACTCTGACTAATACAGTCCCTACCTTGCTCCACTATGGCCATCAGTTCCATCTACTCTGCATATTCTTTTTGGATTGTTTGAAACTTCTCCTATCCTTTACATATTTCCCAACTCTGTTATCCTTCGACTTTATTGTTTTCTGTCAGGTCTCATGACTTCTATTGCCAACACACATGGACTCCCTTAGATCTCTCTCTTCAAAGGTACATGTCTATTCACATCTTAGGTGTCAAACCTTGAGTTTTTCATTCCCTGACTCTTTGTCCCTTCTAGTCCAAGAAATGCTCTCACCATCCATTCCAAAATTGAAATGGAAAACCTGCTAGACACCTATAACTCTTCACCAATTTCCAAGTCTAAACACGTATAAAATTCACTTAATTTTATTAGTCTGTGTGTGTGTTGGTAGAATTCTAGATTTGTAGATATTTTCTGTTCTCGTTCTAAAGTTACCATGCCATTATTTTCTGGCTTACATTATTTCTGTTCAGAGGGTAAATGTAATTCATGTTATTTATCCTTTACAATATTTGAAAATTCTCAGGATATTTTAAAAATATTTTTCTTTGCCTTTGCTTTTAAGCAGTTTTACTCTGATTCTTTTAAGTATAGTTTTTTTAACACTGTCCATTTTGAAAAATGTTAGGTCATGACCTCTTTAAGTGATTCATCCGCCCAATTCCCTCTGTCTCCAACACATTTGCATGGATCACTGACAGTTTCATGAAATCCCTATATCTCTCAGGCTCTTTTGTATATATTTTCATTGTTTCTTGTTCATGCTTCAGTTTGAATATTTTACATTTTCTTGTTTTCCAATTTATTATTCTATGACTAAAAATCTATTAAACTTATCTACAGACTTCTTAATTTATGTAATATTTTTGTTTTAGAATTTTATTGCCATCTTTTTTATAGATCCCATGTTTCTGATGAAATTTTCCATTTTATCCTATAGCTACTTGAATATACTAGTCTGATAACTCTAATTTATCACTCATGGTTTTTGTTCTGTTATCCAGTCTTTCACCTGTTTTTCTTGACTTGGTTTTCCTGATAAATTTTGTTAATTTTTAGTGATTGTCTTTAAAAAATTAGAGGCTATGAATGATATACACATGATTTTTTAAAAACCTGGAAGACAGACAGGGTAGATCCCTTTAAACTAATCTTGGATAAAATTAATTAAATTCTAGGCTTTTTGTTTTGTGTAGATTGATCTATTACTAGTTTGTTCTTGCTCCTACAGTGCATCCTTTTAGATGACACTACTGATAGTTGAAGTTTTCAAGTAAACTCTTGTAATAAATTTTTAAAAAATCTTAGAAGAGTAGTAGAGAAGATAGGCTCAGGAATAAGCTGAGATTGGCTTCAGTAACTACAAATGCCTTCTCTGAAGAGGACAACAGCTACAGCAGAGCATTGTTCGCTAAAGAATCAGGCACAGCTAATAAATTCAGAGATTTTTGTATATTTTCTCTTAAGGCTAAGAAGAGTTATGTAGTCCCATGAGCAGAATGGGAAAGACTCAGAGGAGAGGCTTTGATGAAAAATTTAAGTGTAAGTTGTAGATGAAGGTGATAAGTTTTATATTTAAAATTGGACCATTGAGGGGAAAATGGGGGCATCTATAATAGTATAAACAATAAAAATAAAGTAAGAAATAAATGAAATTGGATTACCACTGTATCTCCCGAAAACATCAAGAAAGAAAGAAACCCTCTTGAGAGGTTTCTCTTTCTTGGACTCCATAATATCCCTAAAGAAAACAAATACCCTACATTGCATCATTTCAGAGACAAAGCAGGCTGCTCTGTGGGCCTTGCAGAGCAAAGTGTCAGCTTGTTTGCAGGGTGTTTCTTCTTTAGAGATGCGCCTGCCACTCTGTTTTCTTTCATAAAACACGGATGTGTGTGTGTGTGTGTGTGTGTGTGTGTGTGTGTGTTTTACCTGCTCAGGGTAAAAAGTGAGCCAAATATGAAAAATGATAAGATTAGACTTGGCTTTATTAGTTCAGAGATACTAAGAAAACGTCTCTGCTCAAAAATACATATGTAAGCACTCATGATAATGCTAACTTGCACTTCTATAAATGTTTTTCTGTGGAAGTTGAATTCTTTTGGTCAGCAAGAATCTATATAATACTCTGGGGAAATGTTACTATTGAATAGTTGACATTTTAAGGGGGACTATCTTGCTTTCTCATTTAGTGATGGTCAAGAGAGCTTGCTTTGCTGGGATAGAAAGAAATGTGCCTCAAGGAGGGAGTGGAATTATGAGGAAGGAGGGGAAACATGGCAAAGATAACATGATCTATTTCCCAATTGTGCTTAGGACTGGCTCTGAAAAATAGTCTGTCATTGATGTACTGTAATTCTTCAATCTTAAACTACAGTTTTAGAGGAAAGCCAGTCATACATCTAAGAAGGCACCATTCCTATGCTTACATGGTGGAGAGGGCGGGTAGGTCCTGTTCTTTCTTTGGTGATGGGTTATCGCCTCTACCCACCAAACCCTTGATACCCGCATTCCTTTTCCTTCTCATAAAAGGAGTGACTCTCTGGTAAAGGACTATTCTGCCAATAATTTCTGTACATTTTGAGTAAAAAGGGGGGTATAAATATTAAATGTTCAACATAGCCAGCACTCTCCTTGAATTTAGTAAATATAATGTGTACAATAATGTATTTGGTATCTATGATTTGAGTCAATTTCTTTATAAAGTCTCACCCTAAAAATTAAGGACTAAGTGAGTTTTATAAAATTATTGTGGTAAGTCATTCATAATAGTAGATACCTAGAGAGAATTATATCTATATAATATGTAAAATAAGAAATGTTTTCTTATGAAACCATAGAATATGTCATATTATCCTTCAGAAAACGTTATGCCACAATACACTTAAAATATTTTGAACTTTTTCATACCTGAAACTTTTACAAAATTAACTTCTCTTTAAAATACATGTTGCCATTGATTACTATTTATGGATTATAAGCTCAAAATCAATTGAAGCCGTGCATACAAGCAATCAAGATTTCCAAGTGTATCCACAACCAACTTTATTCCATCACTTTATTTAGCATGATGAACCAGCCACTATGCCAAACACTTTAAGTACTTTAATGACATATTATTTAACCCATCATTAAATGATATATGTATGTGTGATAATTATATATCTTCTATTTTAAGCATGAGAAAAAAGAGCCCCCCCAAATTGAAGTAAATTGCCCAAGGCCACGGAGATAGTCAAAAGCAGAGCTACATATTA
The DNA here is from genome assembly GCA_004024845.1 of Tonatia bakeri. Classification (NCBI taxonomy): domain Eukaryota; kingdom Metazoa; phylum Chordata; class Mammalia; order Chiroptera; family Phyllostomidae; genus Tonatia; species Tonatia bakeri. Next base: position 81,112 of record PVIA01000780.1, read on the forward strand.
ATCAAAATTTGTCTGACTTCCAATCTCATGCTCTTTATAATCTTTTGCTGTGTGTTACTTAAATGATTATCAAATAATTCCTTAATTTTTTTTGTATTTGCAAGTGGTCTAATTTTCATCATACAGAGAATAATTTCAAAATAATATAAAAATCTTCTCTCACACCATGAAGAGATGAAAATAAATTATTCAAATATGTTTTCTTAACCTGATTTTTTATTGTTGTTGTTTGGTAGATGAGTTAACAGTCATGTTTATTCACTTAGGAAAGTAAGAGTGGGCGAAATAGAGAGTAACTTTATAAAATGACATGTTCACCAGCCAGGGTGACCTGGTTTTCTTTTCTTCAGTACATTTAATTATTTATACTTAATTTTACTGAGGAAAGTAGTTTCATGAATTTAGTACTCTATCATTAATGGCCAACATTTTTCTCAGGTTGCTAATTTTCCATTAATGAACAAGTACTCTACTTGATTTGCTGTACAAACTGAAGTGTAAACTCTTGAATTAATTAAAATATCTGAAATCTTAGCAGAAGGTAATAACATTAGACATCTATTAAATGATCCATAGCTTTCTTGACAGTCATGATTCATTTACTTTTAATTTTTATTTTAATTGTTGTTCAAGTACAGTTTTCTGCCTTTTACCCCATCCAATCCCACCCCAGCCCTCCCCCATAGTTTTTTTTTTATTAAATCCAATAATATTGCCTAAAAGTTGTACTAATCATCAAGAGTCATAGTCTACATATTTTCTACTCACCAAAGTCCTACAACTCATAGGTTGGTTTTTGCTGCTAAGAATTCACTTTGTAAGTTGATTTTTTCAATGTGGATTTTTAAAGTAGTGAGACTAATTTTCATACATTCTTACATACTAAAAACTATTTTACACATTTAAAAACTAATTCTACATTACATTACAGCTTTGAAAAACATATACAACAAATATAAGCATATCTGAGATTGCATATTATAGCACAAAGCAAAGGTGAATTTTCTGATTTAATGTTTCCTCTCAGGTGGAACTACTTACCTTGCCTATCCTTAACCTTTTCATTCAGTATGGCTGGAATTAATAGTGACCAAATCAGAATCCTAGAGACTAGAGGAATCTCAAGTTCATCCTCTAGTTTCTAAGCTGATATATGGTTAATTTTCTCCTGGCCCAAGTTCTTCTCAATAGGATGGTGTTCAATTTTCAAATTTGTTTCTTCTTTTCATATAAGAAACATAAGTAAAGACTGTAATGATATATCATAGTAGCATCTCCTTTTATACAATGCTGGAAAAAATAGAGATTGGTACCCAATATATTTTAGGGATATTTCATATTCTGAACTCCTTCACATGCAGAAGATCTCTGGCATTTTGCCTGCCCAACGTGGACAGCTTCTCTTCTGTTAATAGCAAGCACATTAGTCCACCTGACGTTACTTGGGTGCGGTGGAGTTTTTCTCATTCCTACCTTTTCCATTTGAGAGGTAAGCATAGGCCAAGGATTAGATAACAAGTGCTTGGCAGACAAGCCGACATTGGAGGATTTCATGTTTGGAGGATACCAGAGCTCACATTTCTGAGCACTACCCACCTCATGGTTCCAGATTTCAGTTAGTCACATGTCACCTTTAACATATTTTCCAAAGCTAAACACCATCTGTGTTGTCATTTAGTTCGTATTTTTTAAAATTTCATTTTGTTAACTAGAGTTTTCATTTTGAAATTATTTTAAATTCACATGCATTTGCAAGAAATAATATGGAGATATTATGTACACTTTACCCAGTTTCCTCTAATGGTAACACACTGAAAAACTCTATAGTAGGGGGTGTGGAAGCAAGGGAGGGAGGTGGGGATGGCTGGGGTGGGGGTGGGGGTGAAGGGTGAGGGGTAAATGCAGACAACTGTAACTGAACAACAGTAAAATAATTTAAATAACTATATAGTGCAATCATAACCAGGATATTGATTTAATATAATCTATCAGTCTTACTCAAATTTTCTAAGTCTTACTTGTATGTATTTCTATGTGTATGTGTATTTAGTTCTGTGCAATTTAATCGTGCATATTAATTTGTATACCCATCACCAGACAAACATAATTCTATTATCACGGGGATGACCCCTGCCTTTACCTTGTCTCTAAACTCTGGCAACCACTGATCTATTCTTCATCACTTGAACTTCATTATTTTTGCAAGGCAATATAAATGAATTCGTACAGCAGTCACCTTTTGTGGTGAGCTTTTCTTCACTCAGGCTAATTATCTAGAGAGCTCTCCAGGGTGATGCATGTATCAGCAGTCCATTCTTTTATATTGCTGACTAGCATTCCATGGTTTTGATACATTCCAGCTTGTTTAACCATTCATCTGTTAAAGAACATCCACTTTCCTGTGAGTTAACTGAATATTTTTCATATTCCATTATGATTTATTTATAATATTTTTCTATGTATCATTTGGTATAGTTTTCTCAGTGGTTGCTCTGGGTATTATATGTATGTGATTTATAAAAGGCTAATGGCATTAACATTTTACTACTTCAGGTGAGTTGTGGAAACCTTACTCCCATTTTTCCCATTGCTTTAATCACTTTTACATATTATTATCTTTAGTACTAGAAACATAATCTTTTTTTTGATTGTCAAATATGACAAAGTTTTAAGAGTAGTTTATGGTATAAACTCGTAACTATGCTTTTCATTCTTCTTTCTTCCTGATACTCCACATTTTCTTCCTTCATCATTTCCTTTTATCTGAAGAAATTACTTTAGCCATTCTTTAACAGTAAATCTGTTAGTGACAAAGTCTTTAATTTCCTTTTATCTGAGAATTCCTTGATTTCCCCTTCTTCTTTGAAGGCTTACATTTTTGGATATAGAATTAATAGTAGACAATGCTTTTAGCACTTGGGGAAGGGAAAAATGGGGACAACTGTAATTGGTCAACAATAAAAGAATTTAAAAAATGTTGTGACACTTCTTGCCTCTAAGTCTTTAGATGATGATTTAACTGTCATTCAAATTAGTGTTCCCCTATATGTAATGTGTCAATACTCCCTGTTTTCATAAATTTTTGCCTTCAGTTTTCAGAAGTTTAATTATAACATGTCTTAGTGTACTTTTGTTTTAATTTATCTTATTTGGATTCACTCATCTCCTTAACTCTATAGGTTATGTCTTCTGACAAATTTTTCCTGGAAACCAGAAACTTTGTAGCTGTCATTTTTTTGAATATTCATTAGGTCCACTTTCTTTTTTCTTTTTTGGGGGGATGCCAATGAAAGTAATATTAGATCTTTTGTTATTGTGTTACAGATTCCTGATGCTCTTTTTTCTCAATAGACTTTTCTCTTTGTTGTTAAGATTGGTAAATTCTATTTATCTTTCATTACATTCACTTATCCTACCCTCTATCATCTCCATTTTACTGATAAACTCATTAGAAAGTTTTTTATTTTAGTTATCATATTTTTCAATTCTGTTATTTCTATTTGATTATTTTTATAGGTTCTATTTCTTTGCTGGTTTTTCCTATATTTTTATTTTTTTCAAGAGAACGCTTGTTAAAGTATATTTATAATGACTGCTTTGTCAGATAATTGCAACATCTGATTTGTCTTGGTGTTGGCATAAATTGGTTGTCATTCATGTTTTGATTGTCTTGGTTCTTGGTATGATGGGGAATTCTTAGATAGGTGAGAGGAGTCTCAGAATCAGTAGGGAAAGAGGCCACTTCCCCTGGCTACCTATGGTCAGTGGGACTCCCAACTGATTCCTCACTGCTGGTACCACTAGTTGATGGTGGTGGAATTTCTGTTTGATCTGTGGAAAAACTTGCATACCTGAAATGTCTTCTGTTGCTATGTTGGGGTTAGAAGGCACTCTGCCATTTGTTCCCTCCACTTCTGGAGTCTCTAATTAGTACATCTTTCTCTTTCCACGTTTCAAACAACTCATTGTGGATTTTTTTGTGTTATTTCCAGGAGCTATAGTTATAGTTAATGGAGAGTATCAGGGAGAAACAAGTCTATGCCATCTTCTCTTGACCAGGAGTCTCTAATTTTATTGTAAATGGATTCAAATTACTACTATTTATGTATGTATGTATGTATGTATGTATGTATGTATGTATTTATCAGTTTTAGAGAGAAAGGAAGCAGGATGGGGGGGGGAGAGAGAGAGAAGACTTCAACCCATTGCTCCTCCTATCCATCCACTCATTGGTTTATTCTAGCATGTGCCCACCCAGCCTTGGCACATCTGGACAACACCACAACCAACTGAGCCATTTGGCCAGGGCCTTTTTCAAATTCTTTACATAGAATTATTCTAAGAATTAAGACCTATGTGATTTTTATAAAATTATTAGTGTGATATTGCTAAAATTACTATATATGTTTATATATATATTCTCAGCCATGTGAACAGCAAATTAAATTCCTTTAAATTAGGTCTGCTTGTTTAGATAGGTATCTTGAATAAAGCAGTTTGGATACAAAGGTAGAGGGTTTTCTGAATCGAAAGAATTATATTTTGAGGTATTTATATATTTGAAGGGACATTTTTAGAATTTTAGACCTAACATAACCAGTTTACCTCAAATTAAGATAATCTTTCCTGGTAAGATCACATTTCATATGATCGCCTAATTATGGATAGCATTGGTTCAATGGGGCACAGGTTAATCAAATTTGACCAATGATGAACACTGAAATTTGTATGATGCTCACATAGACATTGTGAAAATGACCGTAAGACCAGAAAATTGTTAGTTCTAGGAAAATGCACTGTTGAAGGTTACATGTAATATTAGGAGGGTCAAATCTCTGCAACTCTGTATAAATTTACAAAATTGAATAATGCCAAATCACTTACTTTTAACATGATGAGCTGAAAATTAATTTAGCCATTTCTGCATTCAGCCAACTTCCCACTATCAATATTCCTTGAGATACTATTGTCTTTTTTAATCAGAGGATGTTTATATCTTAAGTGCTTGGATGAATTTTAGATTCTTACTCATATTTGAAGGCCAATTTCAACTCTAGGGATTTTGCTCTGGTGTGGGATGCACAATTTGTCTACAGAAGCCCTGGAAATGGTTAATTACTATCAATATCCTAGTATATTTTTGGAAAATACTGCACTAAATTCCATACATAATGGTGTTGAATTGGGCCTAGGACACGACACATTGTTGATTTATGTAGTGATGAGCAGGCTCTGATTCAGGATAATATCTATAGGTATATGTGACTTTGAAAGTAAGTGCCTGCTCTTAAAGTTATCATTGGAATTAAAGTAAAAAAGTGGACATCACTGCCTACTTTAGAATTAATATATGGCAGGTTATTCAGTGACTGCAACTTAGGTGTTAAATCCTCATCCGTATTCAATGCCCAAGGGAGAGTGCTTTGTTTCAATGGGCCATCTGCTGAGGTTCAGAAAAGAGATACTTGGAAATTCATAAGCAGTTAAGTCAAAGTTGTGTTTGGATACTTGTTGGTCAGCAAATTATAAGTACTAACTATTACATCAGTAGCACTAGGAGGTCCTTAAACTCTTGTTGTGAAGAATAAGAGGAGGTGATGTTATCAGCCATTGGCTAATAGGATCCCATCATAAAGTTCTCAGACTTAAAAAGCAAAAATTAACTCATGTTTGCCTCTTGAATAAAGAACTCAGGTATGTGACAAAGTCCAATTTGGAAGAGAGCTATGTTGGAAGCATGGCTGGAGACTGACCCTAAAGATTTATTCCCAGTGTGGCAGAGTAATGGCATGAAGTAACATTACCACAGAGAGTAAGAGGGGTGAGGAAGGAAATGCAGATGACCCAGTGTTCTACTCTGGTGTAACAGAGAAAGGTGTCGTGCATGGTGCCACTGAAGACACTTTTTCCCTCCCTTCCCACCACTCAATAAGATAACGTTCACTACTTCAGCTAAATTTTTTTTTTTTGGTTTTTCAATGTTGAAAATTTAAACAGGAATGGGGAAAGAACTTGTAACTCTAGAGTAAACTGGGAATGATGTAGAATTAGCAGTTAAAGTGATTTACACAATATAATGCTGAGAAAGAGCAAAGCAATTAGAAGAAAAAAAGAAAGCTGTGGTGAGTGGGAGATCCCAGGAGATTCTTACATGAGGAATAGGGTGGTGGAGTAACTAAAGGCTCTATGAGAAATAGGACAAGAAAGAAAGTATATAATTGTGACACATATCAATTTCCAAACATGGCTGTAAATTCTCACATCTCACATGCTTTTGTGAAATGAGAACTTGACATTTCTCCTTTAAGGGAGGAAGCCATTTCCACTTCTCTGGAGTCAGGGCAGGCTCTGACTGCTGTCTGACCAGCAGTGTACAATGGAAGGGAAGGGATGCTTTGTGGCTTCTGAGTTTAGGTCAGAAAAGATTAGGCAGGTCCCAACTGTTTTTCTTGGAACACTTGCTCAGAACCCAGGTGCTCTCCCTCAGAACCTGGCTTCCATGTTAAGAGAAACCCAAGTTCTTGGAAAGGTAATAACTTGGAGTCCCAGTCCCAACCTCAGCTAGGCCCAAACTCTTGAGTCATTTCAGCCCAGGTATCAGATATGACAATGAAGAAACTACTAGCCCAAAGCCAGCTGAAGATCAAGTCCTTGTGGACCAGAGAAAGCAATCCTGTCTGAAATACCCACAAATCTGAGCACAATAAAATGATTGTTTTTTTTTATGCCATTGATCTTGAGGTGGTTTGTTTTGCAACAGCAGATAACACGAACAGAAATACTGTACTTTTGTATTCCTTTAATGATCTTGATGAGATTTATTAAAATGGAATTATACTTCAATTACATTTGGCTGTTGAACAGTGTTTATTGAAATTTGTGTAGCTTGTGTAGTATCCAGACTGGATACTAATATAGTGAACTTGATTTTTAGATCAGTTTAACTAGCATTTGTTTAGTAAAAGCATCTAAAAAACACTCTAATCTTGATGTTATCATCTTTTTAAAGGGCAAAACTCTAGCTAAGCAATGTTATGCACGTAATGGCCCTTAAAGTGCCACTTTTGAGCTTTAAAATTTTAATTTTTAGAAAAGAAAGTACGACTGCACAGATGTCCTTTTGAGGCAAGCATCTTCCACCTGTTATTGGTGAAAGAATTATGATAAATATGTCCTAGGAAACTTTAACATCTTTGAATTTCCTCTTAATGCATCAAAGTGTAATTTGAGAAAATTCAAGTTATGAAAAAGCATCTTGCATTTATTTGTGACTTGATTTTTCACATCTTTTTAACCACTCAAAGTTTTAATCATTGTGCTTTAGGTGAGCTCTTCTCTCATGTGACTCCCACACATGGCATCAAATGTCACTGAGCTGGAAACGAAGACACCCTAGCAAGGTAGGAGAGTTCCTTTTAGCTTCATCTTTAAAATGATCTTCGAATTCTCTTCACCTTTCAAAGCTTGAGATATAACCACTAAGAAGAGCTGGAGGCAGGTTACTATTTCCTAGATGAGTGAACATGGACAAGTTTCTTAAATTTGTATAGTCTGTTTTAGTTGCAACATGTAATTCAGTTTAGCATCCGCCCATACTTGTTACTGGGAATTAAGTAGGAAGTTAACAATTCAGTTTAACAATCAGTGGAGAGTTAATGTCATACTCTCTACCAGGGGTGTCCAACCTTTTAGTATTTTTGTACCACACTGGAAGAAGAAGAGTTGTCTTGGGCCACACATTAAATACATTATGAAACGTAATCACAAGAAAAATCTCATAATGTTTTAAGTAAATTTACAATTTTGTGTTGAGCCACATTCACAGCCACCCTGGCTGCAGGTTGGAGACCCCTGCTAGACCCTAAGAGAGTTTGGCCAGCCCAGCTGAGAATGCAGCTATTTTGGGGCAGTCTCAGTACAGACAATACTACAATACTGCAATACTAGCATGGGCGTGATCCAGAAAAGAGCTTCCTAGTGTCTGTAATGGGGTGGAATGGGAATGAGGGTTAGTTTCATGATTGGAAGAATATGGAAGGACTTCAACAGACAGAACTGGATACCTCCAGAGGAGACTGAAGTGGGAAGATCTTTTATTGATTATTTAGTTTAATTTTAGGTACTATAATTTAATTGATGAGGGTTAAACTTAAAATGTAGTATATCCATATATATGTATGTCATAATACTTGGTGTGAATATATTTATAATTTTATATTAATTAATGTATATTTTATAATACTGTTGAATAATTTGAATCTCGAGCAATAACAAAGAAAGGAATATATGTCTATATATGCAAATCATCTGCAACAGAAAATATACAATGTTTTCACTAATGGCATATAAACAAAGGAAAATTATGAAAAAATGAGCTTAAGTAGGGAAGAAAGATTAAAGCTACATTAGGATTTCAAACAAAACCTTAGGATCCAATATTGTCCTACATTTCTCTGCTTTTCACTTGTGTTTTTATTAAAATTCAGTGTAGGTGGAATCTTTTTAGTAGTGTTATGTATTCTATGCCTTATAATTTCTTACAGTTGTTTCTGTGGGGGAAGTAGAGGCTGGGTGTGTCTGTGTGCGTGACCTCAGATGGTTAGTGATGTTCTCTGGTGACACAGATGACAAGGATCACCAAGTGCAATTATGAATCAATTCCAGAAATCTTGGAAAAGGGAGTGAAAAAGAAATAAATATTTTGCTGTGAAAATTAGGGTTCAATAGTGAAGTTTAATGACATGATTTAGTGTAATAATGCATATCATGTTCAGTCATAAAATTTTCTAAGCAGGAAAGATTATTTTAAAAATTCATATTAGATCAAGTGAAAAGAGTAAGTAAAGGTCAAATTGAAATATCAACATGAACTCATGACCTTTACAATACAAAGGGATTTCTCATTTCATGTATAAAGTGATTTAAGTCCTACCTCTTCTAAGGTCACTGGCCTGACATTAGGATTTGTGCTTCACTAGTGTCTAGACTAGGGGTCTCTAACACTCTCTTTTAATGGCCACTTGGAAAACACCAGTCCCATGTCTTGGCACATAAAAAAATAGAAGATCATCTTAGAACATTTTGTTTTCAGGAACAGGGAGACTCTCAATAATTTGTGGGATACAGTTAAAGCAGACAACTTGGTTAGCCTGGAAAGAGGGCTTTTGGTGGACAATTATTGACAAAACATCAGGAGAAAACAATGATTTGTGTCAACTGAAACATTCTCAGTATGTAAAACAAGTTTCATTGTTGAAACAAAAATGCAGATTTTCACATAAAATATGTGATAAAAGTTATTTTGACCACATGAATTTACAATATTAGCTCCAAAACTACATAAAGTAACCGATACAAACTGAGCCCAAGAGTGGGGTTGTGATTAACATCCTAGATGTATAAAATATAGACGTGTTTTTTTAATATAATGAAAGAAGATGTTTAGATAGGCATGCAGGAGGGATGTCAGGTGGTATATCTGGCTTCATTATGTTTTCTCTACTGGAGCTCCAGCGGCTCACCTTGGCTTTGATTTGTGCACTACTGTAGAACGTGTATATGGGTTGCTCTGTTAGTGTTACATGGGAAGTCATAAATCACAGATTGAATTGAGAGAGAGAACAAGAGAAAAGAATGGGAGGGAGGGAGGAAAGGAGAGAGGGGAAGAGGAGAGAAAGAAAGGAAAGAAAAGAAAGAACAAGAAAATGAATAAAAAAGAAAAGGAGATGAGAAAAAACAAACAGAGTTGGGATTAATTTTGGGATATTGAACACAAGCTGTACTGTATTTAACAACGTGGTAATATACGCAGAGCCTTGGTCAACCCACTCCTGTCATGGCCTAGATGGAATCAGGCAGTGTCAGCTTCGATGTAGAAGTACTGCCTCAGGCTGCGTGGACATAAACTAAAAATATTTTAATTGTAATGGCGTATGGAATCGGATGATAGGGAGTTAAGAATGGAGAACTATTCATGAAATAGACACTTTCATGATCACTTGGGTGGGACAGCTTTGGATGGGGAAGAGGGTGTAACAATTTGATTGGAAAATGAAGAACGTAGTGGTTTTTGACGTTTATTAAAATATATTAATTTCTTGATAATATATTGCATAATAAAATTCCTAAAATTTTACATTGACAACTGGGCCTTCGTGGAAGTAGGGCAAAATGCAACCCAGTTTAGAAGGCAATTGTTAAATATATTTTATCCATAATTAATTTATTTTAGGACAGAGAAAAAAATTTCCTTTATCTTATCTGTGATGTGGGATCCTGACCCTAAAAAAATTGATTCCAGGTGATTCCTAAAAGGGATCAACACTTCTGAAAAATACATAATGGAAGCTCCTTGTGTGAACAGATGTATAAAATAAGCTGCATTGTCCTATAATGCTTTAAATATGAACTGTGTTTTAAGGAAAAAGATGGGTAACATATCTTCTAAAAACATTTAACTGATAGCATATATTATACTAAATATGTTTTTGGAAGTCACTAAATATGCAAGTCACAAACTATAAGTAGTATTTAAAACATAAAATTCTAATAGTTAATGTCCAAAATAAATAATGACTTCTTTAAATTAATGAGTATATCATAGACACTGTGATAGAAAAATGTGAAGGATAAAATAGAAATGTGGGGAAGAGTGACAAATGCCTAATAAAATATGGAAAGTAATAATGAAAGTGCAATTTGAGATTTTTTTTCTTAAAATATAAGGAAAAGAGTTTGTTAATGTCTACTTTTGATTATGGTGAGAAAAAGTGGGTACTAACATAAATTGGTAGGAATTCGTGCGGTGTTATATAAGGTCAACCAGTAGTGTTACAACTGAAATGAACTTTAAACTCAACACTCAAATTTAAGACAGTAATCTCAAAGAAATACATGAGAACATGAAGTAGCAGGTACAAAGATGCTCACTGCTAGAGAGGATATAGTTTATTTTTTAATGTATGTTTTATTTTTTAGATTTTTAAAACTACAGTTTACATGCAACATTATTTTCTATTAGTTTCAGATGTACAGCATAATGGTTAGACAATCATATACTTTAAAAGTATTCTAGTACATAGTTTCATCTTCATGGAGTTTATTTGACTGGGAAATTATGACATATCTAAGAAAAATATAAAAGCAACATATTTAAATATTTTAATTCAAACTATTTGTAAATGTTTAAAAGGGATAAGTATGAGCCAATATTTAAGGAAGATTTTTATGGAGAAGACATTGCTGGTTAATAAATTGTATACCTAATTATTATAACAAATGAGCATTTATTACTTAGATTGTAAGTTCTGTAAAGGCAGATATTTTGTTTGTTTCATTTATTGCTGTTTCCAGCATCTGAAACAATGCTTCTCAGGGAATGGTTAATGAGCACATGTTTGCTTAAAAATTTAAATTACATATGACCATATAAAATAAGGAAATTCTAGAGCAAGGAAGTTTCTACTAGATGTAAAGCTGACTAAAATGATAACAGCACTAAACACAAACAAACAAACAAACAACCCCCCCCCAAACATAGTCTCATCAATTCCATTATATTTTAGGTAGACAGGATAAAAATACCACCCAAATAATACCAGTATAAAACTTTGTTTTATGCTCTGTGAAATATGCCCCTAAATAATTTAAAATGGCAGAGAATTTATCATTTAAAAAACAAAGTAAACTCAAAGTGATCCTCAAGGAAGTCATTAAATAATATTTATCCCTCCACATTCTAAATTAAATTGTTTGTTCTTTTTACAAATTGTGTCTGTCTAAGCTGTTAGTTTACTGAATGAAGCACTTCTTAATTTTGACTCTATCCAAATCAAACTCTGCTTGAAATTTTAAGTTCAATTTTGTTCTATTAAAAAAAGGGATGGAGATTTATTTTCTGTATTTGTAAATGTTTGGATCAAGGATGTTGTATTGGTATGTGCTAAAATGAAAGGGGATTATCAAATTCTAATGTTGAAGTCCTTAGAGATTGTCCCTTCCCATCCATTTTCATTTATCCTATAAATAAGAAAACTGAGGCCTAGAAAAAATGGTTAACAGAGACTTCAAAATCATAAGTATTTGTACATAAATAAGTTGGAAACATTAAGTGTGGAACTCTGAGGAAGTTTAAAACCTATCTGAACTTTTTTTTCTTTTTTTTCATTGTTGTTCAATAACAGTTATTCCCATTTTTTCACCATTACTCTCCCCTGTCATACCCACCCCCACCTCCCACATACAATCCTCCTTCCACCCATTGTCCATGTCCATTGGTCCTTCATACATGTTCTTTGATGACCCTTCCCCTTCTTTGCCCCTTGTCTTCTTATCTCCCCTCTGGTGGTCACTGTCAGTTTATTCTTTATTTCCATGTTTCTGGTTCTATTTTGCTCACTTGTTTGTTTTGTTAATTAGGTACCACTTAAAGGTGAGATTATATGATATTTGTCTGTCACTACGTAGCTTTTTTCACTTAGCATAGTGCTCTCCAGTTCCATCCATGTTGTTGAGAAAGGTAGGAGTTCCTTCTTTCTTTCTTCTGTGTAGTAACCATTGTGTAAGTGTACCACAGTTTTTTGATCCACTCATTTACTGATGGGCACTTAGGCTGTTTTCAGTACTTGGCTATCGAATGTTAATCATTAGACCTATCTTTTTAACAAATTATCTTGCCTAGGGAATTCAATCTTTATCATGGTTTTATACAATTTTTAACTTTTTCTATACTGTCAATGTTTCATCTGCCAAAATTACAATTATTTGAGATGTACCTGTTATTTGGAAAACTGAGATCCTCAAGTTAAAACAAATCTATGCAGAACAATGGAAGAACTGAGTGAGGTGCATGCTAACAAGAATGATGGGTCATTTAAAATAGCTACAACAGACTTTTTAGTGAGAAATATAAAGCCAAATGTTCCCCCATTGCACACACACCTTTGCGAGAACCAGGTATTATTTATGACTCATAAAGTCAAGAATATTTTTTAGTTAATAAGGTCAGGTTTTATATTTGTCTTATTTTTATAGTGCCCAGGTATTAATCCAGTGCAAGAACATAATGATCTCAATATCTTGTTTGTTAAACTCAATTGAATTCTTAACCAGGAACCAATCTCTTCCAACTTTTAAGTGGTCCATTATGACACTGGATTATCATCAAATTATAGTAATTGAAGAACTAATGTGTGAGCTTTTAACTGAAACTTCAGTTTTCTGTATTCACATTTCTCTTCCATTGCCATTTCATCCCATTGCCGTCCTGATTGAACAGTGCAATTACATAGAGTGTTAATTGTCTGCTAATAGGAGGAATAATGATAAAATTACATAGTACATGCCCCTAATAACTCTCAAATTACTGTTTTAGGTTCATTCTCAATTTATAACCAAGTTCAGTGATGCTGATCCAATTTTTCACAAACACATTAGCAAATAGTATTGGTATAAAATATTGTTATCAAGTTCTGAATTTAAAATACGTGTTGGAATTCAGCACAGTAGAGGAATACAAAGCCAACACACATAAGTCAGTTGCATTCCTGTATATAGCAGAAACAATCTAAAAAGGAAAAAAGAACAATTTCACTTACAATAGCATCAAAAATAATAAAATACTTTGAATTAACTTAAACAAGGTTCAAATTAAGCGATATATAATGAAAACTAAAAAGTCATTTCTAAATGAAATTAAAGAAATGAATTAATAACATGCTTTTCATAAAATGTATTTTTTCTTGAGAGATTATGAACATTAATGGTTATTTTCCTTAAATTTTTCAGATAGTTCCTTTTCTGAATTTCTCCTGCACATCCAATTAAATACAATGGTTTATTTGAGGTTCCTTGATTTTCATTGATTTTATTAGTCTATGAATAATTTATTTTGGAAACTTTAAATAATAGAATGGCTGGGCTCTACAGGAACAAAAGGCTCAGGGAATCTGAATTAGATATTTCTTTTCCGGATAGATGGGCAAAAGAAAGCATGCATAGTATTGCATACTTAATGAGAATTAGCTATCATGAACATTGGTTATGATAGAGATTTGTGAAGACTTATTCAACAACAACACAAAAATCAAAGAACTAGTGTGAGAGAAAACTAATTTTGGGATTAGAATGCTGGTCTTAAATAAACCTTTATTTTCTTTATGAAAAAAACTGCTGTGGTCCTAGGATATGAATACACAGATGTGTGAAATGGAATAAAATGTCCAGAAGTACACAGGCCAAGTACACATGATAACATATGAAAAGATGAAATTTTAAATTACTCAGTAAAAGATGATATGTGTAATGATATTGCAAGAACTAGAAGATTATACAGGTAAATTCCTTTTAAATCTGGTATTATGAACTTTTAACAAATGCTCAAAATCTAGATGCACTAAAAAGAGCAATACACTAGACTATATAAAGTATAATTTTTTTGCATAGAAAATTACCACAGTAAAGGAAACAAATTAAATTTACATTTAAAGACAATATTAGCAACAAAATTCATGGATAAAAGGCTCATCTCACTAGTATATAAAAAGTATAAAAACTATTTCAAAATATGAAAAACATGTGGAAAAAAGGTCTGTTTAAAGAAATGGTGCCACGCCCAGAGACATAGGTTAACTAGCTTAAGACCTGGCTCCTCCATGGCCTGTAGGGAGTCTATATATAGGGTGGAAAATCATTGATCTTGGTAACTAAGAGAATTGAGGGTGTGGGCTCTACCGATGGGTTGAGGCCAGGGTAGGGAGTAGTGAGCTGATCATTACATGAGGTCCTTCTGTCAGCCATGAGGTTTCATGAATGTGTGGTGGGTAGGGTCCTATGTTTTCATGGATCTGGGGCTAAAACACTACTGAGGTCAAGATGTTATCTTTGGTTTGACAAAAACTCTGTTTCCTTGATCAATAGACTTGAGGCCTTATTCTTAAGAAGGTTTGGCAATGACAAGAACCTAATGTCTTAAGGGCTTAATGATTAATGGAGTGGACTTACTGCTTTTCATGATGATATTAGACTGGGAAAAGCTAGTGTGAAGTAAGAAAAAGTCGTATGAAAGAAATGAAGCTTCTGTACATTTAAAAAGTTCCCCCTTTTTGATTATTCTTCAAGGTTAAGGAATATAGGGTAACTGGGTAGAATCACAGCAACTTATCATTGAGGCTTTAGAGTATGTTTTAGGATCTGGTAGGCTGGCACCCTTGATTGCTCTTCCTGCTTCCTGTTCCAGAGCTTTCTCTTCTATGTATGCCAGCACATTTGTTTGTCACCTGGAATTTAGACTCTCTAGTTTCAGGAAAAAAATAATTTTGAAACCATATTAAATTTATACATTAACAAGAGGAAAATGAACACTTTTTGATATGTTTGTTTCAAAACAAGAGATGTTCTTCCATTTATTCAAGTCAATGTTTTTGTCTTCAGGATATTGTATAGTTTTCCTCACTGTATGTTTTCACATTTACTCCTATGTATTTAGCCTTAGTGAACAATTTTGTAAATGGAATTTATTCTTTGTATCTCTGAAGACTGTTGGCCATGTCACTATTATTTTCAACATCTTTCTGCATTATTATATTGTTTGCATTGCTTTTTAAATAGACCACTTTTAGTCTTTCAGTTATATAATCTGCAAATATCGATGGTAGTAGTGATAAGAAGCACCCTTGCCTTGTTAGTGAGAATTATTGTAGTGCTTCCCCACTGAGCAGAATACTAGCTGTAGTATATACACACATAGAATTGTGTTAAATATCAAATGAGTTCTATTTTAAAGTGTCATTATCAGAAATGTGTGTTGAATTTTTTCAAAAAAATTTTTCAAAGACACTTTAGCATCTGTGGAAGTAATGATATATTTTTTAATTGAATCCATTAATATAAATTATACAGGGTGTGCAAAAGTGGTTTATAGTTGTTTGCATGGCAAATAACACAATAATTAGTAAATAACACAAAAATAAACTTTTGCATACTCGCAACTGTAAACCTACTTTTGCCTTTCCCTGTATTATTAATGTCCCAATATTTAATAGCCATTAATTTATTGGTATTAATAATGCTATCTTTAATAGATTTTGTTTCAATGCTATACTTGAATATTTAAAAAATTAGCAATTACACTTTTTCTATGCTCTGAAAAAATATAAACAATTTATGCAGCATTGAGATTTACTGATCTTTAAAGGTATACTTAAATTCCTATGTAATACCATCTGACATTTACATTCTCACATGGGATAATCTTTGATCCATTTCTCTGTTTCTTTTTTTAGAAATTGATATGGTTAAGTTTTTTTGATTCTGTATATGTATATAGACTTCTAATAGATTTTTTAAAATTTATCATTTTCCTTTGAGCATCATGTTCTTTAGTCTTCATTGCTAAAATAATTTTTCCCTCTATTTCTTCTTTTATGAGCTCAATTATATGTTTCACTTTTTAAAAATATTCAGACATTTGAATTTTTAATTTGAAATATTTCTTTTTATGTCTTTCAATGCCTACCTAATAGTATTTAATTCAAATTAGAGTATGTTACTATAGTTTTATTTACTTTATGGTTATTTTGGGGAAGACAATTTTCAGCAACAGAAAAATGTTTTGACTTTTAACTTGCCTTCTTATAGTAACTATAAGTGGACATTCTACACCATTTTCGGGTCAATTCGAACTGTCTGGATTAGGTATAAGAGATGGTATACCTGGGAGAGAAGTGTTTGGTTTGCTTACCCATTACCCCTAGTTCATGAGTACACGTTTGGTTTGTACAGAGAAGTAAATTTATGTAATTGACAGGTTTATGTGTTTTGTTCTATGTTGTTTGTTTGCAGAGTGAAAGTTTGGTGTGTTTTCTGATATGTGATTCTGGTGTTGTGTTCTAAATTCTACTCCTTGTTTTCTTGTTGCCTTTCAGTGTCAAGCTGCTAAGAGATGCCTTAAATTGCTAACTCACACCTCAGTCCCCAGAGGCAGTGATCTCTTAAGCAGTGCCTTGTCTAGTCCCACATAACTTTCTTTCAATTCTCCAGTTGCTGGTACTCTGGTCTAGCAAGTATCAGATAGGTTCTCAAGAGATAAGCTGTTAAGGTAGGAATATTTCTTTCTGGGTGATTGATCCCCCAGGTTCATTACTTCTGTGGTCTCTCTCTCTCAATCTCTGAATAAAATAGGTTTTATTTATTTATTTTTATCAATAATTACTTCTTTTCATTTTATTGAACTTATTGGGGTGACACTGGTTAACGACATTATACAGGATTCAGGTGCACAGTTCCACAACACATCATCTGTACATGGTATTGTGTGTTCACTACTCAGCTCAAGTCTCTGTCCATTACCATTTACTGCCCCCCCCACTTCTCTATCCTCCTCTACCTCCCTCCACCATCCCCAGGTGATCACCACACTGCTGTTGTGCATGCCCATAAGTCTTTTTTGGCTCTTTTTCCCCTCAGTGACCCAATGATTCCACTTCTTTGAATTTGTCCAAAGTAACCCGAAACACTAATTTGAAATACTATATATACCTCTATGTTCATTGCAGTATTATTTACAATAACCAAGATATGGAAGCAGTTCAAGTATCCATCAGTGGATGGGTAGATAAAAAAGCTGTGGTACACTTACACAATGGGAAAGTACTCAGCCGTAATAAAAGGGGGAAATTTTACCTTTTGGGACAGCATGGATGGGCCTGGAGAACATTATGCTAAGTGAAATAAACCAGTCAGGTAAAGCCAAATGCTATATGGTTTCACTTATTTGTGGAACCTAATGAACAATATGAACTAAAAAGAAAAATAATGACAGACTTTCCTCTCTCTTGTTTTCTAACAATATTATCCCTACTTTTTGCTCTCATATGATTATAAAATTGCCTTTACTTCTTTCTGGTATTTACTGCTAAACTTCACATAATTTGACTTTGTGTCATTTTCTGCCTTCTGGTTATTCCAGTGTGTAAATTAAGCTTGGTTTTATTTGTTCTCCTTGTTTATGTGCTTTGCTTTTTTCTTTTTCAGGAGGATGTTTAGAGAATCCACTTAGGTTGTTCTTATTTTGTTATAAAGGTGCTGTTTATGAAGTGATATATTTCTAACATCTTTCAGACTCACGGTAATTTTCTCTCACATAAAAGAGTCTTAAATCTACAAATGCAAAGAAAGAAAATAAAGCATACAAATGAGATATTTGTATTTCACTCACCTCTTCATTTCTTTGTTTCTTGGAGAAAGTATTTTTCACTGAGGATATTGAGTTGTGTGATATGTGAACATTTCTGCTGTGCTGAGGCCATGACTTTTTCCTTGAGCCATCAAAAGCTTCCTGTGTCTACTTTATTATGCCTCAGATCCTTTTGATACATTTAGAGTTAAAGGGATTGCAATACAGATGACATATGGGGCAGAGGATGAAGTTAATAAAAAACAATTTCTCTAAAACCAGTGAAAAGATGAATAAACAACATGAATTATTCAGAACTATTGTGGATGGAATTCTATAGTTAACAATAAGAAGCAACAAAAATATCTGTTCTGAATTTTGAAAACTTTACCTGCAATTTTCCCACATTTGTGAGTGTGTGCATCACATATCCTCCCCCACGTTTAGTCTGTGGAGCTTGCAGGATGGTGCAAAAACAACGCATCTCAATAAGTTCAAAGTAACTTAAGATGGTAGTTAGTAATGGAAATAAAATATGCAAGACAAAAATAACTCTAATTAGATTATAGAGCAAAAAATGATTATAAGAAGGAAGTGAAAGCTGGACTAAATCAATAAAATCTCAGGTTAGCTTTTACATTTTAGCTTAAAGAAGTTGAATGAATATTCAAAGAACGTATATGCATGACCCATGGACATGGACATAGAGGTGTTGATAGAACAGGAGCAAAATTTGGTTGTTAGAATGTTAACATCCTTAGTATGCCCAGTGAAAGCAGAAGATAGTGCTAATAGTTTCAAAATATCTTAAATAATTTTCTACCTATGGGCAATGTCTCCCAGACCATTCAAATATAAATTTGCTTATCTATAAGCAAGTAAGTTACCACATATTATTTTTATTTAGATAGGTGAAAAGTAGAGGCTCATTATGTATCAAACTTAGCTCTTCTTGAGTAAAGTAACACCTAGTATCTGACTTCAGGTTTTTATCCTAAGCTTTCTTGGAACTTTTGCATTGGGAGCTCCTTAAAACCATCTACATTTACTCACAAGTCCAGACAAGCAGGCTTATTACCTTAAGATAGAGTTATTCTGTGGCACATGCTTTCTGTAATATTGACAGAGATATTTAGTCATCAAGACTAATCTACATGACATTATTACAGAAGCAAAGAGGAAACTGCATACAATATCAGTATTAATAACTACGTAACAATATCAACAATCCTTATGGAATTTTTAAAAAGCTTTTGTGATAGCTTTATTTAAGGAAGGGAAATGGTAATGGAAAAAAATACAGTAAAAATAAATGAAGGACTAAACCTATGGGACAACTTCAAATATACCAATATTTGCAGCAAGGGGGTTCTGGAAAGAGAAGAGATAGAGCAAGAATTTGGAAACCTATTAAAAAAACCAGAAAACTTCCTTAACTTATTGAAGGAAATGGATATACAAGTTTGAGAATTGGAGACCCCAAACATAATGAACCCAAAGAGGCCCAACACCAAGATACATCATAATTAAAGTGCCAAAAGTTAAATACAAAGAGAGAATCTTAAAAGCAGCAAAAGAAAAGCAGTTAGTTACCTACAAGGGAGTTACCTACTATGCTAATTTATCAAAAGAAACTTTGAAAGTTAGACGAGATTGGCAAGGAATATTCAAAGTGATGAAAAGCAAGGTCTTATGACCAAGATAACCACACCCAGCAAAGTTACCATTTAGAATCAAAGAACAGATAAAGAGCTTCCCAGACAAAAAAAAACTAATGAAGTTCATCACCACCAAACCAGTATTATATAACATGTTAAGGGTCTTCTTTAAGAAGAAGAATAAGATAAAAAATATGAACAACAAATGGCAATAAATACATATCTATCAACAATTAATCTAAAAGATAAACTAAGCAAACCAGCAGAGCAAAAACAGAATCATAGATACAGAGAGCATTTTGATGGTTGTCAGATGGGAGGGGAGTCGAGGGGATGGCTGAAAAAGGTGAGGGGATTAAGAAGTACAAATTGGTAGGTACAAACAGGGATGTGAAGTGCAGCATGTGGAATGGAGTAGTCAAAGGACGTATACGCATGACCCATGGACATGGACAATGGTGTGGGGATTGCCCAAAGAAGTGAGAGGGGGCTGGTGAAGTGGGACAAAGGGGGAAAAATTGGGACAACTCTAATAGCATACATAATAAAATATAGTTAAAAATAAATTTAAAAATGTAGTACTTAAACATAAAAAATGTAAATCTAAATGGCTAAGTTAGCTCTTTTATCTTTTATAAGTCATTTATTTCTTCAAATAAAGGATTATGAGTTTAATAGTAAAGAGATGAAAATGTCAGGGTCCTAGAGGATAGAAAGACAAAACAGAAAAGAAGCGAAAGCATTAGGAGTTGATAATATTACTCTGTTTTCAATGGAGGTCAAAGGGCTCCCAGAAGGAAGCCCACATTTAGTTTAGACTGAAATATCTAAATGAAACTGAAATTTCTGCTCCTTCAGTTAGTCACCCCAGTTGTTTTATCAACATCCAAATTACACAGGTCATACAGGATTATGAAAAAATAATGAGTATTTACTCTTTCTAGATGTTCAGTGCATGGTAAGAGTCTTTACTATAGAAAACTGGAGGACATCAGTGTTATTTATTTATTATAAAAACTATTTATTTATTTATTTATTTATTTTTAGAGGGAAGAAAAGGGAGGGAGAAAGAGAGGGAGAGAAACAGCAATGCGATGTGAGAGAGAAACTGATCTGTTGCCTCTTGTACACCCTCTGACAGGGCACTGAACCCACAGCCGGGCATGTGTCCTGTCCATGAATTGAACTGGTGACATTTTGCTTTCTGAGATGATGCCCTACCAACTGAGCCATAGCAGTCAGGGCCACATTAGCATTATTAACTCAAATTATAAAAATACAGAAATCATATTAAGCAAAGGTATTATTATACTTGCAAGTTAGGAGCATATTTATCATATACATCTAATTTAAGTCCCAAATTCCATTAAACTATAAGAAATTCTTTAAAATTTCTTCATCTAAGATATTAGTCTATGAATAGACAGAGAAGAGGAAAAATTATAACAGAATTTTGGAGGCGAGAACACTTACTGCAATACATAGAAAAGAAACCAAATATCTTATTTTCAATAAGCTAATATCCAAGTAAAAAGAAAACAAAGAGCAAACATTTTTTGAATGCTGATAACTGCCGTGAAGAGCAAAAATAAGACAAACAGAACATTAGAGGATGCTGAATATCATATTATAGCAAAAGTAAAGACATGGAATTGTTAATCATCAAAACATTCATGTTTAAACAAATGTTGGCAGATAATACATGATATTTAAAAATAAGATGAATATTTATTTCTTTAGTCCTCACTTGAGGACATTTTTCATTGCTTTTAGAGAAAGAGGAAAGGGAGGAGAGAGAGAGGGAGAAGACATAAATGAACTTTTAAAGGTGAGATGCCCTTTCCCTGTGGGTTCAATTCCCCCAGAATGCATCATTTAAAAGCAAACTGCAGCAGATGGTTTATTCTCAATCTTGGAGAGCCCTCAGTTGAAACCATGAACATGCAGACAGCTTGATGTTGGAGTTTTAACCTCTAAAACTGTTAAAATATATATTTCTGTTATTTAAGCTATCCAGTCTGTGGTGTTTTGTTATGGAAGCCTTAGCAAAATAATATACCACCCAAAGACCTTTTATAAAGAAAATCCCTTTCTAAGTAAATATCATTTGGCTTTTGATTTCTTCCAACTTTAAAATTACGTTCTAAGTATGGAGAAATTAACTGAACATCGTTCTGGCCACATGCTCTTTTCTTGCATCTCATTTCTCAACAGTGAAAATATATTTGTGGGTTATATAAAACATAAGCAGAATCCCCTTTGCAGAGTTAATTAATGAGTATTAATTCAGCACTTCAGATCTGGTTCTTCATTTTTTCTTTTATTTTGTTGCATCTCCTTTCACTGCAAGGTATCCCCATCTTTTGCATCATTAAATAGACATCAAATTATTGTGACTTAAGGTTCTTTGTTTTGTAGTGGAGTCATTGTTGCTGTGTAATGCACATGACTGTTTCAGAGTGCTTATCAAACTTGACTATGCTTATGAATCATTTGGGATCTCAGTTAAAATATAGACTTCACTTTGGAGGGTCTGAAGTGGGTTTGAGATTCTTCATTGGTGAAAGTCTCCCCTCTGGGCTGGTTTGTAGACCACACTTGAGTAGAAGGTTATACACTTTCTGGAGCCATAGCCTCTGTTTCTGATCTCTGAGACATCAATGGGTAATTCTCCACCAGCCTAACTCCTAAAGGTGACCTGGTGATATGACAGAATTAACGTATTCTTTCTAAGTAAGCAAGTTACATGTATTATGCAACAAAACTGTCTTCCTTCTATTTGACAAAAATCGAGAGTGCTCAGTTGGGAATATAAGAGAATTCTCTTTCTACTTCCAAACAGTGGATTAACAGTTGCATTTGGGATGGTGTTTGTCTAAGGGCTAAAATTTCTTTAACTATGAAAGAAACTTATGATAAAAACAAATTTATTTTCTCATAAGAAACTCATCATGAGCCCAGAGTAGACATTATGGGAATTGATGACCTCTGTGACACAAAAGCAAACGCAAAATGATCAGGCAAAGGGTGGAGCTTTGAACTTAATTCAGGCTAGAAAGAGAGACAAGACTGACTTCCAAAAAGTAGAAACTGCATTTTTTTTTAATGGCTGAGAATAAGGACCACTTGTTCAGGGAAAGAGAGAGCTGTGGGGTAATTTAGGGTAGTGAGGGTTGTGATGGGAGACATTGGCAAAGTGTAACTGTGCAGCATGGGGTTCGGCCACTCATCACCTTGGTACATGACCTGAAGATCTGTGCCGAAGAGAACAGTTTTTTATTCACAATATTTCAGTTTTCGGGGAACTGAGAACACTTCTTCTCTGAGCCCCTCTCTCCCATGAGACCCAGAACTTCTCTTGCTCCACGAAAGATTACAAACTAAAACCATGCCCAGAAGCTCCCCATTTCCTTATCAGTCCTTTTGGGGGGTTAAGCCAGACACGAAAACAGATCGCCATCCTCTCTGGAAGGTGGTTTTCAGAGTTGCGGTCTTGTTGCAGCAGCTCTCTCACTCTCAGGATTTGGGTGCACTGCTCTTAGTCTCCATGTGGCAGTCCAGGACCCGTGTGCCATGCTGTAATGGATCAGTGTCCCAGATGCTGGAGGCCAGAGAGGCACATGTCCCAGCATGGGACCCTCCCTCCAGGAGCAGACTTCTAACCATGTGGAGTCTACGCACCTGGTGGGCCCAGCATCTGCTTGGTTCCGTGAGAGCCCCTGTCCATGTGAGAAGCAAGGCCAAAGACCCAGAGCATCCAAGCACACCTGTGACAAAAGTCCCAAGCCAAAGCTCCACAAGCCAAGAGCTAAGAGAGAGCCAAAAGTCTGCACCCAGCACCAAAAGCCAGGGAGCACTTCTCCCTGCCTCCTGTTTAAAAAGTGCTCTCTCCCAGGACCCCATGTGCTCTGGATGCCAGTGGCAGTGTCCATCTTTTAAACCAATAACCATGTTTGTCTTGCCCACTTTTTCTGGGTATGAGCAGAAGTCTTCAGTCACCCTGGATGAGGAGTCCAACCCCCACAGCTCACACAGTAGCACTGAATAGGCTGTGGCATGAGCTAGTAGCCTTAAGGCTGTGGGCAATTAAGCTCCAGTTCAGGAGTTCTCTGCCCCTCTTCCTACCAACAGCCTTGTGTTTTCACCAGCCTCTTGACTCGGGCAATTCTCCTTTTTCAGCAGCCCCTCCCTTCTCAGAAGGCAGGCTGCTTCAATTTGCTGTCTTGGCAGGCACCCTTACAACTCTCCTGACTTTCCTGCCAAGAGGGGGAGCAGTCTCTGTGCTGGATTTGGGAGTCCCCTGCTGGAATTGAGGCCTCTTGGTTTTCAGTGATTTCTGCTCCAATGTACCCCATTACAAAAGATTTATATATTTAGGAGGTGATATAATTTAGAAACCTACCAATATCTGCTATTTTATTGCTTTCCAACATATCCAAAAATCTTTCTCAGGATCACTAATTTTTTTTTCTCCAAAAATCAGGATATGTTAGAGAGCCTGGTTTTAGTGGGAGAAAAAAATCATAAGGAAGAATTTGGGGATCTGTGTGTAAGGATGAGTACAAAACCCAAATCCACTAATAAAAATTAATTAACAGATATTTCATGATCAGGTACACGTATATTTTGGGACAATGTATCAGTCACTGTGGTAGGCGATGAGAATATACTTTTATGAATATGATATAGTCCCTCAAGTCCCAGTGCAGTGACTGCGGCACATCCAGGGCGCTAAGTGTGATAGGTTGCTGTGTGAGTGACTGTATAGGGAGTCAAATTACTCATTCTTGAAAATAAAGGAAGGTTTCTTTGAGTATTTAACTATAAAACAAATTACTAAAGGGTAATTAGGAGTTCAGCAAGAGAAGAGCTGGGGAAGATATAGGCTGAGGTATCAGGCTCTGCTAGTGGAAGCACAGAAAACTAAGGGTTCCAGTTCTACAAAAACAGAGTAAGAGGGAGTGAGGATAGTGAACTGTAGTGGGTGAGTCTGGAGATACAGGCTGAACACAAATAGTGAAGGGTGGTATATTTCATGATGAGTTTACGTAATAACCTAGTGGCAATGGGACATAGCAGTAGAATGCCATAATTATACTTTCAAGTGAAAGAACTTTTATGACAGTGTGAGATATGGGTTGATGGAATGAGACTAGGGGCAGAGGGGTGGCTTCAAACACTGCTATAGTTACCAGGTGATGAATGTGGGTAATTTAAGCTAAGGAGATAGAAGTAGAAGGAAGAGAAGTGTGTGAACACTGGGGAAAAGGAATTGTCAGAATTTGGTGTGGAAATTAGTGCTTCAAAAAAAAAAGAGAGGAATGAACAAGAGTAGTATGTGGACACAGACAGATTCCTGGCTTGAAAATCAACATCTGTGCAGTTTTCCACTCAGGATTTATTTGGAAACTATTAAACGACATAATGAAAAACTCAAGGCTTTGAGCTATTCAGTAAAAAAATATATATAGCCCAACGATGTAAGATAACAGCAATGCCAAATTAGTACATCCATAAATATGTTGAAGAAGCTAGCATTTACATAAATTACACCCGAGTGGGGTTGCTTTTGTTCATTTTTCCAGTCAGTTTAGCTCTGATTGCTGGAACAGGAGAATGTTTGTATCCCCGGGAACAATTTCCATGAAATATCACTTGAAAGAAATAAATGAAGACAAGTTGCCTGCAACAAGCAAGGATTATGGAAGAAAACATCTTGAATCAAAAGCAACTAATTTGTGTCTGTTTTAGTAGATCAAAACGTGTGATGTTAGCTCTCATTTTATAAATTTAAGTCCACAGTTTAGATAATCAGGCAATAGAGAGAGAGCATTGGTTCCTTGGTTAGACATTCTGAATGAAACTAAGTAATCTTTTCTGAAATTTAGATGGCAATCAGTATTTTGTCTGTCATGAATTTCACACTCAGTCTCCCAAGCAGATACCTCAGTAGCATCTTTGATTACTTGCTTCATGCTTTTCATTTCCCCACCACTCAGCCTCTAATTCCAGAGTGCTTCTTACTGTTCCTTAAAAATGTCATTGGATTACACATTTTCATAATCCTGGGCCTTTGCTGATATTTTATCCTTTTTCTAGAATTGCCCTCAACTGCCTTGCCTTCTACCTGACCACCAGGAGACCATCATTTAAATCTTCCCAATCCTTCCTCTTCTATCACGCAGGTCAAAATTTAGCACACCCTTTCTAGGCTGCCACGGCAGAGTGTGAGACCATTTTACAAGCTTCATATCATTATTTTATATTTATTTACCAATCTATCTCTCCTCCTTGACTTCAGTAGCTTGAGGGCAGGAACTTGAGCTCACTCACTTGGGTATCCTCAGCCCCTGGCAATCATGTTTCAGGTCTAGCATACAACATATGCTCATTAAATGTTTAGAAAATTAATTGGTGTAAGATTGTTGCCTAAGAATCTACTGGAAGAACATGGACAATATAAAAATAATAAAGGAAATATGTAATGATATCTAGAAAAAGAAAAACAGTGTTTGGCTTTTATAAATAAATTCAATGAGGTATCTATTTTTAGACATAATTCTCAGAGTTAAAGCCAACAGAAAGGGTTATAAATTTATAGTCCTCTAATTGAAAGCAAGCTGAATCACAAACTCTTATTATGCTAGCTTTCAATTTAGGAAGGCTGACTTTAACCAGTAAACCATTAATGCCTTTGATGAGGGTTTTTTGGCACAGATAATGTTTTGTACAAAGAAAATTTAAACGACAAAACAAACAAAAACCTTGGCCTAATCTCTTCTGTGCTGATAATGATTTTATTTTTGTTAAATTCAGAATGGTTGCAGAGTAATTGGATGTGTTTGCTAATTTAATTTAAGTAAACCACTTATCTGTCTCATCATTAGCATAATGGAGTGTCCCCCTAGCTTTGTAAAAATTGAGCTGAATGGGGGTGGGGAGGTGTTTTTAGAAGGCAAGAAAGGCTATGAATTGCAAGGGAGTTGAAAATGTGCGCATGCTGATTAAATTACCTTTTCTTTGACACCTGCTTCTTAGAAAGGGCAGCTCTGACCAGAGAATGCAGCATCTCCAGAAGTTAAAGGAAAAAGAAAGTTAAGGAGCAAAACAGAGATGGATGGAAAAGGATGATGGATTCCTTCAGGGGATTCTTGAGCGGACTGGGAGTACTGTCTCTAACCTAAACCCAAAGCTGGTTACTACGCACTGCTATAAAAGTTAAATTCTAAATAAGAAAGAATTAAAGAAGCATACTCAGTCTTCTACAGCTGAGTCTTCAACAACTCAGTCTTCTAAAAACAATTTTTAAGTGATGGGCGATCACCGACCAGCAGTGACCAGGGAACGCTGTGAATGACTCATTGACACACGAGAAATGAACATACACAGAAACAAGCAATTTTCTGTGGAGAAGTAGGGATGGAGTGGCCACCCTCTCTGGGAGAGGGCGTGAATTCTCCTGTCCAGCAGGGCTTTTATTGGGTTTGTTTTTACAAGAATTCAGGTAAAACTCATTACTCATTGCAGGGAAGTAAGGATCAAATAACAAGGAACTCTGAGGGCTTACTTTGAGTCAGGGTCAAAGAGCTGTAAAACTTTGAGGAACAAATTTATTTCCTCTTTGGACCCTTCTCATTCAATTGAGAGCATTCTAAACAAAGCAGGTTCCACAGGATTTTACATATTCTTTCTTAGGCCTGATCACCCGGGGAACCCACCCTTTCCAACACAGGGCTGCACCACTCTGTTATTGTTTCAGGTTTAGGTGGAGCAAGGGGAACTAAGGCAACCAAGAGATAAGGAGATTTTGTCATGGATGGAATGAGCACTCAGGCTTTGTCAAAGCTGGGGTTGGGGGTGAGAGTCCATCACCCCCTTTTTGCCATAGCCCCCAAAGTCCTTTCTTGAGGGCCTCCCATGTGATCGTGCCTGTCTTAGGTTGTTCCCCCCTTGGGGAATCTTACCCATCATTGGCTAACTGACCAAGCATTGGGGTCCAGGCAGGGTGAAGTAAAAGGAGCAAAAGCGGTGTTCCTGCCAGGAAAATAAGCTTTTGTCTCCTTGCTGGCTTATGGTTCCAAGGTCGTTCCCTCAGCCTTAGCCTAGGCAGGGGTTACTGCTTCTGATACCAGGCAGGGCGGTTCCCAACATTTAAGGCCCAATAAGAATGTGTTTTTCTTGCCCTCTTGGTTTTTCACAACCGGAGGCTCTATCTGCTGCCAAGGTTTAAGCTTGTTGAACACTGTTTTGGGAAGGGTTGCTAGATTCTACCACCTGCTTCCTTGTAACTAAGAACACTTGTAAAACACAAGGCCGCTTCACAAGGAAGCTGATTAAGGAATGCCTAGATTCCATTTAGGTAAGTTGCCTTCATTAAAATAATTTATTCTTCCTGGACTTGATTCTTAGCAGAATTCTTATTTTCTTAGCTCTGGGGAAAAAACAAATAATCTCTGAGAGAAAATTAGCATTTTCCTCATTTAAGTCATCCAATGTCAAAACAATAACTGTGGAGGATAGAGTCAAGAAAAAAAGATGGGCTTTAGAACACGAGGATGACGCTGTGAGAGCAGAGAAATGGGCAGGCATACACATTGCCTTGGCCCCAAGAAAACGTGGACGGTGGTACTGGGTCGTGGGCTTCTCACGACCAGTTAAAGTCAAAGTGCTTGTAAGAATTGGATGGCTAAAGATGGCTAAAGGATTAAAAGCAATTGATGGACTTAGACACTGACAGACAAGGCAGGGCGGCCAGGGCATTAGGACCAACAAGGGAAAATAAAGGGTAGAAATAAGGGAAAGTAGCCATTATTTGATGCATATAATGGACCATAAAGGCTTTCCTCCTTTAATCTTCCCCTAATTTCATGGTGTGTAAATATTATTGACATACCAGTTTTATATAAGGAAACTATTTTCCAAAAAGATTGTTAACTTCACAAAGTCAAAGGCTAATAAGATTCAGTACTAGAATTCAAACTTTGAAAAGTGCTTGATTTCAAAGCCAAGTGTTTTCTGTTATAAAATTTTCTGAAGTAATTGGGATATAGATGAGCTCTGTCTAGAGAAATTTCAGCCATTGTTAATATAATGAGAGTGGTTTGTGCAGCATCAATGTAACCTGGCAGCCAAGGAGAGTGGACTGGAATGTGCATGTGTAAACACTGATGATTTCACTATACTATCAGTAGGGGTGGTAGGCGCCATTGAGTGAGCATGTGTACTGGGTGGCCATCACATTCAAATTTAATGAGCAAGTAGAGCAATGGATATGCATCAAATCTTGCGTTAAGTTTGAGCATTCCGGCCCAGAAACTATTCAGATGATTCAGAGGGCCACAGCTACAGGTAACTGGTGGTTGGCAGCTTCATCATGACAATGTGCCCACTCATGCATCACATTGCATGCAGAGTTTTTGGCAAAATTTCGACTCACCCAGGTAACTCAGTCCCTTCTTCAGCCCAGACTTGGTGTCCTGAAACTTCTGGATTTCCCCCTAAACTAAAATCACCCTTAAAAGGGAAGAGATTTCAGACTGTCAGTGAGATTCAGGAAGATGCCATGCAGCACCTGATAGCGATTCCAACAAAGCATTTTGCAGAGTGTTTTGAACAGTGGAAGAGACCCTGGGAGAACTGTGTGAGGTCCCAAGATGCCTCCTTTGCAGGGGACTGAGATGGCATTGTCCTATGCACAAAGTTTCTTGTATCTTCTTCAATAAATGTCTTTACTTTTCACGTTACGTGGCTGGATACTTTCTGGACAGACCTCATCGTATATCTTGTATATAGGAAGCTATGCATTGTATACTTAATAAAATAAATTAGGGACAACTTTAGAATAAAAATGTGTTCTGTGACTTCTGGAAGAGTAGCCATATAAAGAAGGACTTAGTTCAGTGTTAATCAGTAGATAGTTGAAGCCAAAACAAACAGACTCTGATAGGACCTGGAAAGGCCCAGGGGGTAGGACCCCCAGGAGCTCTCTTATTGGCTAAGGACCACTACTCTATGTTTTTCCCCAGGAATACCAGGCACATGTTGCATCAGAAGTCAGTGTGACGCTAGCTGTTTTCTTCACTAAACATACCCCAGAAGAACCTGCATACTTAAGGCTCACAGCCTTCCTCAGCCTGGAGATTCTGGCGTATTGTCATGTTTGTATTCTGATCCAATAGGCCCTTCTGAATGGTTGGTCAAATCATTTTGCCCCGGCGCCTTCTGTGTAGTGTGCAACCATAAAAGTGTTTTATTACTCAATTTATTATCCCAAGTAAAAATTGCAGTGGATACATTAAAAAACTAGCACCACTTAGATTTTCCCACAAAATGACATATCCCAACCAATTACTTTTAATTTGTCTTGTACATTAAATTATAATCAAAGCTATTATATATATTTTTTAGCATTCTAATTGCTGTACACTCTTGTTATTTAAGCTAATCCCACTAAGTCAGGGGTGTCCAACCTTTCGGCGTCTCTGGGCCACACCGGAGGAAGAAGAGTTGCCTTGGTCCACACATTAAATACACAAACACTAATGAAAACTGATGAGTAAAGAAAAGGTCTGTTAATAATTTTCATGATATCCACCACCACAGATAAGCAAAAAGTTCTCACATAACAACGCTAATTATGCATGGCCTTTTTGATAATCTTTTAAAATTGTCAAGCAGATCCAAAGTTTCTGATCACTAATATAGAAAATATACATATCTAAATAATAAAACATAGTATAGAACTTAGTAATAAAATAAAGTAATGTTCTAAGTAAATTTATGATTTTGTGTTGGGCTGAGTTCATAGTCACCCTGGGCCACATGTGGTCCACGGGCTATGGGCTGGATGCCCCTGCACTAAGTAAATATGCTTTTCATTGACAATAAATTTATCTCAGGGAACATATAGTTATTCCCAACTGACTTTATCCTTAAATATCTATTTTCCCTTATGAAACACATTTTAATATGTTTACTTTGATTTTTGCTTCTAGCCACACTCCCCAAAGATATAGCAAAAGATAGATTAGAAAACAAGATGCCAAATAAAGGTACATGACATATATATGTATATATATATGTATATATATATATGCACATATATATGATCTTAATTTTCATTAAGAAAAACAGGAAGGATGGAAATAAAAGTAAAATACCCATACTGTCTTTCTCTGTAGATTTGAAAGGATTGAAGGAATATTACTATCATGTAAAGTTTAACCCTATTTCTTTGATCCTAATCACACCAAAAATCTTTTATCATACCCAGTCTAATCAGCATAAAAATACCAATTTAAAAGGACACTCATATTGTAAACTTGGATAGAACCTTTCTTGACTTTGGAACGTGTGTTAGTGGAACTTGAACTTTCATCACAAGTAGATTGTTAGATTGCATAGCTATCATGTTTATATTCTGCTTACTGCAAAACATTGTTTGATTGTTGTCTCCTATTTAAAAATTAAGAACAATCTATAATTTATTGCAAATAGAAAAACAAGGGGTTGTTGCCATAAAGATTAAAATGAGGACCATTTCATTTACATTATTTAAGAGGAGAGAACAGAAAATTTAACAGAAGAAACTGAAGGAATTTTGGAAAGAGGTGAAGATTTTAAACACTGCATAAATAGAGGGCTTAGAGAACAAGTCCCCATAAAACACAGCAAATGTTCTGTAACGATCTCATGTTATTAAATCAATATTAGCATGGAAAGTAAAATTAGATAGATCACCTAATTTTTATTTTCAAGTCAGATAGATCACTTAACTGTATATTATACAGAATTATATTGCATTTTAGTTTTGCTTTAACAAATTTGTAGGTTTGTAATCTTGGGCAAGTCCTTTAAATTGTTCTGAGCTTTAGTTATCCAATTTGTGAAATTATAGGATTATCTCTTCCAGTTCAAAATTCCTGTGATCACAATATTTTACATATATAGATTTTTCTCAGCATTTAAAGCTATTCATAACTTTTACTATTTTAAAAACAAACATTATGTTATAAGTAGAAATACAAAATAGATTTCTTAAACATTAATTTTTAAAAACATAATATAGCCAATAATTTCTTAAAGAGAACCAAAGTTACTGTCTTTCTGTAGTCATCAAATTGATGTTCCTTATATGAAAGAAACTACCTCCTCATATGCTAGCAACTAGTATAGCTTAATCCTTTTGATTATTAATTTGATTACTACTGTACTCATCTATTCACTTGAGGGAGGCATTTTACAACTTTTTTTCCTTGTGGCTTCTTCCACTATGGATTATTTAGAAGTGTGTTGTGTAATGTCCACACATTTGTACTATACCAAACATATTTTCTTATTGATTTCTTATTCAATTCTTGTGGCCAGTGAATATGCTCTATATTGTTTCAGTTCTGCTAAATTGTTCAAAACATTTTATTAACTGTTATATAATCTCTCTTCATCAGTGTTTCCCGTGCACTTGGAAAAAAAATGTGTATTCCACTAATTTTGAGTGTAGTATTTTTATATATCAGCTAAATCAAGTTACATGGTATTGACTTTCTTCTTACTTTTTAAAAAGTTTAACTGGCATATAATATCATATTAACTTTAGGTGTACAATACAGTAATTTAACATTGTATATATTGCAAAATGATGCAATATGTATAATAAGTTTTGTTGTATATAACAATAAGCTGATAACAATAAGTTTTGTTAACATCCATCACCATGTATAGTTACAAAATTTTTTTCTTGTGGTAAGAAATATTTTTTATTGTTTTATTTAAAACATTTTTTATTGATTGATTTGAGAGAAAGAGAGAGAGAGAATCATTGATTTGTTTTTTCAGTTATGTATGAGTGTATGGGGGGGGGTGGAGAAGGAAAGAGAGAGAGACAGAGAGAGAGACAGAGAAGAGAGAGATATTTCTTCCCTAAGCAAAGACATATGCTAAATGATTTGAGATGTTACAGTTGCTATTTATTTTACACTATCTTCACTAACATTGCTGAAATGCTTTTAGACCTTCTAATGAATGTTCAATTTTATGGTACATGAGTCACTTGGTGTTCCATTTCAGCTTTCCATTCTGAGTACCTCTTCTCAGTTCTGTGTGTTCTGATACAGTGGTTTGAAGGGTCTCTGTCATTGATTTACAAGAACTCCATAAAAGTGACACAAAGTGGTAGACTTCTTTAAAATTGTTTTTGTTAGTGGCAATGTTCCATTTTTGTGTGGGACTCACGCAGATCTCATTTCCATTTGCTGCATTGGCTTATGCCACTTTGCAACTCTAGGTCTTTATTGCAGGGCAGAGTGGGATCATTTAATAACAAAATAAGAAGGACATTGAAAAGATCTTAACAATAACATAACCTTACAAAGTACTGTTTCTTACCAAAGATGAACTTTTGTCATCAGAACTTTTGTTTTCATTTAGAGATGAAGAACTAAGGAACAGAAGAAGTGAGGAACATATGAGGTAAATGACCGGAGTTATTCCTAGAATTAATAGTCTGACCTTGGGTTTGAGGGCCCTTTGACCACTGAGCTCACTACTATAGCACACTTACTCTGAAGACACATCTGGCCTCACAACTCCGCTCAGAGGCATGGAGTACACTCATGACCTTGTATTAAGTTATTTAGGAGTGCTTTGGATGTGGTGGGGAAAAAAATGTAATATAGCACTGATGACCTGATGCAAGCAGTTAGTTGTTGCTGAAAGTTCGACATGGAGTGCAGACACAGGAATTGACAGACTTGCAAAGGGCACATGGCCAGGGGCTGGGCGTGGCTGTGTAAGAAATCAAGCATTTCTTTCTTCGCTATTACCACTTTGCTAACAACATGTGCTTCTTTCTAGAATTTGTATGACTTTTAAATAACATGCACTAATTCTCTTTATCATTTATTCTGAGCTTTCCTTTAGAGCCTAAATGTAGCTTTGTAAGTATTTATTTTTCTAACTTACTTCATTAACCCATGTCTTTGGATAGGTTGTGATTAATTTAGAGAGTTGTCTTTTTTGTTGTTTTCATTTTATCTGGGCAAATATTTTGGGTCTTTCAGTGACTTATTACATTTTTTATGCTTAAATAATATGGAAAATAAAGCTATTTAATTTTTTTTAAAAAAATTTATTTATTTATTTTTAGAGAGGGAAGGGAGGGGGAGAGAGACAGACAGACAGACAGACATCAATGTGCGGTTGCTGGGAGACATGGCCTGCAACCTAGGCATGTGCCCTGACTGGGAATCGAACCTGCCATGCCTGGTTCGCAGCCCGCGTTCAATCCAATGAGCTACACCAGCCAGGGCAAGCTATTTAATTTTATACACATAGAAAAGCATCTACAGCATGTTTCATGAACCTACAGGGTTAATGAGGGAAAAGGTACAGGGACACAGTAGTATCAGCCTGAAAGGAGAACAACAGTGTCATTAGTAGGTCAGTTCTTGGAAAGCTGTGTCGAGTTTCCATGTGTACATGGGTTTGCAAATTACAGAGTGAAACGTATGATGGAGGAAACAGCAGACAGAGTTGCACAAGGTGGGTGATATACAACAGATTAGAAAGCAAGATTGGAGTTCTCAACCCAGTTTTGTTGCTGACCAGATTTCACTGTGGGCGGGTCACCTAACCTCACTGAGATTCATCATTTTATCTCCAGAGGAGGTGAATATGGCTTACTCTTAAGGTCCCTCTTAGCTCTCATGTAGAAATCTATCAAGTCCTTCCACATAGGGTTTCATTTCTGACACTGATTATAATTCAAGAATAGATTTTGAGATATTGGAAAAATTAGCCAAGGTTTGCAATAACACATTGAGGATATAGTTTTATTATGGGCCTTTGGGAGCTAACAGACCAAGGTTCTATGTTTGGTTTTGATACAGTTGGTTGGCAACTTTATGCATTTCTCTAAGGTTTAGGTACATTTTCTGTATGTTCCAGTTGGGCTAGAGGTCTTTGAATTTTCTATCAGCAGTAATATTCATTACTCTTTTTGGATTTTTTCCTAGTAAAATAACTCAAGGACATGACCTAAGTCCTTAAATATATAGTCTCAGTTTCCAAAATATTTATATGAGAAGTTCTGACAGGGGTATATAAGAATAAATCAGTATACAGGTGCTTTTCAAGGTCATTATTCCAAAAAAAAACTTTATGTCATTTGAATGATTTCATAAATAAAAAACCTTAGGTAGTTATTTATTTTCTATGGACCTTCATCTACTAAGAGGAGTAGAAGAGGGGGAGAGTAGAGGGTCTGTCTGTGTAGCTCATATCGTTTGGACAAAACAGAAAACTAACACAATTATTAAATGCTCACATATCTGTGACTAATATGACATAAATTATGAGAGAGCTATTGAAGGCAAAGGGTTTTGACCATTTATCTTTTCCTTTTAAAATATAAAGCACAAACATAAAAGGACCAGAAATACTTTATTTGGTGGAACCATACAAACAAAAGAGTTTTGTTCATATTTTTCATATGCTATCATCATTGTAACTTTAAGCAGATAAGCCTTAACAAGCATTATTAATAATTAATTAATTATTACTAATTGATCCTAATTCATTTGTCTAAATTCTAATTACAATAAGTTATCATATTTTAATTTTTATCAAGTAATTTTTATAATGAGATTGAAAGAAACAGTAATATGTAGAAAAGCACTCAGAGAGAAAACATCCAAAAGTATTATTTTAGGAATTAATTTTGATGTTATATTTATATTATGATATGTTGTTAGTGTCCACAGTATACCTATGTATCAGGTTGGTTGTTGTGAAATTCCCACTTTACATTTTGGGAAACAAGCATAGAATGTTTAATAAATTTTCCAAGGCCACATGTGTCAGGATAACACGGGGAAGAGAATTTATCTCCAGTATTTCTCTGATAACGTCCAGTGCCTAACGCAGTGCACTAAGTGCTCAATAAATACTCATTGAAAGAAAGAATGAGTGAATGACTAAATCATTCTGTTCTATGAAATCTAAAAAAAAAACTGTTGTATTTTCTCTCTATTACCTTTATTCACTAAACTAGACAAGCTGCAGGAGCAGGTGAGCAATAAACTCTATCCACTGTCCTGCCACGAGTTTCCACTGCTACATGAAGGGGCTCTGCAAGATGGTATCACCTGGTCAGTGCTGACAGCACACATTGCTAGGCCCCCCATAAGGAGTGTCATTAGTCTTGGTTCATTGTAATGTTGGCTTTTGTGCTGTGAGTTAGGTCCATCAGCATGTGGCCGAGACCTATAACTTTCACAAAAGTCACTGAAAATCCATTATTAGTAAAAGACATGTTACTGATGCCCTAGTCAATGATATTTTAGTAAACCAGTGGTGTAAATCTTGGAATTAAAGGACTTAGTTGCAGTCCTTGAAAATAAATCACCTTGTCTTATATTGGCTCTGGCAACCTTGCCAGAAAGTAAGTATAATGCTAGGAAAAAAAAATAACTCAATTTATTTCCTGAGTTAATTTGACATAAGTTGAGTTGCAACTGTAAACATGAAAAGATCACAGTGGCATGACTGTTAGAGCTGATAGAAAAATGTGATAAAGAACACAAGTGTTTATATTATCGGGAGACAAAAGATGGCAAAACCACAATTGTCATTCCCAATGATGCATTGTCAAGTAAGTTAAAGACTGGTATTCATTTCATTGGCATTGATAACCAATTACTAAAAAATCAAGTAAGACATATCATGATGCGCTTATGTTTAAAATGTAGTTCTTCAAGTTTGATGACATTCATATTTTTTCTTTTTTGAGAAAGAAAATATTTAATCCCATTGAAGGATTATATTAAAGTGAAATGAAAATACTCTTGCATCTGTCACCCAAATTTAGTGACTGATCTACAATTTCACCCAAGTGACATTTTCATTAGGACATACATAGTCTGGAAAAATCTGAAAATTCTACATCTCATTTGCCTATTATTTTACACAAATGATTCACCAGACCCGCCTAATTAGGTAGTGTATTTCCACTAGAGTGAATGTATTAATTACAATTCAAGACAAATCTTAGAGATCAGACTCATCAGACATTTCCATTCCTTCCTGTCATGTCTGAAGTTCAGAGACCTTTTTGAGCTCTACAAGAGCATCACTAGGAAACAACAACACTCTTTGGTACAACTGTAACCCAGCCTTACACCATGTTCACAAATAAAATAGAAATAGACACAAATAAAATCGAAATACTAAGCATCGACTTATTGGTAAGTTGAACTTCGATACCTACATGATACAAAACAGTAGCTTTTATGTAAGTCCCTGTACTCTTTAAAATGAAGGCACAGTCTGTGTTTCATTTAAAAATATCTATCTACCTGAATCAGGAATTTGATTTTGTAATTTTGTCAATTACACTTAAAAGACCATTATTAAGTAAACTTCAAATTCATTTGTGAACAGCCCTACAGTGAGAGGAAATAGAAAAAATTATAAATACCCACACCAACAACAAACACAAATAGCAGATTCTTGAGCTCCAGACCCTTCAATACGTCTGCCTATTTTTCAGTCCTTTTGCCCACTTTTTTTCTATACCAGGCAGAAGAGTAAAATATTTTCAAAGAAATTCTCCCAATTTTTAAATTTCAGTTGCCTGTCTCACTGTGGACAAATGGAAGTTCTGTCTTAAAGCCCTTATAATGGTCGTGCATGTGTGCCTATTGTCCTTGTTGCTTCTGTCCTGGAGAACTTGGTGGGCCAGAGCTCTCTCCAGGGCGCTGTGCGGGAGTGAATGGAAACTGAAATCCATAGCCATTGTAACCATTCAAGTAGACACATTGGAAGAAACTGATGGGGCCTAAGGAAGAGAGCATGATAATTTGTTAAAACAAGCACAACAAAGGTGAAACACAGCAAGGCAGTATAGTACGATCCATGCAGACATGGGTTCTATCTTCAGATGGCCTTGACAATGACTGGCACATTACTAAACCTTTTTGTGTCTTGGATTCCTCATGTGTAAAATTGAGACATCAACAAAAACCTCAAAGAAATATGGAAATTAATAAGTAAATATACATACAGCACTTGAAATACTTCCTGGCACATAAGAAGTCCTTACTAAATGCTAATAAAAATGGTCTAGCATAAAAAATCAAAGTACTTACTTTATAGAAATCTATTGATGTTATATAGCATTCAGAAAAACTCATATAGTCACAGGTTTCAAAACATGAGTTTATCAATATGCAAAGTAAGCAACTATTTTTTAGTGTTTTAATAATACCATGGAGAGCCTTGTCGTTCCTAAAATTTTGAGATTTTCCACTTGCCCTTACTCTGGAGGCCGTTGCTCTCCTGAGATGAAGTAATTACCCATTAAATCAATGTCTGTAGGTAGCAGCTCTGGCCTAAGGGCAGAGAGCAGCACAGGAAAGGAATGACAGTCCAGTGAGGCAGTGCACACAGTGGGCACAAGCACACAGTGGGCAGGAAGCTGGTGCTCGCAGGTAGCAGCTCTTCAGAGATGGCGAGTTTAGCCTCTCTTCACAATCATGGGTACCTCCTGTCTCTTCAGTATCTTCCTCCTGTTCATTTGCACTCTGCCAACCAACCACAGACCTTTTGCAGGTCAACAGGAAAGAGATGAAAACTAAAGCTAGTAGTGTGGGGAATATGAAGAAGCTGGCCAAATAAAAGAAATATAGACTAGAGAAATGCATGGGTAGAAAGAAGCTGAGGGAAGCAGCAAGAAATCATTCTGATTTTATCATCCTGGATGACAGCTGAGTTTAATTATTTAATCTCTGGGTTTTCAATGATGAAAACACAATAGTTTGGAGAATCTTGAAAGAAAAAAAAATATTCTTCTTTTTACTTCACCTCATGCAGAAGCATTTCCCATTTTGTTCTAGCACCAAACAGATGCAGTGTACAACTCGCCCCCACCACCAAGGTTTTGGCAGCTTGTGGAGTAGACAGGCTACCTAGAGGGAGGGCAATAAAGCTCGGCCTGTATTAAGGAGAAATGGGAACACCCTTGCTAAAGTAGAAGAGTTCATCCAAGACAGGCTACCTTCTAGCTGAACCTTGTCAGAGATTGGTTCTGTTCTGATACACTTATTTAGTTGATGTTGAATAAGCCATTAATAAAAAATATCACTATATCTGCAAATTTTAGAACTTATATAAAAGGCACATGGATATCAGGCTATGGGACTGATTCATGTAAGATGAAAACAAAATATTATTTTACTATGTATAAGTCTGCTTTTTACTAAAAACATTGAATTGTTTGTTTTTAATTAAACTTTTATTTTGAGATCATTGAAGAGTCACGTACAATTACAAGAAATAATGCAGAGGAATCCCATGTGTCCCTCAGCCAGTTTCCCCCAGTGGAAACATCTTTGCAAAATCATAATGCAATATCCCGACCACAAACCTGACATAGATATCATCTAACTATCTTACTAAATTATGTTTTAATACTTATAAGAGGGGAACCCCAAGAATCAGAATTTATTTATTAAAACATTGTGTATTTATTCTTACATATTTAAACTTCAGTCACTTCAAAGCACTCCCCATTTGATGCAATACATCTGTTGAGATGTTTCTTCCACTGCTCAAAACAGTGCACTTGTTGATTTTGATGCCTTTTAGTGCTTCTGCTGTTTTATATTTTTGTTTTACCTCTTCCACATTGGCAAAACATTTCCCTTCGAGGTATTTTGCAATGAGGGAAACAAACAAAAATGTTGCTCAGGCAAGATCTGGTGAATAGGGAGGGTAGGCAAGGGAGTTATGCCGTTTTGGGTTGAAAACTGCTGAACACTCAGTGTGGTGTGGGCAGGTGCACTTGAAAATCACCCATCATGAAACAATCAAATGTGTTAAAAGAATCTTCAAAACAATTCACTGAAGTCAAATGCAGCCTCTTACAACACGAGCTGGTGCACTAATATGGATGGGTTCCTAGAGCACTCACCTAGTGGGGGAAGCCTGTACCACAAGGGGCCTTCCCTCCTAAAGATAATTTTGTTTTCTTTTGAGTACTCCTCATATCTATGACATAAAATTTAAGTGTTTATGTGCTATAGCCACAAATTATTATCAGTGGGTAAACAATTGGGAGAGTGTTGCTGTATAAATCAGAAACATGCCCAGATCAACTTTGTGTATTTTGCAACTATATCTAAAAGTGTTAAGATTGATTGTTTCCCTATATTTCTCACAGCCCGGTAATTTGAATGGTTATAATAAGTATTTCTAATATCTAAACAGAGCTTGGGACATAATAGGCACTTAATATTTATTTAACGAATCACATACTGTGTAGAGTAGAAAGCATTTGTTAATGTAGAGGACATTTTTGTAACTTCCTGCAGAAACACATTCAAGGTTTGTAGAACCCAGAGAACACTGACATCATTTCCTAAGATAAATGTCTATTCTTTACTTTAAAACATTATGTAAAACAAACTCTAATTATACCTATTTTTAAAATTGATTCTGTTATCCTGTCTGTCCAGCAACAATTTTAATACATATGTGAATTGAAAATTGGTATTCAGATGACATTGCTTTACCATCTGAAGCAAAATGTCTACTTTGGGAGTAGTGGAATAATGAGAATCTTGGAT
The DNA here is from genome assembly GCA_004024845.1 of Tonatia bakeri. NCBI lineage: Eukaryota > Metazoa > Chordata > Mammalia > Chiroptera > Phyllostomidae > Tonatia > Tonatia bakeri. Next base: position 121,563 of record PVIA01000780.1, read on the forward strand.
ACTAAATTTTGTAATTGCATGTGACTATTGATTGCATTACAAAATCAACGATCCCCAAAATTGAATATTAAGAGCCCACCATATAGCTAGAGAAATCAAAAAGAACTTTCAATCAATGACCTAGACCTAGATTATTTTCTTTTTGATCTACGAAAAGTTCAACATATCACTTTGACTGTCTTTTTTATAAAGTGGACTGTAACATACATTGAAGCACAGATTCAGCTGAAGTACTCAGGATAAGAGCTGTGTAGTATGGTTTACAGGAAATGCCACTCAGGTAATTACTTTGCAATTCCTCCAGATTTGTACCTCTTGCCTGACTCAAAAAGTGATGACCTTCTCTTTGAAATATAAATGACCCATTTTTATTCTCCATGCTATTGTTCAGGTCTGTGTTAAAAATCTTTTTATTCTAATACTTCTCTTCAGAGAGTTTTCAGTTTCAATTTATATTTACCATATATAATCTAGATTCATTTAACAGTTATAATCTAATTGTGAACTTACTTTTTTGCTTCTTTGTGGAAGACACATCTTCAGCTTCTTCTAGTGGATACAAAAATATGAAAGAGTGTGACTTTTACATTTACAGCTATTACATAACAAATATGTAGGGGACTGAAAATATCTCAACGGTATGAAAAGGAACAGGAACTACTTGCCCTTCTTACAATATACTTTAGATTCTCATTCAGATTATGTTCAGCCTTGTACTATGGACTTTGATGGCTAAGAGCCAGTGACAGAAGAGGAGCCAATGAAAGAAAAGAGTGTAGCACGCTACAGGCAACTGTTCAAATAGGAAATTTACTGATATTGGACACTGGTGGGTGAGGGCTGTAGACCTCTCTCTTTCTTAAAACACAACTTTGATGCACAGAGTTGTAATGTGGTAAGTGTAGAATCTGGTTGTGAAATGATCACTTTAGTCAAAATAATTCTAGATTTGGGAAGCCATGCATTTTCAGTGATCACCCTCGCCATGAAAAAATAACAGCAGGCTGGAATTCTGAATCCTTTCCTTTTCTTATCTGAAGCAAGGGCCCTGTTTGCTGTTGTGATATGTAACATGTGTTTATCTAGTGATGGATAATTTGAAGCTGTTCATTTGAACTCTTTTCTCTAGGTTAGAGGTTCTTAGACGGTCTCCTTGGGCTTTGCAGGTGGGGTTCCTGTAAAATCCGAAATGTTCAGATGTGAGTATGTGCGTGTATCTGTTTCATCTAAAGTTAGGTTTTAGATTTTATCAAATTCTAAATGAGTTTAAGAACCTTTCTTCTCAAGGTGTAATCCATGTATCAGTAGTTTCACCATTATTTGGGAAATTGATACAAATATAGTTCTTAGGCACCAACTCAGACTTCATTTTATTAAGACCATGAGGTCATTCATGTATAAAATAATTTGAAAAGCAATGGTTTAGAAGTCAAAAACATACTAAGAGTTGTTGTTCTTAATAATTCAATTGCTTAAAATATCTAAAAAGTCAGTACTCAAAAATTTGTCTTAAGACAAGTATAAATTATTTCTCAAAAGACTCAGGTACCCAATTCCTTGTGCCTTTTCTCAAAGGACTATTTTCTACATTGTTAATTAATTCTGGGCACTGCCACAGAATTTACCTTTTCATGGCAAGAACAACTCTTAGGCAAACTCTTTTATTGTCTACAGGCAAGTTGAGAAGTAGAATAGAAAATATTTTTTATATAACAAGCCAAACTAGGAAGTCAGGAAAATCTTGATGGGAGAACAATGCATCAAATTAGTTGAAAGCTTTGCAATAAAGATAAAGAAATTCAGTCCTGAAAAGACTCACTCAAGATTATGCATCTTGTTGTATAAGATTTTTCTGAGATTCGAGGCTTTCTTCCCTTCCCTTCCTCTTTTCATTTCTGCCTCCCTTCCTCCTTTCCTTCCTTCCTTCCCTCTTTTCTTTATTATATTGCTGTTAATATAGTCAAGTTATCTTATTTTTTCTTAATAAAAATATGTCAAACTCATATTTGAACATTTATGTGCTTCTCCTGCTGTCAAATAATATCCTCTTAGTCCTTGGTGATACAATCATTTTGAAATATTGTTCTTGCAAGCAGATTGGTGAATCAATGCTTTTAATAATTACTTGTAAATAAATCAGTGTCCAACTAGTAACTTCAATATATGAAGATACATACACACAAACAATGGAAAAAGCTCTTTGTTTAAAAAAAATCTAGCACATAGGCATTGCTGCGGAAAAAGTAAGTGCTAGGTCAAGAATACTAAAATAAAACAGGCAGTTGAAATATGGTCTTGAGGAAAAAATCCATAAATGAACTTAAGATAATAAGCTCACCTTTAGCTTTCTTTGAAGCTGGAACATCTTCAAAATCTTCTAGAGAGTAAAACAAACAACAAAAAAAACAGTCTATTTTTCAGATTTATCAAGAGAAAGTATAGTATTTAATGGGTTTTGTCACAGTATCCCTTAACTTATAAAATCAGCATCTAGTGCCTCCACAAACAAGAACATCCAGAGACTAAGGACACGTCTCTGATTCAGAGCGGGGGTGGGGTGGGGGAGGGGGGAATGAATGCCATGCCAGGACTATGGGTAGCAGGCTGGCAATGGGTGGCTAAAACAAGGAGGGACTGCAGTGGCCCTCCCAAAAGTCCCCCTCTTCTTCCGACTTCTAAGTCTCTTCTTCAAAACCACCATCACTTTTAGAATTTTGAGAATTTGAGGTAAATGGATTCTCATATACAATGTAGGGCAAAAGGGGAATATCCATCCACATACTTCATTAACAGACCAACATTCAACAATTGCAAAGACAATTAAAAGACATTAATAGATGAACTAAAGTTTAAATATAGAAGCAATGACCCTTAAGATGCACTACATACATTGCTTGGTCTTTTGTGAATTCTACTTAAAAGTACATAGTTGAATAATGTGAAAGTAATTATAAGTCAGAGATAATTCTAACACAATATATAATTAAATGATCTTTAAATCTTTATATCAGGTTTTTAGTGTTCTGGAAAAGAGTCAGTTTTATATTATTTATTCATATTTTGCATTCCAGCTGTTCACAAATAAACAGAAAAGAGGTAAAATAGGTCAGTATGCAAATTTTCTCAAATAAGAAAGAAAGGTGATCTTTAAGAAGAGATGTTATTGTGTGAAAGAAAAACTGGGAAATAGAAACAAAATTACTATTCTTTTTATCCCTACAGTGAATTATTAAAGTTTTAACCTGATTAGTTTTCTAAAAGATTTAAATATAGACTTAACTCAGTTAAACACTGAATTAAATGACCATGGTCTTAAACTGCCCAATAAACAGCTATAAATAAAGGTATAGTATAAATGGTTACATGGTATTTTGAAGTAACTAGTTATATATATATGTATATATATAATACATATGCATATATATAATATATATATGTATATATATAATCATGTGAAAGTTGTAGATAAATCAATTACAATATTTTAATTGTATAATAAGAATCTGGTAATGTCTATGGGAGATGTTCACAAAATTAAAATGATTCAGGCCTTTGCACAGAAAAATATACATTTTATTTTTGTTGATTATAGCACACTTAAAACTAAGACACCCATTCTCTGGATCTGTTTGTTACCCTTGGAGAAATAAACATGGGTAGAATAAAAGCCTTAGCTTCTTTTTCCTCCAAATTCTATTTTGACAGTCAAACTGAAAATTAACTTAAAGTTTTCCTGTAATTTATTCATTTAAGGAATAGTTACCTTTCAGCTATAATAATTACAATCAGCTCTCTTTCTGTGCCATGTAGTCTTTTAGGTATTTTACATATTTTCACTCAAGACTCACAATAGACCTATTAAACAGGCAGAACAATCTCCATTTCACCAGAGAAACTTGAGGTTAAAGAAATTTAAAAAATTTCCCTTCAAGCAACACATTTTAAAAAGTGTTAGAAGAAGATAGACAGCTAATTTTCCTCAACTTCTGGACCCTTGTGATTTTAACTAAACTAGTGTATCTCCACCTGCAAAGAAGCACTTTGCCATGTGCCCTGAAAGAACCGCAAAGAAACCCTTGCTACCAGGAGGTCATGGGCAGTCAAGCGGAGAAAATGGACATGTGCTCACACAGATACAAGGCACTACAGACGTCAAGGTGGTATGTTCCAGCTGTCAGAATAAATGAGAGATGTTTCCAGTGTGGAATGGTCACTTCCTCCTTTGGAGCTCAAAGACGGTTTGTTTGTTTGTTTTGGAATCTCTACCACTGGCAATGGACTTTGAAGGTTCATTTACTCAGAGGTGGGAAGGATATTCCAGCTAAAGAGAATGTAAAGACCAAAGTTTTGGATGAGAAATGCTAGGAACATGAAAATAATTTGGGTTGAAACCTGTGATAGGTATAAAAAATTATTATAGAAAAATATTTAAAATGTAGTTTAAGCCTGAATCATAGTCTCTAGACCCCCAGGTTAAGAAATGTAGAATTTATTCTAAATTTGCCATGAATAAATATTGAACATTTGTTATATAAATGGCCGAATCAATTTGAAATATTGGAAAACTTTATCTGTCAGTAGAAAAGGAAGAATGAGAGAAATCACTGAGAAGGCAGTTTAGGCTTCAGAATAGTTTGACGTCTTATCCACAGAGAGGTAGTCAGCAAGTTTGGATGACTCAGCCAAGGAAGAGTGCAGAATAGTAGGGAACAGAGCTGAGAATGCAAGGATTCAGTCTCTGGGGAAAAAGTGTGCAGCAGAATCCCAATACTAAAAACAAAACAAAATAAAATCCAAAGTTTGATATTATCAGAGTCAAGAGAGGAAAGCATTTCAAAAGTGGTGGTAGACCAACAATGTTGATTACAACTGAGTGGCTGAGAGTGGAGGAGAATTAAGAAAAGGTAATTAAGCTTTGCATTTTGGAGGTCTTCACTGAGTTTGAAGCACATACCTTATCTGAGGAAAATGTCAGGGCGTAATATTCAAGTTGCATATAGTTAAAGCCCAAAGAGGTGGTGAAGAATGTGTATGAACTTTTTTTCAGAACTGTGATTATAAGTGAAAGCAGAACAAAAGCAGAATAGATTCAGTAAGCAAAAGGGTAAGAATTTTACCTGAGAAAGTAGGCAAAGGGAGGAGGATTTCTTCCAGTAAGACCTGAAGATACGTGAGTGAGGAGCAAGGATTAAGGGAGGTAAGAAGGAATGGAGTCAAAGAGGACATGGTTTTCTAAGAAGCCTTAGTGTTCTTAGAAAATCATGGGAGGGTAGTGTTAGGTAAAACGAGGATAAAGATGAAAAGAACTTGTAATTTGGAGAGAAGGAGCACTTTAAAGAATCCATATTAATGGCCTAGATTGATAATTTTATTTTTCTCATTTTTAAGATAAAATGTTCTGTGTAGCATCTAGTCTGCTCTGCATATTCTTAGCAAACATGATAAATAAATAAAAACTCCCTAAATAATGCATGAAGTTACTGTACCAGAAGTTACTGTACATTTATGTCCATTAGCAGCCTATTCTGATTTGTGCAGAGTTTCAAGAAACCCTCATAGATAAACATCTGGAATTCTTATGTACAGACACAAGTATGGATTTTTGTGTTCTTTGTTATTGCTCTTTCTTTATCTAATTCTCTGCACCACTTTGTCTTTGCAGAAATACCAACAACTCCAAATTATTTTCTCAACTGATTACTGGATTTTGTGTAAATACTATGATGAGATATTGCACTCTAAACGTTTATTTGTTTTTATTTTTCATGAAGTCCTGGGGATCCACAGTAGTTCAAAGCAACAGTTGGCAGCCACTTTATTTCAGTTTTCAGGTGTGAAAGTCTTCTATACATGCTGGTATTTAAAATAATCATGAGTTTTAAAGAAAATTAACTGGTACACTGAGCAATAGTCACAGAATTCTTGAAATTGAACCCTGGGAATAATAAAGTATGTAGACAGTTTACATTTGGAATTTTGCTCACAGTGAAGCCAGTGGTATTCAATAAACATGTGCCTGCCCTGTCACTCTGCGGATAAGACACAGCTGTCTTAAGGGCAATGTCAGAGCAACTTAACATCACCAATAAATGAATGAGGACACATTGCTGGTTTCCAAAGACTAATAATCAGCAGTGGCAAACTTTCCACCTAATGCACCTTCTACACAGACTTTCTCTAGGCGCTAGCAAAGGTAATGATCAGAAGGGGTTTTATTCAGTAGATTTCAGTCAAAAGTAACTGCTTCATTTTATTTTCTTCTGTAACAAAATCTCCATGATTTATTCACTCTTAATTTAAAAAGTAGGAGGGTTTTAAGTCTACCTTAAAATAAATGAGATGTTCTTATTATGATTTTATCTTATGGTTTCATTTATTTTGACACAAAATCTTAATAAGAAAAACATGTTCTTGACTAGGGAAGTAACCCAGTATTATGCCATTATCATCACCATCACCATCATTATCATCATTATTCTCACAAGTGCCAATTAATAATCACTAATTATGTACCAATCATTATTTATGCACATTTCATTTTATCTTACTTAACCTACCCCAAATTTCTTTTTTAAAGATGTTATTTATATATTTATTTTAGAGAGAGGGCAAAGGAAGGAGAAAGAGAGGGAAACATGTGGGAGAGAAACATAAATCAGTTGCCTTTTGTATACCCCTGATAGGGGACCCGGCTCACAACCTAGGCATGCACTCTGACTGGGAAAAAACTGGTGACCTTTCAGTCCTCAGGCCAGTGCTCCATCCACTGAGCCACAGAGCCAGGGTTGTCCCAAATTTCTTATTATTATTACTCACATTTAAAAAATAAGGCTACTAAGCACAGAAAAGTTTAGTAAAATCCCAAGTTTATACAGTTTTTAAGTCATGATTAGAACCCAGTCCTTCTGAAGCCAGTGTCCCTATCTGATGCTACCCTGTAATATCTTTTGTATGTCTACTATTAATTTGGTGCCAATTTGTTTTTAATAAAAACTATACCAGTGTTAGTACTTATCAACATTCTCTTCTAGCAAGTGATCTTCACCAATATTCCACCCCAGCAAAGAACCTCCAAAAAAACAAACAAAATCAGACATTTTAAAAAACAATTATTGGTATTTGTATCTCCTGAAATAACATTTAACTAGTACAGTACACAAAAGCACATTTTCCTTTTTTGAAATTTTGTGCATATATGTGTTAACAGAGAATAGTTTTTTTCTAAAGAAGGTTAAATTTAGGATTCTATGATGAAAGACTGCCTAAAGTTTTAATAACAGATGTAGGTTGATACAATTGCCTGGAAGTAGGACATCAGAGGGTTTAGTTCTTCACTTACAAAAGAAAGTATGAACCTTGGTTAAGACAAGATTGTGGGTAACATTACAAAATCGCTCTTGGACACTCAAACCTCTGATAATAGGACAAGTAACAACGGCACAGCGGTGGCAGTGGTGCTGGTCTCAGAGGTGACGGAAATCTGTGGAATCTCTCCTTCTGCCCCAAAGTGGGAAAGGCCCTCTTGATACATGAAAGATGAAGTCAACCTGCAGACAAGTGCCTGTATGAAAGCTGGAATTCAGGCACTACGTGTGCAAGGAGCAAGGTTGGGATGAAGATGTCCCTTGTTACATCAGTGATGGTGGGATAAAAATAACACTGTCCTAAGGGAATCTGAGAACATATAGCAATATACTATTTAAATCTCTCCCCAGTGTCCCCTAAACAGAGAGCAAAACTCATGGATAATATTTATAGCAAAATGGGATGAAGTTTAAAATACATGTGGATTGAGACAAACAAACAGTCGAAAACATACCAGGTGTCAGTGTTTCTAAAGAAAGAAATGGGAAAGCAATGAGAAAGCTGAGAGGCCGGAGAACAGGGAACAACCAAACACACGATAAATATTTTCTGAAAAGTGAGTCAGGTCAACTGGAAATTGTCAGCTGAGAGTGGAAGGGACTTCACCCAGTCCAGCAACGGTTGAGCATGAAGGTCCACCATGATGTCTGAGTGATGGTGCCAGGGGTGACCCTATGACCTTGCAAAATGATGAGCCAGGGCTCATTCCCAGGACAGCACCCCACAACTGGTGAGGAACTGGGAGTTGTGGAATAAAAGTTGAGTGGGACGAGGGCAGTAGAGACAGAGAAAGATAAGGTCAGATGTAGTAAGGGAAAGAAAAAAATATAAAGTCAAATTCAAAGTTTCGATCATAGAAGGAAATAGGTCATCATGAGTGTGAGTCTGAAGAAACAAAAAAACAACAAATTTATATCACAAAGAACTTTACATATTGAATTTTTTACTCAACATTTTAAATATGTATGAAATGTTTTAAGAAATAAAATATGAATTAATAAATGAGGACAAGCAAAAGGAGATTGTGAAAATAACCAGTAAGATTTAAAAGTAACTATTATAATAAAAATTGGACAAACTATTACATAGAGCTGAAGAAATAGTGAATCTATTATCTTTATATAATAATTTTTATATTCCATGTAATGATAATTTAAAAAAATTAATTGTTTTGACTATGTTATCATTTTATAACATACTGACCCATTAGTAGTCACATGATTGTCTGAAAAAGTAAAATATTCTTTTTTTAAATAAAAAATGATTTCCATATTTTTTAAAGATTTTATTTATTTATTTTTAGAGAGGGAAGGGAGGGAAGGGGAGAGAGAGAGGGAGAGAAACATCAATGTGCGGTTGCTGGGGGACATGACCTGCAACCTAGGTATGTGCCCTGACTGGGAATTGAACCGGCGATACCTGGTTCGCAGCCCGCACTCAATCCACTGAGCTACACCTGCCAGGGCAAAAATATTCTTTCAAATGGGAATTACATACTTGTTTGGAAATACTGGCTTTCTAAAATTCTTGAAATTTTTCTATGCAGGTATGTATATCAATAAAAATAGGTTATGCCTTTATGAAGACAAAGTACACTTTAGTTACATGTAATTATATTCTTTTAAAATGAATCTTTAGCCTAAGAAACACAGACATGTCATTTAAGAAAATACTACTAACCTTTACATTTACAGAGTCCTTGTTCAATTTTATCTTGTGTTTATTTAAATTTGCAGACACATTTCCAAGGTAGCTTACTTCTGATATCTAGTATTGTTGCAAACTTATTAATTTTCCATATTTATATAAGTTTAATAATGCAGAACCAAAAAAATGAATGAGCATTTTAAAAGTTAGAAAGCCATAAAAAGCAAATTTCGGGTGTAAACTATTAATGAAATTGTCTAAAAAATGGAAATCCTGGCTAGTCCTCGGCTGGGGTTGTTTGAAGTTTCATTAAAAAACTAATTAACTTCAAGAAGAGATAAAGTTTTATCAATGTGGACTTATAAAATTAAATTCACTATCTTTGATATCAAAATTAGATCTCAGAGACTTTATAATAATCCCAAACTTGTCTGTGCAGATAGTTTTGACAAAATACTCACTATTCATAATTAAGAACAATGTGACAGAACAAGATGACAAAGTTAAATTCCCAATAGAATTATCTCAAGGAATGTTCTTACTATATTACACCTTTAAATACTCACTTTGAGGGGAAGATAGCCTAACTTTACTTACATGTTCACTACCAGCAATAAGAATAAAAAAATCATAGATTCTTATAAAATGTTTTTTTCTCGAAACCCCAGCATCCATTGTTATAAATTGGTTATCAATGTCTCAGCTCTGTCAAGAGCTCTGAGCTCCTCTAGATGCAGGTCTTCCCTTGGCACCATCTGCCAGTTAATGTATTTTTAAATTTCTTGGTTTTATTTCATTTTTTTTCTCTTGGGGAAGTTCCTGGAGAGTAAAGTTTTAAGACATACAGTTATTTGTTTTTCAGGGAAAAAGATGTCAAAAATTCTAAAATAATATCAGGAGGAAATGTTTGCTCCATTTCAAATGCAATGATGTATTTATTTTGTTTTTAATTTTTAAGGTAATAGGTCTTAAATATAATATAATATAATAGCCCTTGATGTGTTTCTCTAAACTCTGCAGAAAGCAAATTATTCCTTATATTTTACCACATCTACAAAGAAAATAGATGCAGAATAAAAATTAAATTAATATTTAGCAATTAGAAAGTTGCATTCTTTAAAAAAGAAACCCACAAAACAAGCATTGATTAAACCGTAATAGTCTATGAATCATCAAATATTTGATTTTGCTTTCTTATACATTCAGCTACCCTTTTTCTTTTGGTTGGAACATTTGAGCCATTTACATTTAAGGTGATCATTGATAGGTATGTATATAGTGCCATTTTATTGTTAGATTGTTTTCCTCTATTTTTTTTTCTTTCTCTCTTTCTTCTTAAAGCAAGACTTTTAACATTTGTTGCAGTGTTCACAAATTCTTTAGTTTTTTTTTTCCTCTGGGAATCTCATTTCTCCTTCAATTTTAAATGATAGCCTTACTGGGTAAACTAGTCTTGGTTTTAGGTCCTTGTTTTTTATCACCTTGAATATTTCATGCCACTCCCTTCAGGCCTGAAATGTTTATGTTGGGTAATCAGATGTCCATCTAATTTGTGCTCCCTTGTAGGTAACTAACTGCTTTTCTCTTGTGGCTTTTATGATTCTCTCCTTGTCTTTAAGCTTTGTCATTTTAATTATGATGTGTTTTGGTGTAGCACTCCTTGGGTCTAACTTGTTTGGGATGCTCTGAGCTTTCTGGACTTGTGTATCTTTTTCCTTCACCAGATTAAGGAAGTTTTTGGTACTTATTTCTTCAAGTAGGTTCTCAGTCTCTTGCTCACTGTCTTCTCCTTCTGATATTCCCATGACATTGATGTTGTTATACTTCATGTTGTCCAAAATGTTTCTTAAACTGTCCTCGTTCTCAAAAATTCTTTTTTTCCTTTTGCTGCTCTGCCTGGGTGATTCTTTTCTATCTCATCTTCCAAATCATTGATTCAGTCATCTGCTTCATCTGACCTACTATTCATTACTTTCAGTGTATCATTTCAGACATTGCATTTTTTATTTCTTACTTGTCCATTTTTATGGTTTCTATATCTTTTTTCATGCTGTTGAGTATCCTTATAATCATTACTCTAAACTTGATGCCTCCAAGAGACCCATCTCAGATGGAGATACACACAGACTAAAAATAAAAGGATGGAAAAAGATATTTCATGCAAATGGAAAAGAAAAAAAGGTGGGTAGCAGTACTTATATCCAATAAAACAGACTTTAAACAAAGGCTATGGTAAGAGACAAAGAAGGACACTATATAAAGATAATAGGAACAATCTAACAAGAGTATATAACCCCAGTAAACATTTCTGCACAAACATAGGAGCACATAAATACATAAAGCAGATCTTGATGGACACAAAGGGAGAGACTGACAGAAGTACAGTCATAGCTGGGAATTTTAACACTTCATTTACTTCAATTGCTAGATCACCCAGGCAGAAAATCAGGAGACCGTGGCCTTGAATGACACATTAGATCAAATGGATTTAACTGATATCCCCAGAGCATTTCACCCCACAGCAGCAGCATATACATACTTTTCAAGAATACATGGAATGTTTTCTAAGACCACATATAGGATACAAATCAAGTCTCAATGAATTTAAGAAGATTGAAATTACATCAAGCATCTTGTCTAATTGTAATGCTATGAAACTAGAAATCAACCACAAGAAGAACACTGAAAAACAAGGAAAAACATGGTAGCTCAATAACATGTTATTAAACAGTGAATGGGTCAACAAAATCTGGAAGAAATCAAGGATACCTTGAAACAAATGAAAATGAGGACACAACAATCCAAAATCTGTGGGACACTGGGAAAGCAATCCTAAGAGGGTAATTCATAACATTAAGGTCTAGCTCAAGAAACAAGAAAAAGCTCAAATAAACAATCTAACTTTACACTTAAAGGAACTTGAAAAAAAAACAACAAACAAAGCCCAAAGTAGGTAGAAGGAAGGAAAGTATTCAAGCTAAAATGTTTTTGCACAGCAAAGGAAATCATCAACAAAATAAAAAGACAGCCCACAAAATGGGAGAATATATTCACCAATACATCTGATAAGGAGTTAATATCCAAAATATATAAAGTACTGACAAAACTCAACACCCAAAAAACAAGCAACCCAATTGAAATATGGACAAAGGACCTGAATAGACACTTCTCCAAAGAGAACATATAAAAGGCCAATAGACATATGAAAAAGATGCTCAACATCACTAATCATCAGATAAATGCAAATCAAAGTTATAATGAGATACTATCTCACACCTATCAGAATGGATTTCATCAATATAGTAACAAACAACAAGTGCTGGTGAGGATGAGGAGAAAAGTGAGTCCTTTTGCACTGTTGTTGGGAATGCAGATTGGTGCAGTCATTGTGGAAAGCAGTGTGGAGTTACATCAAAAATTAAGAAAGGATCTGCCTTTTGACCCAGCAATCCCATTTCTGGGAATATATCCGAAGGAACCCAACACCAATTGGAAAGAATATAAGCACCCTTATGTTCATTGCAGCATTATTTACAATAGCCAAGATGCAGAAGCAGCCTAAGTGTCCATCAGTAGATGAAAACAACTACAGAATATTTACACAGTGGAATAAACACTACATGGCCATTAAACAAATTACCCTTTGTGACAGTGTAGATGTACTTGGAGAACATTATGCTAAGTGAAATAAACCAGTTAGAGAAAGGCAAATACCATATGATTTTACTCATATGTAAAATATGGAAGGTAGTGAAAAATGGGGACAGACTCATAGATGGAGAGAACGATGACAGTTGGAGGTGGGGAAGTTAAGATTGGAGAAATTCAGCGAAAATTCAAAAAGAACTCATGGACATGGACAACAGCGTGGTAGTTGCTAGGAAGAAAGAGGTATAAGGGGACTAAATGTTAATGTAAAAAGAATAAAATTAAGATTAAAAGATAAATAAATTGATTTTGCAATGTTAGTTTCACTGGCGTTACAGGGAGATATTAGTGCATTGCTGATTCTTATTAGCATCTTTTCTTATGTTTACAATAAAAACCTAGATGTTTGAGAATCTGGTCTACTGGATAGTTTCAAGCATCTCAATCAGAGTGAACCATTTAAATTGAGAAAGAAATAATTATCCTCTGTTTCACACTAGTCATTTTCCACATATTAACACACACCTTTCCTGATAAAAAAAAAAGTCTAATCTGGGAATAGAGGATGGTCTGTCTCTGTGCATCCAGCATCAAAGCAGAGAAAATGACCTATCAGAGGCAGAGGACCTGGTCTCATCCAACAAGAAACGCAGGCACTGGAGTAGAGTTTAATCATGTGAGTAGAAGGGATCAATGGCTTCAAAGCAGGGGCCATCTTGTGAAGCTTCTTTAGTAAAAGACAAATAAGTGAGCAAAAATAAATAAGAAATCTAACAACCCAAAAATTTATACATGTATATAATATTGAAAAGAGGGTCAGAAAAAAAATGGTAAAAAGCAGACAACTGTACTGGAACAATGATAAATAAATAAATAAATAAATAAATAAATAAATAAATAAATAAATAATCTTTATTATAGTCTATTTGATAACTATCTAAAGTAATTTTTATGATTACCATTAAAAAGGCATTGTAAAAAATATATGTTACAGATAATATAACCTTCACACATTCAGAAACCTACCTATAAAATGCATTGTTTCATAATATCCCTGGACATTTATTTCATAGGATCTATGGGAAACAATATGTATTTTTCTTCATATCTTTCTCTCTTCTGTTAAAACTCATACCCTTAATTACTTCTACTACTACTATCTGTGTGACTATAGGCTTCCCAATTTTCTTTTCATATTTTACAAACTCAAGAAAGTAACACATAACTTTCTGGAGCAGTTAAATTGAAATTTTTTGGCCTGCAGGTTCTCCACCTCACAGTTTTACCCTCCATGTCATTACCTCCCACTGCTTTATTCTTTAAATTAAATCATTTTTATTGTTATTCTATTACAGTTGTACCAGATTTTGCCTCTTCATGCTCCTCTACACATCCCACTGCTCTCTAACACTAGCCCTGAACTCCAAATCCAGCCAACTCTTTTTCTTTGTTTTTGATTGCCTCTGTGTACTATGCTTTCTCACCATCTACTGTGAAGTAATGGGAAATACACATACTAGTCTCGACCTCAGTTTCTGGCACAGACCTCTTAAATTTCTTGGAATATTCTGGGTGACAGGAAAGTCTTTTTTTCTAATGAGGCAAATGGTGGGTTCCTGGAGGAAGGGTTGCCATCAGAAGGATCAAGCCATGATTAGAAGGTTGGAGCTTCCAGCTCTGCCTCTCCTCTTTTAGGAAGGGAAGAAGGGCTAGAGATCGAGTTTATGATTAATCATACCAATGTACTGAAGCCTCCATAAAATGGCAAGAGTGTGGGGTTCAAGGGACTTCTGGATTGGTGAACACAACTACATAGAAGGTGGTGCACCCCCACTCTACAGACACAGAAGCTCCTGCCCTTGGGACCCTTCTGGGCCTTGCCTTATGTATCTCTTTGTATGGCTGTTCATCTATGCCTTCAACCATATCTTTATTATGCAATAAACTGGTACCATAAGTAAGTGTTTTTCTGAGTTTTGTGAGCTGTGTTAGCAAATAGTTAAATTCCAGGCAAGAGGTTGCAGGAACCTTCTATTGGTAGCTAAGTCAGAAAGAAGTTATGGGTAACCTGAGGGCCAACTCCCTGCAATGGAAATCTCATGTGGGGAGTGGGATGTCTCATGGGACTGAGCCCTTTAATCCATGAGATGTGAACCAAATCTAGTTAATGTCAGAATTTAACTGAATTGTAGGGCAACTGGCTGGTATCAGAAAGAATTACTTGGTGTAGGAAAAGAATTCACACATCAGGTGTCAAAAGTGTGGGAGTGTGGTAGTAGTGTGAGAGTAACAGCAAAACACACAGGAGTAATTTTCTTCATACTCACTTTTATCTTTTTCCAGTTATCCAATCCTAACCCTTCTTCAAAGTACAAATTCTAGAATCTCTTCCTTCATGAAGTGTGCCCTGACTACCTTTGGCTGTAGGGGAAGGGTATTTCAAAGGGCTTTCCTGAAGATCATTTCTAAGTTTTGTCCTCGCCTTAATGAAGCAATTCTGTACCCTTTTGTTATCTTTTAAAAACTCCTGAAGCAAGTCCATGTGGGGTTTCCTTTTTGCTACCAAAGAACTTTGATTGATATACATAGCTTGGGGAACTGAAATGTGACTAGTAGACACTGAAATGTGCTTTAAACAGAAAATACACACACAATTTCAAAGGCTCAGTATAAATAATAATGTAAACTCTCAATGTATTTCTACATTGAATACACATTTCCATACTATTTGTATGTATAGTTAAACAGCATTATTAAAATTATTTTCTCTTTACATTTTTAATGTGTCAACTAGAAAATTTTATATTACTGCTGTAGCTCACATGATATTGCATTAAACAATGCTGATTTAAAATGATTTATGTTCCTAATCTGGAGACATGGGAATAAAAATACTATTTCCTGAAATTTTGTGAACTTATTGAAAAATTTACAGTTGTATCCTATATGTTTAGAACCACTCTCTATACCGAGATGTTATTTTAGAGAGTGTTTTCTGAGAGCTTTGTCTGTTTATGCTATATAAGATTAGATCCATTCCTAACTATGTTATTCTCAGATGTACAATTATATTTAAGTTAATAAAGGAAATAAAACAACCCCAAATAAAACAATTACTTGACCATATGTGCTCTATGGCAAATTTTTAGTGATTAAAATTTTAAAGCAGAAACATTAATTTTTTCTTCATTCTACTTCAATCACTGAAAAGATTCACCTATTTGAATGCAAGTCACTTTAATCTTCAGACTCAAGGACATGATAAGGTATTTCTGTTACAAGTTGTCACTTTAAATAATGTCATTTTTTTTAAGTTTCAACATAAGTAAGCATAAAAATCAGCAAATTTTTGAGAGGATTTAGTATAAAATGACTCACTCAATCTCTAAATACATTAAAAATATAAATATTTTATGAGTTTCCATTTGAAATTCATACTATGCACCAAAGAGAATTTATCATCAATACAAGCGGTACTTGCCTGATACTCTTGCAGGTTTTTCTGTTTAAAGCAAAAAACAAAAACAAGTTCTGTTTAACTCAGATAAATGATACATGGACAGAATTATACATCAAAGAAGTATATAAAAGTTTTTAGTATCTTTTGACTTTTTCCTTATTGTTTAAGAGTTAATGAAGAAATATGGCTCTCTATTGCCTGATAACAGGGGTCTTTGAATATTATAATTGCTTTTATGAGTTATATAAAAAAAACTATTAATCATTGCAGGTGTCACAACATATTTATGCTTTCTACACACACTAAAATCAGCAGGATCTTTTTTAAATTAAGTGTGTTGGTTCAATTATAATTAAACCTAATTTGTAAATAATTACTTCGTATGATGTGATTAATCTAAATATTTGCTTGAAAGTTTCCAAATTTTATAAAAATACATTATTGAGAATTAGTTTCCTTTCAAAGGTAAATAAAGACAATTACTAATGGGACTGTAAAATCAAATCTTAAAAAGCAACCTGCAAAATCAGTTTAATTTTTCATAGTTGTTTATTAGTTTCAATGAGAGATTATAATTTTTCAAGGTAATGTGGTTTTCCATTAAACTGCATTGTGTAGGGCAATGATATAAAGTGAAATGATCATTTCAAATACTGTAGCAGGCATTCTAACTTCTTGAACAAGGAGAGGATTGGTACATCTACATTCTACCAACATTAGTCTAATATAAAAGCCTAGGCTTGAAAATATTTTCAAAAGGAATCTGCATTACATGATTTACTTTGAGACTTGTAGAGTTTCTAGTATAGACATAATTCAGATGTTTCTAAGAGCTACAAATTTATAAACATTAAGGTAATGTCAATAGAAATTTTTTTAAAAAACATTTTTACTTGTGATACTTATGTTTTTGGTGATATTACAGCAACATACCTCATATATAAAATTGCAAAACAAATAAAGTAGTTCAGAAAAACACTTCAGTAAGGCTGATGTGTTATTATTTTTTCTCTAAAAATTCTAGGGTTAGCTAAAAAGACAGGAACTTAGAAAAGAATCAAACATTTATTGAGGTATAACAAACTGTTGAATGAAGGAATGAATCAAAATGTGCCTATACTCTCAAATCCAAATAGTTCTGGATTGGACTTTTGCTTTTATAAAGAAAAAGTCTTTGTTACTTTTATTCATAATATAAAGATCCTAGAAATGACGTACTCTTAGAACAGGATCAGAAGGGCATATCCATGCAAGGTCTGATTTCCTTGCACAGCCCTCTAGTTGTAGCTTTAACAGCTTTGGGAATAAAGTGGTGTGCATTTTATCTTTGGCCTGCCTTGATTGATAGAAAGCTTCCCCTTGTATTTTTCACAGTGTAATAGGAGAACAAAATATGATGGAAGAGGCTTAACTGGTAAGACTTTGGCATTATACTGACTTGGAGCCAATTCCTCCCTTTACCATGTAAACACTCCGAGATGATAGACTTCCTTTCATCCCACTTTTACGTCATCTTTAAACTGCACGTGATAACTGGTCCTGTGGAAAGGTTTAAATGAACTAATAATGGAAAGGAATATGGCCATGTGTGTTCTAAGTAACTGGTTTCTTCTTGTTTTTCTTGCTGGTTATCTTAAAAGATAAATAATATTTTGGAGAAAGTACAAATATGTAATTTGTGCTCCTCTATCTTTCTATAAATTTGGTTTGCTCTCTTATTCTAAATTTTACTCCTTAATATTATTGATCATTATATGTCTAAATTATTAATAATTTCATGTCTAAAAATGTCCTGCCATTTTAGGTATATGTGCTACAGTAATCAGCAAGAGGAAATAGTGCGAAATAAAACACCCCCCCCAACACATATGAGATCAATAGAAATACAAATGAGACTACTTGCACTCAGACAGGAATGAGATAGAAATCAGTATTTAATGAGTGACAACCAAATGCGTAATGGAAAAGTTACATGTGTTATTTTATTTAATATTTAGAACAAGCCTTTGGGGAAGTCACTATGGCTGTTCTATAGATGACACTGGGAATCAGGGCAGTTAAGGAATTTTCTCAAACATCACACAGTTAGATAGAGGCTCAAATTTACATACTATTTCCACAGACTCATGTTACCTCCTCTGGAAAAGGAAATATTTACCTGATTCTCTGACTTCTGATGTTTCCACTTTAGAAAGAAAAAAAATATATGATAGGGAAAAAGGAAGAAAAATAAAGGAAAGCATATTTTTTATTTAAATAGCAGACAATTGAGCATCAGCTGCACATATTTCTGATTGAATTCTAACAGTGATGACAATAGAGACCTATACTCAAAATGGGAAAAAGAACATACTGATGACTACTATTTCTGAAAACTGTAACTGGAAATCTATTTTGAAAATAGAGAAATTTTACAAACATTGTTAAACAGTCTATTCACAAATGTCAGAATTAATCAATTCTAAGCCCTTTGGTTGTTTTTCTTAATTATAAATAGTTGGACTTTATAAATCTCTATTATATAAACTTTGTTATATGAACAAAGATTAAACTTGACCTTCATGTATCCATGAAGGCATGTGTTCATTGAATGTATTTATAAAGTAACTTCATATATGACTTACTAAGTGCAATAGTGGGATTGTGGAATGAGATTGAAAAATATCACAGAAATAAACTCAACTCGTGGTGACTGTACTTGGAATAATGAGACAAGATGTAAAATGCTATTTGTCCTTAGCCAACAACAATGTAGCATCAGTCTCTTGTTCCTTTAGTAAATTTATAGACTAGTAGTATTTAAAAAATAACATGTCAGGTTTTTGATAATATATCTTCCCTCACAAATCAGCTGAAAGCAGAACCTGATACATTTAATTTTAATCCTATACAGGTTTTTGGGAAGCTATTTTCAAAATTCAAAAACAATTAATTAAAATATTTTACAATAATTAAGACAGAAAATGAATAACATTTCATAAATAAAACAGTATTTGTAAATGATTGTATTTTACATTAGCATTCTAGTTTTGACTTCCAATCCTTAATTTTTATTACACTTTTCACATTAGTAACAGTAATGCAAACTTTGTAGACTAAGGATTTTCTTCAACTCAAAAGGAACATTTAATGTTTTACATTGGTATAGAAATCTATTCTGTATAAAACTGTAGCTACATTTATAAGTATATGTCACAACACCCTCAAGAAACCAGGTTAGTCCTTGCCATTTACAAACTTCAGATACAACTTCTAGATACACTCTTGATTGAAATGTGCATAATTTTACCCCAGGGTACAGTGTGGATCATAATTTCACAGTATTAGATAAACATTTCATTTTTGTAAAATTGAATAATATTCATAAAATTTAAAAATTTCATAAATTGTTTTATTTTACTGTTGGAACCATCAAAATAAAACCATAACTCTGAAATATTAAGGTAACTTCATTTCACTTTTGACAAAAGTAAGAAAATAAAAAGCTAATGTGTTAAAATGAAATAATTGAAGGCGTTATGTGTTGTGTTTTTCCTGACCCAGAAATGACTATTAAAGGGAACTCCATACTGTGCTTAATCAGTACATCCTAACAAACAACCCGAAATATACAAAAGAGAGATGTAACTGTTTTTGTTTTTCTGCAGGTCTTAGTTATTGTGTTGAATGTATTAATTTCACAGTTCTGAAAACAAAAAATCATTTTAGGCAGTTCTCATATATCTGATATGGTATAACATATTTAATAGGTACTTAATAAATAATGTTCAAGAATTAATAAGCATAATGCACACACTATTCTTTCTCAGTCAGACTTATTTGTGTGGTTAATGGCATGATGGTTATTGCATTAATAGGCATATTGTACCTTTTAAATGCACATATAATATAAATAAATTATATATTTAAAATAATTAAAGAACAAGTTATTAAAATAATTAAAGAACAATTTTTTAAAATTCTAAAATAGTACACTTACTTAGAGTTGGTTTTGATTTCTCTAAAAAAGGAAGGAAAAAATTAGCAATAATTTTCTACCTGTAGGTAAAATGTCAGTCATTTTTATTTCCTATTTCTGTTTGTTACAGTTCAAGTACACAAAGGCCAAACATAATTAAAATGAACACTAAGCAGTGCAGAGTAATTTTAAGTCATATTCCCATGCATTTTCCAAAGGAGAAGTTGTAAACCTTCAAAATATAGATTCTTCATGGGCTCCTTATTCTTGTAAAGCCTCATCTTTGGTTTCATGCAATATTAATGCTCATGATAATTTGAACTCTTTACTGTTTCTAAATAGCATAAAATATATGTTTTGTCACTATCCTTACAGATTACATATTATATTAATTAATATTAACTATTTAAACTCTTCTAGTCTAGTTTTTGAATGAAGAGGTTTATAAAATCTGAGGGAGAATAAATGAACAGCAGGTAAAAACACAAAGCTATACCATCTAAATACATAATCTCTCTCCATTATAACTTGTCTTCTGAAGTTATTAACTAAAGTATTAGTTATTCAGTCTTACACCACCAGATTTAATTATTCAATAAAATAGCCAACATTTGTCCATGATTGTGAAGAATTAGAATTATCCAAACTTATGACAACTAATTATTTCATTAACAGTAGTCAGTACAAATCAATACAACTTTTTAAGAGAACAAATAAAAATATCTATAAAAATTACATTTTATTGAAAATTTTTACTTTAAGAAGTTTTACCTAAAGTTAAACTTACAAAAATATAAAAGGAGATAAATGTATTATTGTATATCATTAAGAGAAACCTTCAAAATACATTCTTAAATAGAAAAATCCAGGGAAAGTGCTATTTATACTATGCCATGATTTATGTAAAAAAAAGTGGGAATATCTATCATTTGTATGTATGTATGTGTTTATATATTTATACATACTGCTAGAAGGATACATTAAGAATTAACAATGATTACCTATTCAATATTATTAGATATTTTGGGAGTGGGAATTGGTATAATAGGAAAAATTTGTATGTTTGGGAATTCATACATATTGATCACAATATTTAACAAAACATTTGATTGTCAACAACACTACAGCCCCATGTCATATAAATTAGGTTTTACCACAAACCACAAGACTAAGCACTCCCAGAAAATAAAAAATTGAACAACACTTTTATGCTTTTCTTTAATTTTCAAATTTAATAAAAGTAGTGAATTAAGAAAATGTAAACAAAAAAAGCAAAAACCTGTTTTTGTAAGTGGAGATTCTTTTTCTTGATGTTCAACTTTTTCTAAGGAGAGAGAAATCAAAATTAACTGGCAATCCATGGATTATTTATGTAGCAAGTTTTTCTTATTAATATACATGCAGGCTATTTTCATTTATATGGGAAGCATGCCCCCAAAGTCATTTGCATGTAACTTGGAACACAGAAAGCAGAGTGCCATAGAAACACATTAAAAACAAGGCCAGGTTCATTCTCAGGGCATCTTGTAAACAGATGTGAAGGTATTTGCCAGCTTGGGGTTAGGTGATTAGAAAAAAGAGGTAGAATATGACAAAGAGGGGAATAACAAGAGGGTTTTTCTTTCTTTCTGGACTCGTTCCTTGGAGACATTTGCCTTTGCATATTACAAATTGCCTTTTTACCTCTTGACTCCTTCCAGTTCTCTTCTTGCTGGTTCAGAAGCAATTTTGTACCAGACATTTGTTTCTTATTGAAAAATTACCATAAACCAGACCTATTCCAGAAAGTACAACATTTGTATTTTTATTTTCCTGGACCAAATACACTGTCTTTCCAGGTCTAGTTAGAATTCTCATTGATGAATATAAACTAGGTCTAGTACATGATGAATGGAATCAAAAAGTAAAATTGATATATCTGCTAGTCTTCTGAAAAATATTTGAATTAAAAAAAATAGGAGACCTCTGTCTTTCATCAAAAGTGGAATTCCAAATGAAGCCATGTAGGGTAGCCTACTTTGAATAGAGCTGAGAATACTTGGAAATAGTTATCTTTGCCAAACATTGATTCTTTCTGCTCAATTCCAGGGTTTGTCCTTCTGAGTTGTTATTAATACTTACCCATCCTTTGCTTATATCACTCCTGAATTAGGAGATTTTCTAAAAGTACTACTATTCTTCCCCAACATGGTACACTAACAGTAAGGGAGGGGGGCTGAGGTGGGACCCAGGGTCTCAGAAGACTAAATTGGATATATGTGAATTCAGGATTGACAGAATTCAAGAATGAAATTCTGTGAACTTAGTTTGCATAAATGTTAATATGAAATAGACATGCAACATGTAAGAAAACGAAAAGTTAACATTCGAGTTATTAAACTGTCCTAGTAATTGCAATAAAATAACATAATAAATTATAGTAATAACAGTATCAAATGTTTTTCAAAATACATGGAACAAGTTCTAGGGTAGGACTATCTAGGCTCCATATGGTTGTAACACATCTCCTGAACAACTTGTATAACCTTCTAACCAAATTCAACTTTGGACCTCGTTGATGCATTTTTATATAGGAGCCAAGGAATATTTTACTAACAGCTACTACTCATACCTTCATCGAAGCTTCCATTCCACAAATATATCATTCAAGAACCATCATCACAATTTTGCCACAATTTTGGACACATTTATTACCTTTGTGACATTGGGCAAATATTCATGCCTTCCTGAGCATTGTAGCCAGCTTTTAAACTATGAACAACTGTAATAATCCCTGTATCACTTCTGAACACTAAAATGGCTGATTTTTTAAGTCTATACTAATGAGAAAATTCCATTATTTTGATAACAAATCATAAAATGTTTGTAATTTTAAGGATTTCTAAATAATCAACAGATATAATATAATTAATGCTTCTTAAATAAATTAAAATAGTATATGGTTCACAATACTAACAATTGCATAGAATTTCTTACTTTCATTATTTATTATGTTGTTTAAAAGATTCTCATTTACCTTAACTTCTTAGTGTTATTTTATAGCCAAAATGTACTCACTCTTTTAATATTAATAGTAATGAAACAACTTCTAAATATTTCATCTGTATAATTATAGTTAACTATTAATAGTAGTGAAAGAAAGGGATGTTAAATCAAAGCCATAGCAATAACATATCTTTATCAACTATATAGGTATTTTATTCTTAAGCAAGGCTAAATATAACAGTTTAAAGAAAAGCACATTATTAAAGTTAAATAACCAAGCAATACTACTCAGGTTTATTCTTTTTGTCTCTTACTTGCTGGTTTAGTCTTGACTGTGGAGAATGGAGAAAAATGAATGCCATATTGATGAGTATAAACCATGGAAAAATAACTCTAGTATTTATACTTAACTTTCTTAGTTTTTAGATTTTCTTTTTATCTTAAATTTAATCCACTTTCACTGAGCCCTATTATTTCACTGTCAACAAATAGATTAATCACATTACTAGTGAAAAACTAAGACACATGAAATGTATGTAAAATTTTAAACAATTGATGCATTTGCTACATAAATATTGTACATGGAGCTGCTTTCTTCATAATCCTCAAACACCCACATAACTAATTGAGATACATGGGCCATATTAACACCTTAGGGTAAAAGTGAGGGCTGCATTAATTGAAATAATGAGCTTGGGAAATGGTTTGAATGGAGTACAATTACCATAAGAGGTAATTTGAAAGGGCCTTATGGATTTTTCTTTCTTTTGTAATTATAGTCTATAATTTCTTTAAATAGTTCTTTCCTCTATTCTATTTCCCTCTGAGAAACTGTATTTAAACCTTTATTATCATGATTATCTCAGTTGAAAGAAATTACTTCACAGACTTGTCCATTGAAATTATTTTTTTGTAAGGGATTGGATGCTGTAAATAACTGAGGTGGGTAGGATTTTCGGTCACAGAATCACATGGAGGAAGTTCAGGATTTTAAGATGTCAGTATGAATGGAGACTCAGTTTTGTTCATCCTTACAGAAGAGACCTCTAGAACTGCAAGAGTGTGTGCCATTCTTTATTTTTCTCACATGAAATAATAAAGGATGGACAGTTGTTTCTTTAATGTTACATATTCTGCTGCTCGTTCTTTAGGGTAAATTTCTTTTAAAATATTGTATTTATTTATTTTTAGAGAGAGGGAAAGGGAGGGAGAAAGAGAGAAACATCAATGTGTGGTTGCTTTTCATGTAACACCCAGTGGGGACCTGGACCACAACCCAGGCATGAGCCCTGACTGGGAATCGAACCGGTGACCCTTTGGTTTGCAGCTTGCACTCAATCCACTAAGTTATACCAGTCAGGGATCTTTAGGGTAAATTTTAAAAGTTATACAATTACCCAACTGTAGAGTTCTCATAAGAATAAATTACTCCATGTAACACACATAGTAGGCAATTTCAGTGTTTTTGTGTCTTTAAAGTTCAAGAAAATGGTTTGAGGATAGGATTAAAAACTTAAGAGCACATAATAATCAATATATTACACAGATTTTCTTATGAATTATATGTAAACTTAGGTCAATCACACTTTTAAAAAATAAAATACTACTCCAGTTTTCCAGAGTTGATTTCTGTGGAGCATAACTTTAGTTATTTACAAGAATTTAAAATCTTAGAATTGATGTCACTAATGGTGTATGAACTTCAATGAAGGTGTGTGCGTGTATACCCACATAAAAATAACCGATACATAGACTAAAATATAAAATATCTATTTACCTGTTTTTTCTATTGGGGTAGCTTTTACCTGCTTCACACCTTTTTCTTCTGTGATAAGAAAAAATATTATCACAAGTAGAAATTTTAAATGTGTAAGCACAAAATAATGGCATTTCAACCTTGATATTTTGTATTTACTTTGAAATAACCCCAATGTTGAGAGAAAATGTAGCTGTTTCCTTGAGAGAGCAGGTGCTTTCTTCCATTTAAATTAGATGGAGGCACAAAGAAAACTGGTCCATCTGCAGATGTCCTTTGCAGCTATGTTGCCACAAAAGGTTTCTGAATTCAAATCATCCCTTAACCCACCCAAACACTCCTTATCCCTTGCCTTTATTATATTTCATTGTATGTGTCTACATAGAAATATTGCTCTGTAAAACATGTATCCCTTTTTCATTATTGCATTAGAATAAGAAAAAGCATTTTTTTAAATCTTTTTTATGCAAGATGCATCTCTGGGAACCCAAGGATTAGACCAGGAACTCAAGTTTTTCATGGTGTAAAGCTGGGGCAGGGCAAACACAGTGTTTATGGGGTGTCTACTGTTCTCTATGCTTTTATGGACATACTCAAAGATTTTGGGTTTAAGTAAAGAGATAATTATGGTGATCCTATATAAAATTAAATTTTCAAGTAATCAGCTGGTCAAATATTCAAGTGGGAAGGCTTTATTGGGAAACAGAATTTAAAGAATATAAATGTTATTACTGAAATAAAAGAAAAGTGTAGTGAGAAAAATAATGTATTTGCCATATACTCAAAAACTAAAATCTTCCATTGTCTCTGTAATTTCACTTCAAAATGACCAACATCAGGAACAGTGAAGAAAATAACAGGTTTTCATCATTCTTTAAGAATTGTTTCTAAGGTTTTGCTTATGTTGATATAGATAGCTATTCTCCCCTTCCCATGTTCCAGCTCTGCTTTCTTTATTTCTATGGTTTCTGTTGTTGATACTTCCTATTTTTTAAAACATAAGCAAATAAAAACATTCTGACTCAAACCCATTGTAAACAGATTTTCTAAAGTAAAGGGTTTACTAAGATATGTTTACAGAAAATATGTTTTCAACTTTTTAAAGATTCTGCAAAAAACATGTTCACAGCACTGTGTAAATAATTCAGCAAGGAATGAAGGACAAAATTCTATAGGATACCTAAGGTATGGGGTTGCCTCAAAATTGAGTTGTTATTTAATTGATTTAAAATAAAACAAAATTTCTTGTCTTAAATAAAAACTAATTAATAAACTCATCCTGGTAATTTCTGTATTGATCTTCATGAACAAAACACATTGGCTTATCTATATTTGGTCCAAAATGTTAAGATCAGAAATTTAAAAAAAGGGAAGGGAAATGAAGATGGAGTAAGGAGGAAAGGAGGAGTGGTGAAATGTCGATTTCCTTTTCTTTTTTCTTTTTTTTCTTTTTTGGAGTCTAAGATGGTCATGTTTGAATGAGTAAATCTGAATTACAAATGTTTTCTAAGGATGTCTTGCCCCAAACAGAACAAGAAAAAGTAATATATAAACTTCATTCACTTGAGTGCTGGCAATAATGTCATTGTGCTTTCAGTACCTCTGATGGGAATCAAGGCTAGCTGTGTAGTTACCTGGGATTGGCCAAGTCCTCAGTATAAAAAAAATATTGTGAGAATGACTAAAACCAGATGTTCTAGCATCTGGGTGGCTCAAAACATTAATTGTATCTAATAACTTTATAATTGACTTTAAACTCTTCCTACTTCTAAAACTAGACCATTTAGAGGCAATTTGATACTACAAATACCACCTGCAAAATACCTGGTTTACCATGAGAAACAGTCTTTTCTGGTTTCACTGTGTCTTTTTCTAAAAATAATAAAAAGAAAATATTTTCAGGTGTTTGGCTCTATAAACTAACATACAGTAAATTTTCTTTTTGACTTAGGTCAATAATTGTTTAGCAGAAGACATCAACAACTATGCCCATGAAGAAAAACTTCCTACATTTTCATGTCATCCTAGTGGACATGAAAACCTTAAAGATTTCTGTTGCATAAAAACCATATGCTAAGAATTCTTATTTACATTTAAGCACCCATGACCCTGATCTTTGGCTAAAGATCAGGCTGTAATAAAGCATCAATCCTGAAATCAGGAGTCTAGCCAATGATTGGAATAGAAAGCAATGGTCCTGTGGAGTAATGTGAGAATACATATTACTAAAAATGCTTCAAAATGTCTTGCATAAATTCTACATGAGTACTATAGATAATATTCATATATATACTGCATATTTGAGCTTTTTTAGATGAAACTAAAAAGAAACTTGTTTGTAAATCTAAATAATAACATTGAATTAAATCACTGCAAAACAACACTAGTTAATAATAAAAATTAAAAGTTTTAAATGATATTAGGACTAACTAGAAGTTTTAAATGGTATTAGGTTTCTGGTAAACAAAATAAAGAAGAAGAGGCATATGCAAAACATTTATATTTGGTAATACATACTCATCTACAGGAAATAAATATAGTCAGAAAAATAAATAAGAAAACAATAGACATCTATGAGCCGTGTTACATTGAAAAATATATTGTTTATAAGAGCAACTAGATTCAAGCTTATAATCAGTTGCTAAGTAATACCTGGTAAGAATTAAATGGTTAATACTTTATATATATATATAATATATATGTGTGCACATATATATTATATATATATATTCAGATTCTTAAACTTGTTGATATTGAAGAATACTGCTGTATAATTTTTGTAACACAGAAGTCACTTCTCCAGAGCTGGAGGGTTTTTGTGATTTGCCTCAGGTACATAGCTAGTTGGTACCAGATCTAGGACATAAACACTAAATAGCGGTGTACACTTGGAAAGGTCACCCTGATTTTAGGTCAATGTTACCTCAGTACAATGATGGTTAGTCTGGGACAATCTTTTACTGGGAGCAGCTGTGATTTTGAGTAAATCAGACATGGACAAAATCTGTTAACTTAAAAATATCAGAAAAATAATTTCTGAACTTGTTCTATTGGTTTCCACAGATATTAAATATGAGTAACAATTGTCATGTTTCATGTCCCTCATAGTTATATGATGAAAATAAAAATTTTATGCTATTCCTTAACTCATAGCAGGTTTTTAATAATTATTAATTATATATGATTATATATAATAATCCTGGCCCTCTTTATCTGTAAACCTCAGTTGTCTTTGGTTTTGTGAATTTATGGCTGGTGTATTACCAGAAAGAAAGTCACAGATTAAACATTATCCTACCTGATTTTGAGGAATCCCAAGAAATGCCTCCTAAAAATTGGAGTCTCTGCAGAAGCTTAATTAAAGTCATATTTTTAATATTTTTGCTTATGAGATATCCCCATTCTCAGCTAATCCAGCACTATAAACCCAATACATATTGATCAATGGAGTAGGAAAATAATGCGGATCTGGGAAACTGCGTAAATCTCCACTGATGGATGGTGAGCCTCTTTTAGTTCTAAAATGAAGATATCAGCTCTATCAATTTAAGAATAAAAAAATGTTACCTGATTTTGTTTCTTTTCTAACTTGTGGCTCTGAAGGTAAAAAAAAAAATGCAGAAATTTTAAAATCTGAAAAAACAAACTACAGCACAAATTTATGTTTGGAAATTATTTTGTTGACCATAATTGCAAAAGCAGAACTGCACTAAAAATCATTCCAGTTTCATGCTAGCTTCTAAATACTGGACTATTAAACACATAGTGCTTAGAGTCATACTATGTACTAAGTTTTTGCTACTGCTAACTGATTCTAACCTTAATTTTCTCTTTTCTCAAGATGGTTGATGTGGAAAATAGTTTCAATGTCAACATAAGATAAATAATTTGACAACAAGAGTTGGAGAATTTTCTTTGAAATAGATGTGATTGGGTACTTAGTAATTTAGAAATTTAGAAAAAGAGTGTGATGTCTTGGATTGTGTCCCATCAAAAGATGTGTTGAAGTCCTAACCCCTCCCTCTACCCCAGGTGTGATCTTATTTAGTAATAGGATTGCTGCAGATGTAATTAGTTCAGGTAAGATGAAGTCATACTGGAGTATGACTACAATCTCACTAATGTCCTTATAAAAAAGGGGGAAAAACAGAGCAGCCCAAGTGTCTATCAGTAGATAAGTGAGTAAAACAACTGTGGGACATTTATACAATGGAATACTACTCAGCTGTAAAAAAGGAGAAAATTTTACCTTTTGTGACAGCATGGGTGGACCAGAGGAAATTATGCAAAGTGCAATAAGCCAATGAGAGACAAACATCATATGACTTCACTCCTATGTAGAACTGAATGAACAAACTGAACTAACAAGCAAAATAGAGGCAAACTCATAGACAGAGAGCAGGCTGTTAGCTCTGGAAGGCAATTATGAGTTGGAGAAGTCAAGCAAAAAAAAAAAAACAAGTGGACATGGACAACAATGTGGTGATTGCAGGGTGGAGGGATGTGGGAAGAGGTGGAAGAGGGTATAAAGGGGATAAACAGTAATGGAAAATACAATAAAATAAAAAATAAAATACATAGCCTTAAAAAATACACACACACAGGAAGAAGATGGTTATGTGATAATGGATGCTGAGATTGGAGTGATGCATATAAAAGCAAAAAAACACCAAGAATTTCTGGCAAACAAAAAAGCTGGAATAGGTATGAAAATATTCTACTCTACAGGCTGCAAAAGAAGTGTGACTCTGCTAACATCTCAATTGTGGACTTCTAGCCTCTCGAACTATGAGAGAATAAATTTCCACTGTTTAAACCTATCCAGTTTGTGGTATTTTCTTCCAGCCATCCAAGGAAACTAATACTTTTGGTACTTGGAAGTGGGGTGAGTTGGGTAATGGGTTAAGGCTGAAAAATTTTTGAGGCACTTGATATTAAAAGCTCAAATTGCCTGGAAAAGATTCCTGACAGAAAATTGACATTAAAGACTATTCTTCTGAGGACTGAGAAAGAATTGAGGGGAGCTATAGCAGAAGCTTCTGTCTCCTTAGAGGATACATATGTCATCATGAACAAAATATTATTAGAAATAAGAATGTTCCATGTACTTCTAAGATCTCAGAAAGAAAGGAGAAACATGTTATTGGATGATGGACAAAGAGCAATCTTTGTTATAAAGTAGGAGAGAACTTGGCTGAATTGCACTCTTCTGTGGGTTGGAAGTTAGCATTTGTAAGTGGAGAATGGATATTTAGCTGAGGAAGTTTCCAATTAAAGTGTCAAAAGGTCAGCCTAATTTTTTCCTTGCTGCATATAATAAATGTGAAAAGGAAGATAAGTAGAGGAATGAACTGTTAAGTAAAAGGAACCAGCATTCGACCCGTTGGAATATTTTCAATCTATCTGAAAAGAGTGAAGGGAGACACTCTTATGAAGTGAAGATGTAGCTGGACAAACTTTTGCTAATGTGAGCAAAGAATAAATGTGGGACTTATGGATTCAATTAACCATCTCAGCAGAAGGACCAAGAAAGATCTGTGGAGGACTTTTCTGTCCAATGGCTTGTCCTCCCATTAACTAAACTCAAGCCTGGTCATGTTTTTGAGAATACTATATAAGCAGAAGGAATGCAACCTGGATAGAAAGGGACAGAGATAGGATGAAATAAAGGAGTAATAACTCTGGGGACAGAACAATAGATTCAGACCTGCGCTGATGGGACCTTCTCAGGAGCAGAGGGCAGGCTACTACCTCGGTGGGTCAAGGGAAGGGAGCCACACCCTACCAGGTCCAGAGGACATAGCATTGAGCGAAAAGGATTTTCTCAGGCTTTGAAATCTAATGGAATTTTCCCACTATGTTTTAGATTTGCTTGGAAACTGTGACTCATTTTTTCTTTCCAATTTTTCCCTTTTGGAATAGAAATGTTTATCCTATTTCTGTCCCACTGTTTTATTTTGGAAGCAGTAATTTGTTTTCTAGTTTTATAGGTTCACATATGGAGAGAAATTTTCTGCAGGAAGAATCATACCCCGAGTTTTACCCATAACTGATTTGCAGAGTGAGATTTGAGACTTTGAATTGATAAAATTTTGGTCTTAGAGTTGATGCTAAAATGATTGACACTTAAGGATTATGGAATGTACTTTGCACCACATCAGTGACATGAATTGGAGGGTCACAGAGTGGACCTCTATGAACTGAATTTTGTCGCCCCAAAAGATATGCTGGAAGTCGAATTCCAACCTCCACTACCTCAGAATGTGACCTATACAGAAATAGGGTCATTGTAGACATAATTAAGAATTTATCATATGGCAGTATGGTGGGTCTTTAATTCAGTACGACTGGTATCCTTATGAGAAAAGGAGAAAAGGTACCAGATAGAGGCACAAAAAGAGAAGATATCCATGGGATGACAGAAGCTAAGGTTGGAGTGATGCTTTGACCAGCCAATGAACACCAGGGATTGCTGGTGAACACCAGAAGCTAGAAGATGCAAGGACTGATTTTTCTCTACAGGTGTAAAGAAACACATGGCCCTGTTGACACCTTGATTTGTGACTTCTCATTTCCAGAGCAATGAGAAGCTGTATTTCTGTGGTTTTAAGCCACCCAGTTTGTGGTATTTCACTAGTGCAGCCCTACAAACCTAAAACAGCTAGGGAACATGAACCAAAATTTAAACTATAATGAGAATCTGACTGATTTTTTTCTCTTAAAAAAAAAAAGTTCTGCTGCCTACTAGAGCCCTCAGAAATGTTTATCTTACTCAGAAACCACCATAAAAAGAGAAGAGGAAGAGCAGTTGTATTTTTTGATGAAATATTTATGTCCTGTATCTGCAAATAAAAGCAGCAAAATAGTAGTTTTGTAGGACAGAACTCAATTAGTCAATTCTTTTTTTTCTGTACCACATAAATTTCTCAAGGTTTTTTCTCCTAAGAACAGGTAGTCCAAAATATGCACTATGCTTGTTTTATTGCAAAAATTTGTCAAGGATAAAATTTTAGAATAATATTTACACTAGAACACAAGTTTGCAAAGATGTTATGCTATTCATCATAAATATGGAATGAGTATAAATCTATACATAAAATGTACATACCTAGCTTCTCTTCTTTTTTTACTTGTAGTTCTGAAAACATATATACACAATAATAATGAGTATTATATAAAAATATTTATTTCTTGTACTCATGCATACAGTGGAGGGCAAATGCAGGTTTACAGTGGTTTGTATGGAAAGTAATACAACAATTAATAAATAACAAGACAAGAATAGACCCTGTGTTTCCCGCACTCACACTGTAAACCGACTTTTGCCAACCTTACTTCTTTTACACATTATTCAGTTTTTCAATATGCCATGTTAATTTTCATCTTATAATTGCAGAAAATTAATATAAATGGACAAATAGTTCTTTATTATCATCACAAGAGTTATTTTGAGAAAAAATAAAATGTGAACTAAATTTCTAATGAGAAGTTAATTAAAGGAACTGATTTGTACCTCCAGTGAATAAAGGGAGGAAATGTTAGCACAGTGTATTCTGAGAAGAGCACTTAGCCTGATAGGCACAGAAAACAATTGTCTCAGATTTAAGCAAAATACTCAGCGATGGAGTTATAAAATGATTAAAAGCATGCATTTAAGATTTGTTTCATTCATTCATTCATTTTGGCAGGCATGTTACATACGCGGAGGCTTAGGCTTGACTTCTTTGCCTAGGAAGAGTTAAAAAAGTTTAAGACCAAGTCATTTAATTCTTATTGAATTGTCATTGAATATAATAGAACATTATAAATTTGAAAATCAAAATCAAACAATGTAGACCCTAGCCATTCTTCCTTACTGAAATTTTATAGGATATGTAATTTAACGTTCATGCAAAGTTACTAATTTAAAACTCATTTTAAATAATAAAACACTTAGTTTAATTTCATTGCATCATTAAAAAATAATTTGTTCACAAACTCATGTGCAATGTTAACTTTTTAATGTTATGTTGATAAAGCACATAATACTTTTGAGGTACTACTTTTAACCTTTCATTACTCGAGATGAAAAACCTAAGACAATTTTTAAATTTCCATTAACATTGTCAAGATAT
Source organism: Tonatia bakeri (assembly GCA_004024845.1). Lineage (NCBI taxonomy): Eukaryota > Metazoa > Chordata > Mammalia > Chiroptera > Phyllostomidae > Tonatia > Tonatia bakeri. Next base: position 154,496 of record PVIA01000780.1, read on the forward strand.
TATCTGTCCCTGTGTAATACATTGAAAATAATTGCTATTGAAATTGTAATTCCTTATGACTAGAAATACATAATTTGCTTTTCGGGCATGAGCAACCTTAGTGCAGGAGTTGGTAAATTTACTGTGAAAGGTCAGATATTATGTATTTTTTCATTTGGGACCATGTAATCTCTGTTGCAGTTACAGATATTATGTATTTTTTCATTTGGGACCATGTAATCTCTGTTGCAGTTACTCACTCTGCTATTGCAGCCCAGAAACAGTCATAAACAGTATGGAAATGAATAGGAATGACTATGATCCCATAAAACTTTATTTACAGACACTGGTGGCCAGCATATAGGCCAATGTTTGATAACTTTGCTATACCCATAGTCCGTTTTAATTTTCTTTTTTATCTTAACAAAGATTGTGACAGTAGAAAATAAACAAAGGAGGCTGGAAGTCAACCTAAAATATCCTCCATGCTCTCCCATCCCTACTCAGTTGTTCACAGAGTCCTGGTGATTACACATCCTAAATATATCTTGCGTGTACTTCAATTTTTCCACTTGTACTTAATTTCCTCCTCAGTTTCTACCTACATTCCAGCCTCAAATACATCATTTTCATTTCCCAGTTTCCTTCTTTACCTGATGCTCTTTCCCCCTTCTTGCAAGCTTTCGCCACATGGTGCTCATTTAAGACTCAGCTCAGCTCGTCTCCCTCTGGCAACCTTTCCTGAGCTCCTTCCAAGATGCGTTATATGTCTATAATCTTTACTCTTAGAGTCCTATATAAACCACTATGCCTACACATTGTAATTATTTGCAATACTTTGTAATTATTTACTCATGTGTCTTCCCCAAATAATTTGTAAAACTCATTATGCAGGGACTGCAACTATCATCTTAGTATTTTTAGCACTGTGCATGGTCTCAGACACAGTCAAACACTGTCTTTAATGAGCAAGTGGAAACTCTGTGGAAATGGAGTGTTCCTCTATTCAGGAAAGCACTAATGAAACACACTCCCACTGACAACTTATCAAGGACCCTGCAAATAGATTTGAAAAGGGGTTGCAAAGAGTTTAGAAGAGTGGCCCTTCTCTGAAACATATCAACACAAATCTTTTATTTCTTTTCTTTACATAGCAGGTTTTTCAAAATTGTGCGTGGTTGCCTTGCTTTGAGATAATTGAAAATAAAATGTGAAAGATTATGTATGGTATTTCTCATTAATATTGGTTATGGTTATTTCATCCAAGAAAAGGAAAAAATTATACCATGTTTAGGTGTGACTATTGAATAGTTTTGGTCTGAAATACAAAATTTATTGAAGATCATTTTCAGTTGAATAGCACTATCTGGCACAGCATGTTTAAATTATTAACATTTACTGAACTGTATTACCCTAAATACCTCTCCATTACATTCTGATTCTCTAAGTGGGTGTTAGAAAAAAAAAGGAGGAAATAATAAGAAATGATGTAAGCCCAGTGAGAACTAACCCTTCTTCTAAAGGTCAGGGCACACAGTAAAGATGGAGAGTGTTTGAAGAGAAAAGCTAAGTAAAATATCTGAATTTTGATGGGCTGTCTAAAGTGCCAGGGCCAGCCTCAAGGTACCTCTTTTTCTGCCCTGCGTGTTATTGGTCACACCGATCTCAGTACCTGAGCTTGACACTATTTCGTCCTAAAACCAGAGATGTGGAAATAGAAGAGTTTGTTTTCTACTACATCCAATAGTCTCATTTACCTTCCTTAAGGTGTTTCATGTTACTCCGAGCTAAATTTGAACAGCATATGAAAGAAAAGATTCTTCATGTTTATCCAAAAGAGGTATTTAAAATATTTTCTTCTGGAATATGATTCAATTATTAAATATTGTACCTATTTGAAGCATCACAAGTGTGAAACATTTCATTACAGGCTTGTGAAATATTTCCATATAAAAGTATCATTGTGTTGAACCATAAATTGAAAAAAAAAATACTTGAGCTAAGAGCATTGTTTTAAAAACTGGGTGATAAGCTGTTATAAATAATACAAAAACATGTTTAGGCATAGAAGAAAGAAAAATTGAGAATAAAATAAGCTTAAACAATGAATGAAAATGGCATATTTTAGAATAGCAAAGAAGATATAAAGTAAGAAATAATGTTGACATGGGGAAAACTGGATTTTTGTCAATTTTGTCATATCCTCTAATGGAGTTGACATCTTCACAGGCAAGTGCCTAAAAGCTTCCGAGTTTTTGTTTTAATTTAGAAGAGTGAGACCATAAGCTGCCTTTGTAGCAGGTCTAAAAGCCTTCTCTAGTGCATTGTTTCTGCCACCCTGGAAGATCTCGATTCAAATCTCATCACTACAACCTTTCTCAATTAGCTTTTAAATTGAGTAAAATTAAGAAGGAGGATTTTCAGAGAAATCTTTATTAAAGGAGCTAAAAAGATCATTTTTTAAAATTTGCCTGAAGAAAAAAGAAAACAAAGTCTGGGGAAAGACTGAACACAAGAATTATGACTTTTGGAAGAGTCTGAAATATATACATTGAAGAAATAAAAAGATGAACTATCTGTGTATTGAATAATAATACTTGGTTTACAATAGTGCATGAATAGAGTTTAGTAATTTTAAATGAAGTTGTCTTCTTCCTTTTTCTTAATGACAAGGACTTCCTTAGAACCCATAGGGCATGCATCTCTCCTTTCAACCAGCTGAGAAAAATTGTACCAGACACAAATTTATTCAGCAGCTACTAATAGGATTGTACTTGATTGATTAACTGAATTGGCTAAGAAAAATTTCACCTCCTAATCTACAGAAGGTAAATTTATTCAGAAAAATTTCAATTTCAAGACTACAGTACTGAAGTCACCATTACAAATTAAAAATAGGAGGTTTTAATACATAAGTGGTTAATATTCAGAGGTTAGGCATAAAAAGGATTACATCTTTTTTAATTAAATAAAAATTGCTTTCATTTCCATAAACTAAGTGGCTAATGTGGTTCTCCTTCAGATTTTAAAAGACTCTATCACATTTTAATTCTGGAAAATTGTCTCATGTACTTATTAGTATACTTTATGTATAGCAGATTTAATATTAATTTGCGCCCCAAACCATGGTAAGCATTTTAAATGAAATATTTTAACACAGTTACTCTTATGAGACCAATTTCCCCATTTAATACATTAAGAAAAAAGGCTCCCATGTTATTTGACTATATAACTATATTCTTACATTTGTTTATTCAAAAACATTTAGTGAGCTCTCACTATGTGCCAGGAATTGTGCCAAGCACAAGATATATGAAATAATCCAACAAAAATCCCTACCCTGAGGAACACATAGCCCTGCTGAGTTATTCACATCATTTGGATTTACTATCTAAGTATTGCATTGGATTTTGAATTCCAAATAAATGTACCACCACACCAACTTTTTTGTTTGTTTTCCACCAGCACCTCCATCTCTCTGTTATTCTGAGAATGGAATGGTAATAGAATATTTGAGGTTCTATCTTTTGTAGTAAACTATATCCAGAATCTGTTGGCAAGAGAAAGGTGCACTCTATTTAAGGTTACTTAATTTGTGACATTATTAAGTCTTTCACTCACTGCCTTACAAATCAAATTGAGTTGTGAGTGATGTCATTGATATGTTGAAAAAAGTTGGGTCCTCCTATTTGTGAACTGGGGATCCATTAGATCATTATTTCAGCATCTTTGCCTGTAACATGGACAAAATGTTGGGACTTAAGTACAAAATCATTATGAAATCAAATTATAGTATGTATCTATGTGAGTAAATCCTCTTAGTTAAGAGATAAATTACTCCACCGATGTTACCTTTTTTTTTTTTTTTCCCAGGATCTGGACTAGTGAGCACTCAATAAATGTCCTTGAACTAACATAGTAGAAATCATTAAATTTTTCTTGATGTATTATGTTTGTTTGTGGTAATAAACACTCTTTGAATATTATAATGGCACATACCTGGTGGCTACTGAGTAAACATTAGTGCATCTTAGAAATAGTGGTTACCTTGTTGTCTGTAGGGATACTTATGAAGTGTATACCAGCATTGCCACATTCTAGCAATTAGTGCTCCATGTCAGCATAACTTTAATTTTTTTTTACCTGAGAAACAATGGGCACTCTCTCCCCTAAGAATTTATAGTAGAGTTTTCTAGCAATTTTTGTTGTTATAGGAAAAAATAAAATGAAAATTTGAGATAGCAATGTCCAAGTATAAACTTATGATACATGTGAGAGTATCTTCATCATTCTAATTGCAACACAATTGACATTGATTCAAGTCTGTCTCATTTAGATTTTCTAGAATGTCTGTCACTGATTTTTAAAAAACAATTATTTTTGCTTTACTGCATCCCCAGATCTTTTAAGTAAGTGTAATACATCATTTCTCAGTGTGTTGAAATGAACACGCTACCATTATATTATAAATACATACATACATATGTATATAAAATTTTGAATAACTTTAAGAAACATTGGGTGAAAAAAAGTCCATTTATTCTTCTTTACTATTAAACCTCCCAAATGTATGCATACATATTATGAACTGCAAGAGCTTTTCTTAAACTTATGTAACCTCAAAACTCTTTTATGAACCAATAATATAACTAGTCTTCTATGCAAAACACTTCGCAAAATACAAGTCTAAGAAATAGCTTACTAATACTGTAAATATCCCTTCCTTTTACAGTAAGAAAGAAAATCTCTATTAACAGTACTGCTATTGAATTATACTAATAGTTGAACTGTATAAAATTACAGTTTTTGAAGGAAAGATCTAGTTCAAGGTGTTAAGGTTAACAGAGTTATCATATGAACCACTGGGGAAATAGTACTCAAGTAAACTGATGTAACAAATAAGGAGTTCTTTATTAGAGAGGAAATGGTTTGATCTTGTTGGTAATTAAATAAACTGAAACAATTTCAGATGTTATAAACATAAATCTGTTACCTCTCATGTCTTCAAAATGGAATTAGCCTAAGTATTTAGCATTTTTCATTGTATTATTGTCACTTATAGATAATGTAACGCTGTAAACTTATAAAGACAATTACTGTTATGTCTCTATTTGACAGATCAGAAATCATTTGACCTACAGTTTCTCTGATGTCACACTCCCTGTATTTTTACTCTGCCATGCTGTTTTCCTAACTAAACATTTACAGTCTCATTTCCCTTTCAGAAAAGATTTAAAATAATAGTCTGCAATGTATACAAAGTATGTCAGGTCTATTCTCTGGCCCCTGACCTCCAACTAAATACCTCAAACTAGAATAAAAATAATAAAACTAGATGCCTTTTCTTTCCTCTAAACTGCTCATAAGATCATCAATAACTCTGTATTATACATTCCAATGACTACTTTTCAGTCTTTATCTTGTAAATTTTTGCTAAATTTGACACTTTAACAGCTTCTTCTCCTTTGATACTCTTTCCTTCCTGGTTTCTCAAACTTCAGGAAATACCCCATTCCCCTGCCCTTTATATTTCTATTTATTATTTGTTTTTTTTTCTTCTTGCTTTTTAACTCCTTCGCGGTCTTCTTTTCCTCTATCCACTCCTTAAATATTAGTGTTCTTCTTGGTTTGCTTCCTCAGTTCTTGGCCTTCACCTTTGTCACACTCCTCTTGGAAGATATATCAGTAACTCTCATCCTTTAAGCCAGCACATCTTTGCTGGGGACTTCCAAATCGGTTACTGTTTTCTCACCAGGTGCCTGATAAACATACCTAAATGTATATCCTATAGGTACTCCTAAATCCAAATGTCTCTCCCCCACCCCACCCCAATTAGATTAAAAACTCTAGGAGGCCAGGAACTTGACTGCATTTACCAACATGTTTTTGTACTTAACATATTGCCTAGCATATAGTAATTGCTTAACACAAATTTGTAGAAACATATCAAAAATTTATATACAGCTAGATTCAGCTTTCTTTTTCTAAGTGTAACTTTTGTTTTTGAAATTACAATCATAATATATGACACTACTGTCTACATTTTTACTCTTCCAAGACAGAATCCCTGGAGTTATGTGAATTTTTCTTATCCCCCTCCCGCAAATTATGACAATTTTACTTCCTAAATACTTCTTTAATGGCTCTTTTTGTTTTCTTCCTAGTAATGTTCTATAAAGATTTTCTAGTAACTCCAGAGTTTTAGTGCAATAGTCTCAATCCCTTAGAAAAGTAATTTCCTGAAGCTATCACCATTTTATTTTCAATTTCTGTGATTAGTCCAAATGAACAATTTGTAATTCTAATTTAAACTCTTACCTCATTTTGCTAAAAAACTTAATTGTTTCCAATTTCCATTAATAGCAGGACATAGCCCTTATTTCAGAAGCCATGGTTTTCTGTTGCTGTTGCCTTCTAGCCTCACCCACTCCAATCATCCATTCCTATTTTATGCTGAAGGTGAAGTCCTTGTAGTTCCCAGGGCTCCTCACTGTTCCCGGCCTCCAGCTGTGGCATGTGCTTCTCTGTGTCTGGAATACCCTATTCCGACTTTCTTCACCTACCTATCTACCCTTCTCTAAGCCCACTCCTGCGTTTTCTGCCTTTGGAATTTTTCCCTGCAAAGCACACTATGCACAACTCTTCTTGTTTGTTTGATTTTAATCACTTATTCCATTTTTGTTCATATCACTGCCCTATTTACTGATTTCTGCCTTCATACAATATATTTCTTGAGAGTTAAAGTTTGCTAGCTTTACACCCCTAAAATCCAATGAAATACTTAATACATGACAGGAATTCAATAAATACTTACTGAACTAAATTTAGCCATTGATTCCATCATACTTTGAGATTTAATTATTTTTATAATTTATGTCTTGCATAGTGCATATTTTCTGGTTAATTTAAAGAGGTATATAAAGTATTTAAGTACTTTATACTTAAAGTGTGTATGTAAGAGAGACAGTGGCAGAGACATAAAGCATACCTTGACACCCTCCTATCTGTCTACTCTGTTAAAAGATCCAGTTAATAAAGTTTATATATATATTTTTCTTGTAGAATCCCTATGGTAATTTTAAATAGATATCACAATGTATTTATTCTCTACACTGACAGACACAAATTGAATAAAGTAACAAATTAGAGGTTTCTTTTTTCTTTTTAAAATATATTTTATTGATTATGCTATTACAGTTGTCCCATTACCCCCTCTTCATTCCCCTCCACCCTGCACACCTTCACACCCACATTTCCCCCCTTTAGTTCATATCCATGTGTCATAAGTTCTTTAGCTTCTACATTCCCCATACTATTCTTACCCTTCCCCTGTCTACTTTTTACCTACCATCTTTGCTACTTATTCTCTGTACCTTTTCCCCCTCTCTCCTCCTCCCACTCCCCTGTTGCCAACCCTCCATGTGATCTCCATTTCTGTGGTTCTGTTCCTGTTCTCATTGTTTGCTTAGTTTTTGTTTTTGTTTTAGGTGTGGTTGTTAATAATTATGAGTTTTCTGTCATTTTACTCTACATGATTTTTATCTTCTTTCTTTGATAAGTCCCTTTAACATTTCATATAATAAGGGCTTGGTGATGATGAACTCCTTTAACTTGACCTTATCTGAGAAGCACTTTATCTGCCCTTCCATTCTAAATTAAAGTTTTGCTGGGGAGAGCAATCTTGGATGGAGACCCTTGCCTTTCATGACTTGGAATACTTCTTTCCAGCCCCTTCTTGCCTGTAAGGTCTCTTTTGAGAAATCAGCTGACAGTCTGATGGGAACTCCTTTGTAGGTTACTGTCTCTTTGTCTCTTGCTGCTTCTAGGATTCTCTCCTTCATTTTTACCTTGGCTAATGTAATTATGATGTGCCTCGGCGTGTTCCTCCTTGGGTCCAACCTCATTGGGACTCTCTGAGCTTCCTGGACTTCCTGAAAGTCTATTTCCCTTGCCAGAATGGGGAAGTTTTCCTTTAATATCTGTTTAAATAAGTTATCAATTTGTTGCTTTTCCTCTTCCCCTTCTGGTACCCCTATAATTCAGATGTTGGAACATTTAAAGGTGTCCTGGAGGTCCCTAAGCCTCTCCTCATTTTTTTGAATTCTTGTTTCTTTATTCTTTTCTGTTTGGTTGTTCCTTTCTTCCTTCTGGTCGACTCCATTGATTTGAGTCCCAGTTTTCTTCCCTTCACTATTGTTTCCCTGTGTGTTTTCCTTCATTTCTCTTATCATAGCCTGCATTTGTTCATCTAATTTATGTCCAAAGTCAACCAATTCTGTGAGCTTCCTGATCACCAGTGCTTTGAACTGTGTGTCTGATAGTTTGGCTATCTCTTGGTCACTTAAAAAAATTGGTTCTGGGGCTTTCAAATCTGTTTGAGCCATCTTTTTTATTTTCCTTTGGTTTGGTTGCGGCTGTTCCGTAAGAGTGGTGGAGCCTTAGGTGTTCACCAGGGCGGGGCACCCCAGTCACTGGGTTGTGATGTTGTATGTGGGGGCGGGGTCTGAGAGGGAACAATGGCACCTGTTTTGCTCTCTCTAGGACTTCCGTCCCCTCCACTGCCTCCCACAAGCAAATTGGGCCCTTCCGGTGCTGGCTCCCGGGCTGGTGGGCTTGTACGCCCTCTTGGATTCTGTGGGTTTCCCCAAGAAGTCTCCTATGAGGCTGAAAGAGTCTCCTGGCCTCAGCTCCCAGACGGGGCTCTTAAGCTTTGAAACCCAGCAGTGCTGCCCGTTTTCACTTAGTTTGCACTTGAATGTGTGGCTGTGGACAGCCAGCTGCCTTCAGCCCCTCACTGGGTCAGCTGGTTGCCACCCCTAGGCTGAGGTCTGCCAGCTGCCGCTTGCACACCCAGGGTCCACCCACTGTGGTCTTGTGTGTCCAGGATGCCTTACGTGTCCAGTCCCAACACTCTCTGCTCCCTCTCTGCTCTCAAGCTGTGACCAGTGCCCAGCTGCCTGACTCAGCCCCTCCTACCAGTCAGGATGAACATGTTTCTTTTAACTCCTTGGGTGTCCAACTTCCATAAAATTCAATTTTCTGTCAGTTCTGGTTGTTATTCTGTTTCTAAATTGTTGTTGTCCCTATCTTGGTTGTGCAAGGAGGCACAGAGTGTCTACCTACACCTCCATCTTGGCTGGAAGTTCAGAAGTTTCTTAAGTATTATAAGCCACAGTTGGTTTTTTTTTTGGCTGTCATTCATCCTTTACATCAACAGCTTAGGCAATTGACAAAATATAAAGATATTTTACCCTTGACACACATGTTCTTCTAGCAAAATGTGTGTTTATTTCTTCCTTTTAAGCTCGAATGAATGCATGGGGAAGCCCAGGGCTGCTTTACCTGTGCTGTCAGAAGAGAATGATGGTTCTTTCCTTGGTAATTGTTGGGATGAACAAAGTCCAGAAATCACACATCCAGTGAGGTAGTGGAAGGACAGTGCAAACTTGTGCTTGGTGAGTGGGAGGGCCACTCTGCTAGTTAGAAAGCAATCATTAAAAAACACATGTCCTCTTTAAACTAGCCAAGACAGTGAGAGAGAGGTTTAATGTTATTCTTTCCTGAAGATAAGGGCGGCATTAGATGTCTATGGATTTTATAGTAATAATTCTCAATTTTTAATGTCTATACTAATAGCATGGTTATCTTATTAAATCTAAATTCTAATTCATCATTTCTTAATGAGACCTCAGGTTCTATACTTATGTTGTTTTGTGGACCACACTTGGAATAGCAAGGGTATAGATGGTAATATTTTATTTTTTCTGTTTTTATAGTTCTTTAAAACACTTTCAAGTATATTATGTAACATGATTTCCACAATAAGCTTGTTATATTAACATGAAACGTATTAGTGGTCACTCTATTGTATAGATAAAGTCTCAGAACTTCAGTAGTTTGTTGTCAATCACTCCATATTTATTGTCCTAGACTTCTTCCCACTAAACCACACTCCTTCCATTTATCTTTTATATTAAAAAACTGCCTCTGTATGTGCTGTACCTCAAAACCAAGACACATACCAAAAATAAATTTAAGAAAGTTACTAGACAGTGTTTTTCTTTTCATACAAATAATTTTGTTGACCTGTTGTGGCTCTGGTGGCTTTTGAGTGATATTCTGTCTCACAAACTAGAGAGGACTACCCAGCTTGAAGCAAATATAATATAGGTACTTAGACACAAGCTTCAAAGACATTCATTCAACCATCAAGGTATGTTCGAGGAAAAGAGTACAAATAGGCCAAGGCTGGAGAACTTGCGGTGTGTGTTCATGGCTAAAGAATAGTACTTGAGAAAGTAAACTGCTGGGGCTGGAGGCAAGGTAAATAGGTGAGATGCTTTAGTTGTGGGCTTAAAGTAAAAGGAAAATAATCGAAAAACACTGAATAGAAAACAAAATGCGTAGAACTGATGATCTTTTTAAGATATCTATGGGGGTGGAGCAACGGTGGAGGATTAGACAACTGCGAGCCGGGTGAAGAAGTCTTTCAGGGGCAGTGAACTAGCACTGCTTCCTGTGGACAGACTGTGGGAAAGATAACCAGCGTGGGCTTGTGGTGGAGCTTGAACAGGAAATGGAAACAAGGTGGTCGATTAGGTCATGAGTTGTATATTTTTTCAGGCAGATGAAATGAATGAAAAATGAAAACTAGAACTGAAGTCTTCCTTGGAGATCAAAATAAAAAAGGAGAGAACAAACTTGGGAGATACATGCTTGGCACCTACTTGGATGCTGAACTGTGAAAGAGGAGAAGCTATAAATGACTCAGAAGTTTAAGTAACATAACTGAAGAGCGAGTCTTGAATTCTATTTTTTGAGATAAGGCACAAAAGAAAGACCACGGAAGGGATGTGGAGTTCAATGCTAAACAAAGTGAGGGGTGAGCAGAATAACCATGTGAAGATGTTGATTAGGCAGCTAGAAAGGCAATCTGAAGAGTTTGTTTATAAATATTAACTTAAAAATAAAATCATAAATTATTACTTATTTATTATGTCTATTTGTATTTTTAATTGTAATATTACTTATAATTAACATCCATTACTTCCTGAAAAGAACACTTAGCTATTCACCAATTACCTATTAAAATTTATGTCTTATTTGTCATCATTTTCACTGGGGGCAGAGTAAAAATAAAAATTCAGTGGTTAATAATATCATCTATCAAAAATAAATAATTATTGTGATGTTCCTCCAGTATTTAAAAATGTAGTTATCTTTTGTTTTTGTTTTATTTTTAACAGTGTAGATTTAAATTATTTCTTTTTGCCAAAAAAGCTTATTTTTTAAAACAATTTGAGAAATAAGAGATGGTGAATGTGGCCAAATATTGCCTAGGGGTCAGCATAGTATGAACAAAAAAAGCAACCCTGGACTCTGACATCGAACACATTAGTGGTCATTTTTGCAGAAAAGAATTTAGGAGAAAAGATTCCTCAGCAGAAGCCTCCTATTATACACCAAGCTCTAATTTAACCTATCCTTTCATTATGCTCTGAAAGCTCAGGGGAAATTTTTCTTCCTCATAATTAAGCTAATCCCCTCCATCTGCAGTGTGTACCCCAACACATCCCATATTTGGGGCAGTTCTCTCCTCATTAATATGTCCCTCTGGATTTCCTGCTCCTCCTCTCAGTGGAGAATGGCACTCTGTCACACACCTGAAAAGAGCAAACATCTCTCATTGGTTCCACCAGCTGGGAGATAATATATTGTCCCCTTTAACAACAAACTCCTGAAAAAAAAAATAGTTTCTGCTCTGCCTCTGCTTATTATGAATAAATTCTCTGTTAAGTTCTGTAAGCTGGTTTCTACCTCCACCACTCTACTGAAAATACTCTCCAAAAGGTCACAGAGAGACAGGATTTTGTCATATATAATGGCTTTTCTCTGCCACCATGTCCCTTGACCTTTCTGAGACATTGTTACTGCTGACTTCTCTGGTTTTTCTTGAAAGTGTTTCATTTTGGGATGCTGATGCACTATATTTCCTCATCTTCCAGGTGACACATTTTCCTTCTCTTCACCAGTTCTGTATCCTTTCCAAGAAGCTGCCCTTAATTCCCTTCTCTTCCCCCTCCATGTTCCTTTTTCTAAAAACAAACAAATAAAAAAAAAACCCTCCCTTTTTTCATGGCGTCTACTTGAACTATAAACTTATGGATCCAGAACCTGTTTGAGGATTCAAAGTGAGTCTCCCCAATGTCCTAGTGTCTCTTGAATACTTCTGTGGGGATGTCCCATGAGCATCCACACCACTTGTCTGTCTTTCCTTTGCAACTTCTGCATTTGATCACTTTCTCCACTCTCTCATACTTAAGGCCTTGTAGTTGTGTATCGTTAATGTCACCAGTGTCTATTCTCTTCCTGTGAAACAGCATGACAATTACCAATGCAGTGATAGCACCATACAGAGTATGATCATGTTTTTAAAGCATATATATTTATACAACTGAAAGAACATATAACAAGATGATATTAGCATTTTAAATGGTTGCACATTTCTGTGATTTTTTAAAAACTTAATTCCTGATAATTCCGCATTGAATATTATTCACGACTGTAAATAATTTTGAGAGTAAACAAAATTCACTTCTTCACTGCTTCCTCTCTGTACTATTTTTTCCGACATTTATTTTATAGTATTGAGATTACTATAAAATACTCTTGGTTTAAATCCCAGATTCAATGTTATTTCTATAGGATTTCACCCTGTATACTATTATAAGACTTATGACATCACTTCTTCCCATTCATGTCCTAAGAATCCGAACTTTGTCACTTGGGCCTCCTATAATTCCCCTTCCCTGGATTTTCAGAACCATCTTCATATGGCCACACACCACAGCTAAAGTCTTGCTGCCTTCTGTTCTTTATGTGGCCCCTGAATCCGGTCTGGTCCCTGGTCCTCTCCTCACAAGCCCCTGCTAATTTAACACTAATTCCTGCCTCTGGGTTAACTCCTAATGTAGAGCTACCCTTTACTGAACTGAACCAAATGGCAAACATCAACTCTGTTTCTTACAACAATCCTGCTAGGCAAGTATGAGGGACTTCATTCAATAGATAAGGAAACCGAAGCTCAGAAACATTAATAATTTAAGGAAAGGCACATTCCTAGCATGTGACAAAGAGATTCTTGCATTTCTAGTGTAAAGCCAGTGCTGCTTCCATCATCCTTTATAATCATCTCCCTGATTCAGGTGCTCTTACAGATTTCTAAAATCCCAGTTAAGTCCATCATCTCCCTGAAGTTCTCACTGACTGTCACAGACTACAGGAATGACTCTATTCTTTGGACTCCTAATGTAACAAGTTGTCTTGTATCCATCTTTCAGTAGTTCACCTCTATGCCCTTGATTATACTCTCTTGGAATTGAAACGATCTCTTACACCTTGATTGTAAATTTGTAACACCAAGCACAATTCTGGACATATGGCAGTGATATTAGCATAATATATGTTTTCAATAAATTATTGATTGATCATATTTTCTAATCAAACATTCCCCTACTGAGGGCTTTTTGGAAATTAAAAATAATTATAAAATAAAATATGCTTAAATATTTAATGTAAACTAATTATAGGAAATTAACAGTGCACAGTACATATCACTTTTCCCATTATATACCAACAGTAAAATAAAGCCTAAAACACAATATGCTGATAATAAGGAGTAACAATGCACCTTTTATCTGATCAGCAAGCTTTCACTCTCACCAGGAAGAGTGCTAAAAATAGAGCAATTTTTGATGCATTTTTTTCCATTTCTGCAGATATGTCGAAAGCTCAATTATAACTTTTGATGTAAAGATTCAATATGTCATTTTATCTCTACTATGAATTTTTCTTACAGTTTAAAATTGCTAATTTGTCCACTTTTCTTCCAGAAAATGAAGGTTTTCAGATTATATAAAATCACCTATAATGATCATTTACTCACTAAAAATAAAAAAATACAAGCCATTCCCTTTTATATGTTGGCAGTATGGTTAAGAGAAGGTATGGTAATAACTCAGGTTAGTATTTAATACATACATAGAAAGATGAAATAGGAATTACTTAATGTAGGTTAAAATTTGTGAAAATAAGTATATGCAAATATTTAAGACCAATGTTATAAATGCCTACATGTATGCAGTATTACTTTTACTCTATGGGAGATAGAGATATGGCTTCCTTTTACATAAATATGACATAAATGTCTTGAAAAAGTATAAAATATTTGAAATAGGCTTGAACCCAGAGAGACTGTAATTAATTGGAATTTCTCTCAATATTTTTAGTCTTTCTTTTATTCATTGTCCTCTTCTTATGAAGTTTCTTCTTCTTTTAACACCCGTCTTAAGAGTACACAGCTAATCTCTCAACTTCTTCCCTCACAAAGCCTGCATTTTATAAAGTCTTTTTTAAAAAGTATTCCAGTTTTCAAGTTAATGAACTATAATGCAAGAGATTACCTTTCCACAAACTCTGCATATTTAATTCATGGGAAACAAAATGGTTGTATTTTTCAGGTTAAACCATATGAAACCACTGTTTTGAGGTAAAAATAGTTAAATATAGGAGATTCCATAAAGTTCAATTAATCATAAGAATAAGTTTTAGGCATTTGTCATAACCTGGCTAGAGATTCTGAAATTCATACTGTCCTCTCAGCAACTTATAAAAAGCATTCAATTGTCCATTAGATGAATAAGGAGCAGTGTATGCTCACAGTTCAGAGCACTTTGATGAAATTATCCAAAATGTGCCAGAAAACACAGGTCTATTTTAATAGTCCAAATGCCAATTTATTACTGGTTACATTTAAAATATATGGGGAGGGTACAGCAGTATTTTCCAGTGTTTTGGGCATCTCAAGGCTTCACCCAGCCCTAATTGTAGAACCAGCCCTGTTCATAACTTTGTAGGGCTTACAAAATGTTCTTACCTGCTTTGGATGTCTTTTCATCTTTTTTACTTTCAGGTTCTGCAGTAAAACATAACATATATCCACACATACAAACAAGCAAACAAGGGAAAAAAAGGCATTTGGTAAAAATAGTGCTAAGTAGTTTAACAAGCAGATTTTATAGATTTTTCTCATATGTTCTGTATTTCAATTACAGTTATAGTTTTATCAATATACAATGGAACATGTATTATTAGTAAATTATAAAGTAACTTAAGCAAAAAAAATTTGATTTTAAAATCCAATTCCCTAAAATAGTTTAATACTAATCAAATAATCTGGCATCTGATCTTTAATGATTCTTTAATGGTCTTTAATAAAATATCTAAGTATTTAAAATGCGGAAATTAATAAAAACTGAATTTTCTATTTTCAACTACTGACACTCAATTCATGGAGCTCCACCTGGTGGTTAATTTAATCATTTCAAACTGTATATAATGTTTCTATTAATAATCATTACTATTACTTTTATAAAAAAGTAAATTGGCTTAAATTTAGTATAATGTAAACAATTAATAGAATGAAGTGTTTTCATATTTTATTCTTCTAAGACAATGGTTTTCATCTAGAAATTCTGCACTTTAATTTATGTCAGTATAGAATAAGTATATAATTCTATAATCTATATAACAGATACTCATGATACCATCTAACCAATGTGATAGTTGACTATATTTACATGTTTCTTAGTCCTTCCTCTTATTTAGTAACTTTCCTAAGCCTTGTAGTTTTCATTTGACATAAAAAACTATATTTTGATTAACAAAAGTGTTCTGGTACATTGGAGTTTTTCTTCCCTTCAAATAGCAGAAACACTGATCTCATGGTTGGGATACTTACTGGGTGTGTCAAGGATAGTGCACATTAAAAGCACATTAAACCTATGCACCAGACATTTGACATTTTGTGGACATTATCTTCTTATTTTTATATTTATTTGTTGGCACTATCTATACAACTATCAGATGCAACTATCCAGAGTAGCTAAGTGAATGAATTAGTTTGTAGCTGGTTATTTTAAAGCTGAAGCTAGAGTTTCAATCTACTGAGCTCAGTACTTTTTCCATAACATATACACACACACAAACACTCCCTGCCCACATACATTTTCTATACATTTTCTACACATTTTCTACACGTCTGTTTTCCTCTTTCTCTCTCACCTTTCATGCCCATTGGACCAACAACCAAAACCAATTACACCTTATAAACGTCTATAGCTATAGTTCTAAAATGCCTCCAGTTTGTAATGCAAGCACTTAATTCATGACTCAGTGCTTTATGCCTAAATCCTGAATCTGCAGCCCTTCATTGGCAAGATTCCCCCTAGGACATTCATGCTCCCAAAGAAAGTTTGCTGAATGGACAGAGTGGACAATAAAAGCACAAAATGAGCCAGAGAACATTATTCCCTCTTTGCAGTATAGAATAAGTGCATACATTTTTCCTGCCTCATCTGTCATCATTTCATTTTCATGATCCTTTGTCTCTTGTACACGCTAAATACAATGTATCTCAGATCTGATAGTGTCGCTCACTCTTATCTGCTCTTTCTTCTGTGAATCACTATATGTGCCTCACTATTCTTTCCTTCCCTGGAGCATTAACATGAAGAGTACACATTGAAATAAGTAAGACATAAATGAAGGGGGCTGAACATAATATAGGTTGCACAAAAATAGGCAGAGAAAATCCTGTGATGTTATTTAAAGATGGCAGGATAGCTGGTTGGATATATTTCCGGTAATAGCCAGTTGATGTTAAACCATTCAATGTGTTCAGAAAACTCCACAAAAATCACTTGCCCAGGTAAATAAGCAGACATTCTTTGGTTTTCCTTTACCAAGGCAGAGTCACTCTTTAACTAGTCTCTTTCCATGTGTGTCAGCATTCATTTTCTTTAACTTGAAGTGATAATAATCAATTAAATTAATAAAAGGGGAGAGGTTTAACTAAGGATAACTCTATATCTGGTTCAAAGATGTGAAAATAATAGATGACCTCATATGAAAGATAATACATTTAAATTATTTAAGTGAACATGAAACATAGAAAGTTTCATTAGGATATTTTTAAAAATTCCCTGCAAGAAGAGAAGCATATTAGAATATCTGCATAAGGTATCCTGGCTCGACAAGTACAGTGAACATGCAGAGTGATTGTGACTCATTCCCTCACTCTGCTCTGCCCCTTTCAGTGAAGACCTAAATGGAAAGGACATTAAAAAAGTGATGGAGGGCTTTGTATTAACCATTGTCCATAAGATCCATAGACATATAGTTGTGCATATACTATCATTGCACATTCGTTTTGGAGACAGGAAGTAAAAATTCACAGTGCTTGGATACATTGATTTTGTAAAGTTAATGATTACAGAGAAAATTATGGCAATCAGTTACTTTTCTTACCAACATACATCCCTTTTTAATTGATCAGCTTTGCATTTTGGTGTGATGGGCACAGCCAAAAAAATTTTTAGGCTGTAGGTTGTTGCTTAGAGTGAAAGTGCTATTGATACTGGCACAATTTTTTACTTAAACTATTTTTTAGGAAATGAGTAACCATGAATTTGTAAAGGCATGTACTAATACTTTATACTTTAGAATACTAATCTTTTTAATCAACAAATTATCTGTAACTTTCCTTCATTCCTACTAAATATAATAGAAATATTATGAAAAAAACCTCATCCCCTCTGGTTACTATCAGTTTGTTCTTTATTTCCAACTCTCTTGTTCTATTTTGTTCATTTGTTTGTTTTGTTGAATAGGTTCCACTTATAGATATGATAATATGGTATTTGTCTTTCACCACATAGCTTATTTCACTTAGAATAGTGCTCTCCAGTTCCATCCATGCTGTTGTGAAGGGTAGGAGCTCCTTCTTTCTTTCTGCTGAGTAGTATTCCATTGTGTAAATGTACCACAGTTTTTTTATCCACTCATTTACTCTTGGGCATTTAGGCTGTTTCCAGCACTTTGCTATCATAAATTATGCTGCTATGCAATGTTATGCTATGAACATTCAGGTGCATAGGTTCTTTTGAATTAGCAATTCAGGATTTTTAGAGTATAATCCCACCAGTGGGATCACTGGATCCAAAGGAAGTTTCAGTTTTAGTTTTCTGAGGAAGTTCCATACTCTTTTCCACAGTGGCTGGCTGTACCAGTCTGCATTCCCACCAATAGTGTACTAGGGTTTCCTTTTCTCCACATCCTTGGGAGTACCTATTGTTTGTTGATTTATTAATGATGGCCATTCTGACTAGTGTATAAGTGGTATCTCATTGTGGTTTTAATTTGCATCTCTCTAATGGCTAGTGATGTCAAGCATTTTTTCATGTGTCTGCGGGCCCCCTGGATGTCCTCCTTGGAGAAGTATCTGTTTAGGTCCTTTGCTCATTTTTTAATTGGATTGTTTGTCTTCCTGGAGTGGAGTTGTGTGAGTTCTTTATATATTTTGGAGTTCAAACCCTTATCTGAGATATTATTGGCAAGTATGTTTTCCCATATGGTTGGTTCTTTTTCCATTTTGTTGATGTTTTCTTTAGCTGTGCAGGAGGTTTTTAGTTTGATGTAGTACAATTTGTTTATTTTTTCCTTCTCTTGCCCTAAGGGATGTATTGATAAACATATTGTTGAGTGGGATATCTGAAATTTTCCTGCCTATGTTTTCCACTAGTACTTTTATGATGTCACAACTTATAACCAAGTCTTTTAGCTATCTTGAGTTTATTGTTGTATATGGTGTTAGTTGGTGATCTAGTTTCATTTTTTTCGCATGTTCTTGTCCAGATACCCCAACACCATTTATTGAAGAGGTATTTTTACTCCATTTTACGTTCCTGTCCCCTTTGTCAAATATTAAGTGACCATATTGACATGGGTTTATTTCTGGGCTCTCTATTCTATTCCATTGATCCACATGTCTGTTCTAGTGCTAGTAACAGGCTATTTTGATTATAGTGGCTTTGTAATATAGTTTGATATCAGATATTGTGATCCCTCCTACTTTATTCTTCTTTCTCAAAATTTCTGAGGCTATTCAGGGTCATTTATAGTTCTATACACCTTTTTGAAATATTTGTTCTCTATCTGTGAAATATGTAATTGGTATTTTGATAAGGATTGCATTGAATCTATTGATTGCTTTGGGTAATATGCACATTTTAATGATGCTAATTCTTCCAATGCATGAACATGGTATATGCTGCCATTTACTTGTATCTTTTTTAAATTTATTTCTTCAATGTTGTTTAGTTTTCTATGTATAGCTCTTTTACCTCCTTGGTTAGTTTTTTTCTAAGTATTTTATTTTTCTTGTTGCTATGGTAAATTGGAATTTTTTTCCTAATTTCTGTTTCTGGTATTTCATTATTGGTGTACAAAAATGCCTTTGATTTCTGAATGTTGACTTTGTATTCCACCATTTTGCCAAAATCATTTATTAGGTTGAGTACCTTTTTGGTGGAGTCTATGGGGTTTTCTATGTACAGTAGCATGTCATCTACAAACAGTGACAGCTATACATCCTCCTTTCCAGTTCAGATGCCTTTTATTTCTTTTTCTTGTCTGATTGCTGTGGCTAAAACTTCCAATACTTTGTTCAATAAAAGTTGTGAAAGTGGACACCCTTGTCTTCTGTCAAGCACATTAGTAAGAGAGATCATTGTTACTTTAGAGAGTAAAATAAAAAGACTAGTTAAATATTTTCATGCAGTTATTTGAAGACTCGATTTCTAAAAGAAATAATAGAACAACATTTAGACTATTAGTTCTGGTTATTGCATCTAATTGGCATTTTATGGAAATATTTGTCTATTCATACTTGCCATTAAAAATTAGGAAGAAATGGCATAATAATATAAAAATTCAGTATTAGTGAAATAGAATGTAACTTTTAAAATACATTTTTCCCAGAATGCTCTCTTTTCCATCACCATTATCTGTGACCATGAACTGGCTAATGCTAGAATGACCATCTGATGCACAATGACAGAAAGATAAAAGAAGACAGAGAGAAATCTTAGGATGATATTTTTCAAAGATCAAACACTCAAATGAATACTAAGTATTTTTAATGGAAAGGAATTGTTTTTCATTTATATATGTAGTCCATATGCATCTCTTCTGGGGGGAAATTTTTAACTAAACTTCCTTAATGTGGATATTTATAATTTCCTATCTGTTCCTCATTTTTAATATTGAGATTAACAAAGGTATCATAATATCATTGTATGATTAAAATATTTAATGACATCAATTTCAATTTAGATTGCTATGTAAACATCCATTCTAATCAACAATTAGATACTATAAAGAAATTTAGAGTTTTTTAAAATAAATTAATGTTTAGTCTTCACCATTAATTAATTCTTTGAAAAATATAGTAACAGTTCCCTGTTTATTAGACATTTAACATAACATATAATAATCTTTTATTAGGCCAAATATGCTAATTTGCACATTACTCCAGAGTAATGTAAAATTGTCTATAGCCCTAAAATAACTACTCTCATCAATGTTTGTAAAGGTGAAGTTTTAGATAGGATAATACATTTTCAAATTAAAATAGAAATGTTTTAATATGTTTGGAGTCTATATTGCTTAAAAAAATCAAGATCATATGTGGACTGAGGAAAAAAACCATGCTGTGCTCTTGTGTTTCATAACAATTTTATTTAATTTAAAATTAGCAGCAAAGTTAGGGAAATACGGCTTAAGGGTGTGTTTCTTATACATTGCTACATGAGCTAATGGGGACTCTCCATGCTTCCTTTATTTCTCTGACTGATTACCTGTCAGCTTTCTCCTTCTACATTTCTCCCATATCTTGCACAACTCCACCTCATGTTTATACAAGTTCGCCACAAATCTTTTTTAATAACTAAAATACTGTCAGTAAGTTGGAATCTTTACTACTAAGCACCCGTAGATTGGTATTGGGAAAAGTCATTAAGATGTTACTACTGGTTTGAATTCCACCAGGAATTCAGCAGGAAGCCACCCATTTTCTCTCCTATACCTGGAATGTATACTTGCTTGCTTTCCCCTAGTCAGAAGCTGCCCAAGGACACAGCTTTGAGATAATAATGTGCTGATGAGACTATCTGCATTGGGTACATGATTAAAGTCTATGAAATCTGTTTTTACATGACTAAACTTAGTTAAGGCCTATATATAAACTTAATATTCTAGCAGGGTGGTGGGGAAAACTATTTGTTCTGTGGCCATCAAGACCAGCCTTTTAAATAATTCCTCTTGCTTATTAAAACTGCCACCTACTAATCTGGAGTGGCCTGCCTTCCTCAGTCTCCCAGTTTCCTCCAGTTACAGAGGGCCAGTTTCCTATTTCACCCGGGAAGCTCGCCTCCAGGTTTGCAAAGCAACAATTGGTCAGTATTTCATGAGGATCTTCAAGGTAAATGTGGAAACAGGTTCTATTTCTAACATTCATATGTTAGATACTTTTTATGGTTTCAGTGGTTCACAAACATGTTAATTTTGACAAAAAGACAGTTCTGAATATGATATTATATGCCTCTAGAATATACTGAGATTAATTAGAAATTAAACTTATTACACTGAACTTAGAATATTTGTTTTGGGAGATATACTTGATGCATGGCATATCATAATCCACATCACTCAAAGATGAGTACAATGGGGAGACAGGAGATGCTATAAGATGCAAGAGCAAGAACCCAGTGCTTGATTTAGACCAGAATTCTAATGTTGCCTCTGTTGGAAATTACAATCACTTTGAAGAGTTCCTTTACTCTTCATTTTATTTATTTATAAGATTAAGGTAATGGACAACAGTTTATCTGTAAGTTTCTCTTAGCCATAAAATTTGTTTAGGATTTTACTGTATTTAAACTTAAAGTACAGCAAGGTATCACAGAAATTTCATGTTTTTATCTTGACTTTTGGTTTCCATGGTTATTCCTAATAAGATTCACACTGGGATTATGAAATGTGGATTTCCCACCACAGACTGATAAAATCAGAATAACATGGATTTTTAAAGCTTTTTAAATATTTCTGGCATAGTTGCTTTTTCCTTTGTTGTATCATAGTACAGTTTAGAATTTTATCATTGGAAATAAGTCTTTTTTTTTCTTTGCTCAGAAACATCTGAGAGTTTATGAAAGTTATAGTTTGAGAGCATTAAAAAGAAATGATATTGTATTCTGTTGTAACTGAATATTCAATAGGCAGATCAATATATTTTCACATTTCATGTATGACATTACCTTTTTCCTTTAGGGAAGCTAGCGACTTCACTTCTTTCTCTTTAATAGGCTCTGGAAAGAAACACTGAGCATTTATTTTCAGCCAAGACAAAAACATTGGGAACACATATGAAAGGGAATCAGTGATCTATCAGTAAAGTGAATGTGTGGAAATTATGTTTTCTCTCAAAAATAATTTTAATTATACAGAGACAAAGATATAACAATATAGAGAAGATTAAGTCATTCTCTGATTATTTTTGTTTAACATAAATGTAAACTGTTTAAAGAGTTATAATCCATTTGTTCATCTAAGAGGATAGGCATTTGTATGGATAAGAACTTATTTTATCTGTAATTTTTAAAAACACATGGCCAGAGGGAAGGGGGGATGAGAGCAGGGAGGAGGTGGGCAAAGGGGGAAATGGGGACATCTGTAATAGCATCAACAATAAAAATAAAGTTAAAAAATCTCCATGGCTTTAGCATCCAAAATTTCCCTCAACTGTTATAATCAGCATTAACTTATTTTTTATCAGCTTATGTTTTTTCAAATAAATAAACAATGAAATGGAAAACCCTCCATATATTCTGTAAATGTGGTATTTTAGTCACCAGACTTCACTCAAATAAACTTCAAGAATAAGACTAAAATAAAATATGAGAGATAATTTCTTCAATGAACTACTAACATCTTTAAAATGTTGTCCTTGATTAAAATAAATCAGGTAAAACTTTATTTATTCTACCAGCTCTAAAAAAAAAATGATTCTGATCATATCATGGGTTTGAGACATGTATGCAGGCAATATCTTGAAAAATATTATATATTCTCAACAAACTATATAAAAACAAAAACCCATTTCCTGCCTCCTCTGCAACATTAAACATCACTATCCATTTTGCTGACAAAAGTAGGTTTTAATACAGTGGGAAAAGAAGAAAGAAAGAAATCTACACTTTCAGCTCTTTTTTCCCATTCCCACCTTATAGTTTTGGGTAGGAATTCAGAGAATATGTCTCAGCACTTCTATGGATATAACATTCAAACAATCACTTAGAATTAAGGGAGTCCAGCTGGCTTTGGAGAGTCTCAAGAATGAATTTAGGGATTCTACTAAAAAAGCTCTGTCCCTCAAAGCAAGATTTTCTAGGTAGATAAGCTGTACCCTTAAATATCCATATGCTTGTAGAATTTTTAAAAATGCTTTTGGTGGAGAAGAAATGTTTGTGTTTCTATTTATGGTGCAAATTACAAATAAGGCTAATTTCTTTTTCTATACTTTTAGCATGAAAAGATGAAATCAAGAGCCATGGGTTGAATAAACACATTCTGAAAAGCTTCATTAACTTTTTTCAAGCCAAATGGGGGTCATTTACTGCTTTTGCTTTACCCAGCTCAGCCAAAAGAATTAATGTGTTAGGAAATGAGAAGTGGTGGTGGGGGCAGATTCCCCGCATGGTGGGAGAGCACAGTCCCTGGAGTTTCAGGGCTCAATATGAAGCATGGTTATTTAAATGGGTGAGTGTATGTACATATTGGTGTGAGAGGAACAGTCATAAAATATAAAGCCTAGCAAGAGGAACCCAGGAGATGGATTTGATTTTCTGGGGAAAGAAGGAAGGGGAGCAAAATAATATCTATACTCTTACAGGGTATTTGAAGGTCGTACCTATCACCTTAAATTTGGAGAAAGTTCTCAGGAAATAGAAGTGATTTTCATTTCCAGGTTTGCTAATGGGAAAATGGCTTCTGTATCCAGACTGGGTAATCTGCACCACCTCTCCCATAGCTCAGGTTTTTCTCAGTCTCCTTTTTGACTTCAAGGGATTTGGATGATGTTGGATGTCCGCAGACTGATCTGATCAAGTGACTTGAGTGACTGAGATAGCTCACTTGCTAAAAACTATGGAGAGAAAGTTACATGGAAATTCTGGACTTCTGTATCTGAAAGTCCTGATACTTATATTATATGTTTGGGTCTATTTAAATCATTTTTTCAACTTATCTCTATTGTTTTTTAGGAGACAAATTTTGGTAATACATTTTTGTGTGTGTTGTTTTTATAAATATAATAGTTTCTTTGCATTTGTCTAGAAGCCTACAGGAAGGTTTATGAATCTTGATTATGATTAGAGTCTGGATCATATTTAATGTACTGTGATATAAATTGGAACTCTCAAATAATCTGGGCTAGAAGGTTGGGATGGAGAAAATGTTCACAAAGAAATAAAAAGATGTTCACAAAGTAATAAAAAGATTCCAGATTTTACTTTTCCCTATGCTGCCCCAGAGACACAGGCAGTAATGACCTGGAGTGAGTGTCCATAAGGAAATATAGATCCCTGGGGACCAGTTTCAAAATCCTCGGACAACTTCCCATCCTTAGCTCTTGCTTTTGTTTGATTAGTAGGAATGGCCAAGACAAAACATTAGGAAGACCAAAGAAGTTGGAGGTTCATTAGGTCCATGGTCCTGAGCAACAGAATATTAAAGAAGACAGATGTTGCTGAACACCCACTTATTATTAGAGCCAAACACACATAGATAGGCCTGTGTCCCAAAATAGACAATAATTCCAGTGTCTCTCAGGCTAATCTAATACTAGAAGAACCTAAGTGTGTTGTTACTATTGCATTCTTAGTGGAGGAGGAATTAATTAATCTCTTTGTTGCCTTGTTTGGGTTTGGTTTGCAGTTCCTTGGTCCATGGATGAATCTTGGATCCTCAGATAAGTCAGACCAGCTGTAAGAAGCAAGTAATGACACAGTATAGGGGTGGATACCGGAAGGAACAGAACCAATAATGGCGGTGACTGGCAGGGTTGTCTGGTTTCTGGGTGGCCATGGCCACAGAAACAAAGCTCTGCCCTTGTGAATGCGTTGAGAGGACTTACCTAGTCCCCTTGCCCAGGAAAGTCAGCAGCTGAAACACCAGCAAAAGCCAGAAAGACATGTCTTTCTTCCGCTTTTTTGCTTTTAAACAACCATCCCTAGATCTTCTCTGCACCACTTTAAATAAAAACACAAACCTAATGATATTTTTTTAAATGCCTAATTTATTCATGGTGATCATGTCCTAGGTAAATGTGGTCCCAAATGATTTTTGTGTGACTATCCTGGTTTTAGAATTGGATCATTGCTTCTATATGGGTGCTCATGTGTACACAAAGTGTAAGCTATGAGGAACTGGCAAACGTAGACAGCCACTTAACTTGCATAATATAAATAACTTGCAATACATAATGACTCCAGTGCAGTAAGTGGCCTTTTAGAGAGTGGAATTGCTACATTCAAATTCTGCTGCAGCTCAGCAGCAGCAGGAGGCTTCAACGAAATGATTCAGAAACAAAAACACTGTGGGGGTTTTCAAAGTCCCTAAAATCTTATAGGTAATCCTGCTAATTTTACAACTTTCTTGTAATGATAAATGATATTCATAAAATAAAGAAAATGTGGCAATTAAATTAGAATAGCATCTAATTTATGCACAACAAAGATATTCTAGGGTATAAATGCAGCTTGAGTATAAAAGAGGTACATTTTAAATAGATCTAAATCAATAATCATATGCAGTAAACCTTTATATACATGATTTTTCTAGGTGACTGTGGGGACACCTTGCAAATAGCAGAGGATTAAACATTGATAAAAAATGTGTTCACTAGGAAATTACTTACCCTCGTGCACTCATAACTGTTACAACAACAATAATAGAAATTATAGGACCCTACTTAGTGGCATGGTCAGTATGGATTTAAATCCCCCAAATAATGTTTTCCAAGGCAGAGTTTTACAGCTACCATTTCCAGCTAATTTAGGCTTCGGCACAAGTAGTGTCTTTAAGTAGCAGTTTAGATTTTTGATAATCATATTGCCTGAAAGGTAGTTTTGGATTTAGGCCCCAAATTTTTCTTTTTTTTTTTTTTTTTGGAGATGCTTTTGTATTGAACAATAACATGTGGTCCAAATATTCCTGTAACATAAGTGCAGACCAAAGTAAATGTATTTCATACTACATTTTGAAGGAGAGAAAGTTTATATTTTGGTAATTGTGATTTATAAATCGCAAATGTATATATACACATATATATGTATACAGATTTTTCTGGTAGTATGTTTCAATGGCACTTTTAGTCCTCATACAATCAAGGAAAATGTTTTTGCTAATTGTGAGATAAAATGAGAGTGACGGATGAGGAGGAGTCTCTTCCGAAGTACAGGTAACCATTGCAGAAAAATAAACTAAACTCCTCTGTGGTAAATAAGAGGAGTCACTCCAGTAGCTGAGGACTATTTTTTATACTACGTAGTCAATATATCTATACCAAAGAGATTTTCAGACTTACATAATGAGCTCTACACACAAAGCAAAGGCTCTCTGAAGAATACAAATACAAGAACCCTATTTATTTTAAGGAGCAAGGAGTATCTGTGTGAAAATTCAAAGATGGACTATAAAACCTGACAGACTTGACTTTCATTCTTGCCTTTGTCTCTAACTTCAAGGGGTCACATTGGGTAACTTGACCTGTACCCCTGCTCCCACATTTATAACAATTGAGATACACAGCACAACTTGCTGAAGCGAAATGTGTAAAGTCGATTTCACTGAGCCTGGCAAAGAGCTGATGCCCAGTGTCTGCACTCCTCTGAAACAATTCCCATGTCTTTGTTTTGCTAACTTCTCATCTTTCTCACTTGAATTTAATATAAGACCTTCTTCAGGAAAGCCTTCTCTGATTCCCCAGACTTAACTAGAACCTTCGATTATACTCTTTTATAGCACTTTGTATACCTCCATGATTCTTATAATTTTAACTAATTATGTCATTGATACTATAAATATCAGAAGGGCATGGACTATGCTTTTCTTATATTCCCAGCATCTAGGGAGTATGTGTTTTTTTATATTATATTCATAAAAATAATTATTGAATGTGGTACTGGTTAGTCCACATAAAAATTAAGGTGAATAACACAGGGTCTTGATGCTTAAGTAGGTGACATTTCAATTATTAATTAGCTAGATAGTTAGACAAATAGATAAGATTATACATATTACAAGTGTATGAATTCAGAAGAGAAGGTTTCAGTGAACATTGAGAAAACTTGATGCTTTATAAGAACATTATTCTTATAATATCCACATAAATTCAGTCCATTCAGAAGAGAAAAATACTGTTAAATAAGAACATCATGCCTTTTTATAGCCATAAAGAGCTGACAAGATTAAAGTCAATAGAAGATGACTAAGAGAGTCTTTGAAAATAACAGAATTCACAACTCTGATTCCCTAGTTTTCCTCCCTTTTCTTAGTTTTATCATCTTTGTTTCTCAATCATTAGCTCGTGCATAGAAGGACTGTGCAACTAAATATAATTTTTTTTAAATCAGTGTTATTTTTTTAAAGATTTTATTTATTTATTTTTAGAGAGGGAAGGGAGGGAGGGAGAGAGAGAGAGAGAGAGAAACATCAATGTGCGGTTGCTGGGAGACATGGCCTGCAACGTAGGCATGTGCCCTGACTGGGAATTGAACCTGCGATGCCTGCTTCACAGCCCGCGCTCAATCCACTGAGCTACACCAGCCAGGGCGCAACTAAATATAATTTTATGAAGGGACAGAAAAGAAAAAATCAAAGAACATGAAGGGAAGTCCTTTCAGTATTTTTAAATTACCTTCTAACATTTTTTTAACCTTTCATTTTTTAAGGAAAATCTCTTTTCTTTCTTCTTCACTTTTTTATTTTTGAAATTACAATCAGAACACTTTTTAGGTCATGGCGAAATGTAAGAAAGTGTTTGTGGAATGGGTAAATAAATACAAATTTTCAAACATATGAGGGCGACCTGTGGAATTTTGGCCCACACGTCTACATAGATGATGACTAGTGTACTATGGGCCTAATCAAATATTTTTGCTAATAATTTTTTGTTTTATGTTGCATTGACTCTATTACCTTTATCCTTCAGAACTGAAGAAGTCTTCCCAGATTTTTCTTTTCTAATTTCTGCAAGAAGAATCATGAAAAGGAAAGGTTACAATGAATAATAGAGATAGAAATGGCAAGTTTCTTGATGTGTTTTGTTTATTGGGGGCTAAAAAAATCAAAGGGGTTCTGAGTTGATATTCAAAATATAGATATATACTGGGATGAGTTGCCCATAAAATACTGAACTAAATATGCAGAAAAGCTTATAAATTATTATCACAAGGGGCAAGTTATGATAAACACAAAACAGGCACAAATATTTGGTTGGTTAAAAAGTCCATTTAGTATTTTTCCCATAAAATAAAAGACATAGTTTTCATTTTGACCAATAACTTTATTGATTTGGATATTTTGAGTATGTTGGCTATCTCCCACGTGGTATAATGTTGATTCTTCTCAATTGATGCTGCAGTTTGATCACTATCACCTTCAATAGGTCTAACAGACTTTGGAGCATGGCCCAGGGGGAAATCTCCAGCACAAAACTTTGCAAACCACCTCTTTAAAAAAATGTATTTTATTGTTATTCTGTTACAACTGTTCCAATTTCCTCCCTTTGCCCTCTTCCACCCAGCCCATCCCCAACTCCCATAGCCAATCCTCACACTATTGTCCATGTCTGTGGGTCATTCATACATGTTCTTTGATTAGTCCCTTTTCCTTCCTTGCACCATTATCCTCCTCCCCTTACTCCTCTGGCTACTGTTAGTCTGTTCCATGTTTCTAAGCCTCTGGTTCTATTTTGCTTATTAGTTTATTTTATTCATTAGATTCCCCTTATAGGTGAGATCATATGGTGTTTGTCTTTCACTGACTGGCTTATTTGCAAACCACTTTTTACATGTTTGATCAAGCATAACACCTTCTCCAAACACTGCACAAATCTTTTTTATTTTTTTGCATTTCAGTTGCATTTTTACCTTTCTTGAAATAATAAAGCACAATATGCTGAAAATGTATAGTTTCTTCCTTCTTCAATATTAAAGTGGCTACACAAAATTTTACCAGTTTTGATAGAAGTGTTTAAAAAATGCATGCTGATATGACAGCTGTCAGAATACAATCTAACAAAATAGTTTCAAGTGAAGTTAAACACAACTAAGTGCTACTATTGTAAGTGCATCTTACAATAAAAAACAAATGAACTCTTTGGCAACCCAGTAAAATGCAATGGGCTTCGGGAGTGAGAAGGTAGGGTAACAATAATGCGTAACATTGTCTATTTACTATGTGTCACAATGAACAATGAACAATTGTTCATTGAACAATGTTACTATGAACAATGAGGACTTCATTGTACTAATCAGCAGGGGCAGTAGATGCCATTGAGTGAGACTGTGTACTGTGTGGCCTTCACATTCAAAATGACTATGTGAGTAGAACAACAAATCTGTATCAAATTTTGCATTAAGCTCGGACATTCTTCCGTAGAAACTATTCAGATAATTCAGAAGGCCACAGCTATAGACCACAGGTGATTGGCAGCTTCATCATGACAACACACTCACTCATGCATCATGTCTTCTGCAGAACTTTTTTCGTGAAACATCAAATCACCCAGGTGACTCAGAACACCACAGCCCAGATTTGGCACCCTGTGACTTCTGGCATTCCCCAAAACTAAAAGTGCTTTTGAAAGGGAAGAGATTTCAGACTGTCAATGAGACTCAAGAAAATATGCCGGGGCAGCTGATGGCATGGCAATTGGGAGAACCATGTGAGGTCCCAAGGTGCCTACTTTGAAGGGGACAGAGGCCTCATTGTCCTATGTACAATGTTTCTTTTCTTTGGCATCTTTTTCAATAAATGTCTCTATTTTTCATGTTACATGGCTGGACACCTTCTGCACAGACCTTGTATAGGCAGTTCGGTCAACAGCTCAAGTTGTGCTTCCAGCCAACAACTAGCAACAATAACTAGCCACATAGACAAGGCAATCTGGACATCCCAAAATTGGTTACTTTAGATGACTATGTTCAAGCCTACACCTGACTGAAATCATATGAGGTGCTCAAGTGAAAACTGCCTAGTTGATCTCTCCTGAATTCCTGACCCTCTAAATCATGAGCACAGTAAAATCTGTTGTTATTTTACATGACTAAGTTTTAGAGTAGTCTGTACATGGAAACAGTCCATGAAATAGTCAGCTAATGAATAGCAAGATATTACAACCTGTGCCATGTAACTTTTCCATTAGAGATATAGAGATAGCAGATAAATTATTAATTCTATTTTTAAAATTGGGAAGGTTTTCAGTGGGCAGATGCTGGGTTTGGGATTTCACTGGTCAGGAAATGCAAATTTAACAGTATAAATGAGTGTAGGATCAGTAAATCTGATTATTTAAATAGCTGAGTATCAGATTAAAAAAAGAACTACTGCTTACTTGGTTTACAGAGTGATAATCTGCCATCAATTAAGGTATGAAATGTGTGAAGAGAGGCCTTTGGAGGAAGATATGCTCCTTGTTTTGAATATATTGTGTTTCTTTTTAACAAGATACCCAAAAGGCAATGTCTCACTCAGCTGGAAATACAGGTGAAGTGCAGATTACAAGCAAGTGCTGCAGAGGGAAAGCAATCTGTAGCCTTGTTTATAAATGGAAACTGTCACTATAACCAGCAACATGATGTTCCCAAATCTCATTTACTTTGTTCCCACAGATTGACTTGATTTAGTTTCATAAACTGGATGAAAGCAAAATAAACCAGAAAGTTAAAGACTTGTTTAATACATGCATTTAAAAAATACTGAATTGGATTATAGTATTTTACTTCCATGTTTCATATCCAATCTCATATAATTTTTCTTTATTGATAGCAATATTATTATATATTGCTGATAATAGCAATTTTTCTGAATTTTGATTAGCTATTACCAGATGTTTAAAAATGAAGAACACACAGACCATGATCAAAATAGCTACACAAGACAAATTTTAAATAATTAACTAGATAAAATTATTCATTTTAAGAAAAAATATTCAGTTTCAATAAACCAAGGATTTTAAAAGTTATATAACCACAAAAAATAAATAGAAAATAGTATTTTATTTTTCTTCAAATATTAGCATAAAACAGATCAAATGTATATATAACAATAGTGTTTCCTTCCACAACAATTTTAAAAGGCCTACGAAACAGACAAAAGATTGAAACAATGGACAATGTTGTAAGAGCAAGGAGGCATTGGAGATGTTCTCTTCTTTTGAACTCCAAAGAAAGTATTTTAAGGAAATAGTAGTAATGAATATTATATTTGATTTGGCCATTATTTCTTACTTGTTGCTCTGAAGAATCAACTTTAATATCAGTTTATTATTATTCACATTAAGATATTAACAAAAATGTTTCTGTTACAGCATCTTAGCTTGATATTGATGTCAAATCCAGGTAGATAGGGAAAAAAAAAAAAAGACAATGCTAAGACTGGAAGGTTTAAAAGATCCTAACAAGATCATCAGGCAGTTCAGGTTCCTGGCTGTGTAAAGTACCAAACTCAAAATTTTTAACTTTCCTTACCCACCTGGCTCTACTGAAGTGCTTGGAAATATGTCAGAAAATGACTTTCTTACCTCTTTTGTAGTTATAGGATGCCTGCTAATTTGAGATATTTTTAATGAATATGATGAATAAAATCAAAGTATCAACTTTTTGTATTTTTCTCCTTATGGAAAGAATAATTTTTAAAAAAACATATAGAAAGGTTTATTCATAAGTTTAATGGTACCTGATAACTTCCCAGAGTAGGATTATTAATATACATCACATCACACAACATCAAAAATATTGAAATTATTATATAACACCTGTATTATTTTTTAAGTGATTCCATATTTCCTGAAGTGATTTGATTTTTAGGAATTGCATACATTTTTAATAATTAATATGTGAATGTCCTACCAATACTTGTCATTGTTCATGTTCATTTGGATATAATTTTGACAGAGATATTTTAGAAAAAGTATTTTATGAGATTTTTATATCTTTTTCAAATCCTCAAAATATAAATTTTATATATAAATACATAGAAAAACATTCTCAAATTGCCTAAATGGTTTACAGTACTGCTTGGAATTCACATGAGAGAAAAAACATATATTGGTGTCTCATTGAATACTAAATATGGATGTTTCTGAAAAGATGTAAGGGTTTAATTTTACTCAGTACATTGTTCATTAACTTTATAATTAAGCATGACTTGGTCAGACCCATCTTTAACTTTGTCCTAATTTAATCATTCCTTATCCTGTGGGCTAAAGAACTTGGCACATATATTTTTTAAATTTTAAAATATTTTCTTCTGAATATTTGTTTACAAATCCCTAATATAAACATTAACCATTCATTACAATCAATAAGTCAATAATGATGCATCATTATTAACCACAGTGCACAATTTACATTAGGGTTAACATTTAGTTTTGTATATTCCATGGATTTTTGACAAATGTGTAATGACATACATCTACCATTATAGCATAATACAGAATAGTTTCATTTCTCTAAAAATTCCTAGTGCTCCACTTATTTGTTGCTCTGTGTTCCCAAACCTGTGAAACACAAAACTTTTTGCTATCTCTATAGTTTTGCCTTTTCTAGAATGCCATGTAGGTTGAGTCATCAAATTATCTTTTTTCATTTAGAATGTAAGGTTCTTCCAAGTTTTTTTGTGGCCTGGCAGCTTGTGCACTTTTAGCATTGAATAAAAATTCTATTGTATAGATGTAATAGCATTTATTCATTTTTATATGAAAAATATATTTGTAGATTACAAGCTTTAGCAAGCATGAAGAAGCTGGTATAAACTTTATGCTTTCATCATGTGGCTGTATACATATTTTGTTATACTTATATCTAAATATTTTCTTTTTGGAGCTAATGTACTTGTATTATGATTTTAACCTTGTTCATTTTAATTTTTTATTGCTGGTGTATAGGATAACAGTTGACTTCCTTATTAACATGGTATCTTACAACCTTGCTATAATCACTGATTAGTTCCAAGTTTTTCTTTGTTCCTTCAGATTTTCTACATAGACAATGACATCATATGTGAATAAAGACAATTTTACTTCTTTTTCCCCGATTTATATAATTTTATTTTATTTTCCTCTGTTAACTAGTACTTCCAGCACAATGGTGGACAAATGTGGTTAGAAGGGATATCCTTCCCTTATTCTTTATCTCAGTGGGGAGGTATCTAGTTTTTGTTCTTTAAATATGATGGTAGTTATAGGTTTTCTGTGGAAGTTTTTTTTTTTTTATCAAGGTAAAAAAGTTCCTCTCTTTTTCTAATCTGTTAAAAGATTTTATCGTGAATGGGTGTTAGATTTTGTCAAATGACATTTTGTATCATTTGATATAGTTTTCATAGTTTTATTTGCTTTTTCTTTAGCTTGTTGATGTGATAGATTACATTAATTTATTTTCAAATGTTGAACCAACTTGGTTATGATGTATAATTTTTGTACATTCTTTGATTTAAATTGCTAATATTTTAGGTTTCTGTGAAATTTTGTAGAAATCCCTCTAAGTGTATTTTAAACTTTCTGATGGAAAAATATGTGTAAAAGAAAATATGAGACTCTCAAAAAAGTTTTGACTGAAGTAAAACAAAAGCTAACACCCTTTCAACAAACTAGACACTGTCCTTCCTGTCTTTTAAAAAAGATAAACTTGATCTACTCAATAAATATTTATTCAGTGTCTCATTTGTGCCTGGAGCTGGAAGAACAAGGTTGTTGCATGAAGTCCAGTCTTTGCTAGAATGCATGTACATAGAATGATAAAGACACGTACAAAGGGCTCTGGGACCACAGCAGAAGGATTGACAAACTGTAACTGATGCAATGGGAAAAGATCTTACAAAAGCACTGGCACTTGTGGCTGATTCTAAAATTGAATACAAAGTTTGACATCAAAGAAATTTGAAAAGAAATTTACCATAAGACACGACATGAGTGAACCATGGAGTGTGAAATTCATGTGGTGGATTGCTGGATAAACAAAATGGGTGAGAAGCTGGGAGCCAAGGTGGTGAAGGAACCCGAAGCGGCCTCCAATATTAGTAAACTACATCCTTCCAGGGGGTGAGTGGTCTTTAGACTCTACAGCTAAACATTTTTTTTCTGTCATTGTGTCAATTAATTAAGAAAATTTTGCTCATAAGGGACTATGGCCCATACTTGAGTTACAATACATAGAAAGTCATTGTCATTTTGTTTGGAGATAGCCCAAATTGAAACTACCAGTTACCTACAGTTGTGTTATCCCCATCCTTCTGTCTCCAAAGACAACATCTTGTTTTATTTTTTTTTTATGTTTTCTTTTCTGTGGCTTCTTTGAGCATAAGCTTTATGCCCTGTGTGCCATTATTAGTGATTCTTATTACTAAATTAATGTTTAGAGAATCTTTGTTATTTAAATGAACATCCAATAGTATGCTTTGTTCCAGAGATGTGGTTTTTGAATTTTAAGTGTAATTAAAGTATATATTTTAAAATTTAAATAAAAAAATACCACAAATATCATAATTTATTAAGTAGATTTAGATAATATTTAAAAATATTTTCATTTTATAATCTGAAGCTTACTTTCCTGATTATGCTTTTGTTCAGAATGTACTTATAATCAGAAAAATAAGTCTATACTCTAGCATTTGAGGCAAAGTAGAAATGTCACAGGCATGGGATACATTTCTTACAATTGAGAATTAGACAACATTACAATTGAAAAGTCCTCTGGAGATTGCTTAGTCAAATAATCTTGGCTTATAAAAGAGGCTTTGCAAGGCAAGTAACTAACCTAATATCACAGAGTAAATTCCTGGAAGGGCTAGACCATGCCCTAAGTTTTATTTTGACAAAGCTCTATAAACTACTGTTTAAACAGGTTAATATTTCTAACCATTGTTGGCTCTCATTAGTTATTTTTTTCAAGAACCAAAAATACAAATGCTAACTCCAAGTTAAAAATTTTCACCAGGGTTTTCTTTGCCAAGACTCTTAATCAGAATATAGATGTTCTGTATGGTTTATGTGACCAAGTAGCTTTCTTTCTCACATAAAAATCAATGGAAACTAACTTTGCAAGTTATAATAGTGATGTAATCTTTAATTTACACTTTGTCATTTCATAATTCTAAGGGAAGATATGAACTGAATTCTCAGTTTTTTAAGAGCTATATTTCAACAGGCATGCAATACATCATTCTATGAAGAATTTGGGGCAGCAATAGTCAATAAGGTGCAAGTAAATTTTATGCACAATGTTGATATAATTTTCATGTTTATTTCTGAAATTACATGACCTAAAACTTGTAATTTTATTTACAATGATACTAAAAGAATAGGACTGGTTATTTTGCATGATTTCTGAAATTAGATTTCTAGAGAATGAAGCTTAGATCATATTAATTTGTTCTAGAATATGGCATCATAATTAATTTTAGGTACCTTAATTCGATATAGTGAATGTCAAATCTTTTTTTATTTTTTCCTGAACAGACCTTTAGTAGACAATCAATTTATAAGTGAAAGAAAAATGTCAATTAAAAAATTTGTCAGAAAACAGTCTTTGTTCTGGCCACTCAGTTTTGTAAAATAACAGCTTATAATATAATTTCTAACAAAAATTTCTAAGAGTCAATGGAGAACAAACCCAAATATGGCTTTAGGATAACAGCAGGAGTGAAGGTAAATTTTATAGAATAAAGAAACATAATTAACATCTATGTTCTTGAGATTGTGAGGAGGTGTTTTCTTGGTGTATTATATGGTAAACACTAAAATGCATTTCCACAGCCTTTGATGTAATGTAATGTTGCATGTCAAAGGGACAAAGAAAGCAGATTTTTATCTCTAAAGAAGAAAACTTTAATCTTCAATTGTCTATATTATATAATTAAAATTATATTTATATTCCAAAATTTGTTAATGGTGGTCAAAGTTTTATAAGAGGAAAAGTAGGATTTGTAAGAGATTTTCATTATGAAGAGAAGGAAAATGATCTACTACAGATTTAAGTC
The DNA here is from genome assembly GCA_004024845.1 of Tonatia bakeri. NCBI lineage: Eukaryota > Metazoa > Chordata > Mammalia > Chiroptera > Phyllostomidae > Tonatia > Tonatia bakeri. The sequence goes on from PVIA01000780.1 coordinate 190,691, forward strand.
TGTGTTAAAGAATCATCAACCTAATACTAAGATGTGGACAAAATCAAGAACACACACTTTACATTACTAAAAATATTGAATTATGTAAAGCATTGCAAAGACATCTGAGGTGCATTATCATTAAATTCAGAGATCACATGACAACTTCATATTTACAATTAGATTTGACTGAGCTTTAAGAAGTGGTTTTAATTCATTCAATTAGATTTGTGTGAAAACTGTTGAAAGTTAAATCAAAACACAGTTTAAGAATTATAAGAGGTGGGGATGGGTGGGGTTGGGGGGAGTGGTGGGGAGTAAATGAAGACAACTATACTTGAACAACAATAAAATAATTTTAAAAAGAATTATAAGGTAAATAAAACAAGAACACACATTTGATGTAAAAAAAAATGTTTGTTGCTTTTAAGAACTGTAAAGATGGGTAAAGTTTCCATCAAGGAAATACTTTGATGAATCATGGAAAGGGTGGACTGCGGGAAGAGTAGGAGTGACACATTGGTCCTTGGAGTGTTGTCTGTCCTGAAAATAACAAGGTAGCTTAATTTCACCCACCTGTCATCTAATTCCTCTGACCTGAGAATTGGTAAGGTAAATTTAGTGGTAGGAACAGTGATCCCAGTGTGAAGTTATCGGTGAGGTTCCTGAGGCAATCTTACTGATTTAGAGTGCTTCCCCCCACCCCCATTAGAAGTCCAGAGTCTCTAAGTAACAAAAGGAAAAAGAGGTCACAGTAGACAGAGGAAGGATATTTTCATGGAAACAAGAATTTGGGCATTACAATGATCTCTCTGTATGACTTGTACTTGCCTGGGGCATATATTGCATAAAACAAGAGCAATCAAGTTATCATTAGTAATACAGAACTGTCTACTTTTGAGATAATTGTACATGATTGTACATCTCATTGCATCATTTCCAAATCTTGTCAGCATCACTGGCACACATTCCTCCTTTACTGGGCTGAGGTTCTCTTTAACATTGAAGGACCTTCCTATTAATAAGGGTTTGAATTAAATGGACCAAATGTTGCATGGTGGGAGGGAGCACCCTGCAGATCAATGTAAAAATACAAAATTTTTTCGGCTATGTTGCTCTGCTGTGAGACATAGGATTTAGAATTGTCTCTATTAGGAATTAGGGGTGTGGGGAGAAACATGGTGAGAAAGAAGAGACTAGAAGAAATTTCCCATGCATGAGATAAAATAACTATTAAATAAATAAAGTATTAAATAAAATAAGAGTAAGAGGTGAAGTGTGTTATGTGAGCAAGTGAGACAGTGGAGAATAGTAAGAAGTTCCTTTGAATATATATAAAATATGTAAATAAGCAGCATATATTTATTTTCGCATGTGTTGCATGGGTTCCATATGCAGACCATCTTCTCTCTGAAGCCCGCTCCATGCTCTTCACACCCAATCCCCAGCGCCTAGTCTGTTGTGGGCGCTCAATAAATATTAAACAACCAAAGTACAAGCAATTGTTTAGAAATTTAGAATTCACAGAAATCAATAGTAAGTTGTTATTATCATTTAACATTTATTGAGAGTCAACAGCATGACTTAGTCCACATATGCAAATAGGTTGTTTTATAATCACGGGTCAAACAAATAATTTAATACAATTTGTATTCACTAAATGTTCAGTATTACTCCATTAATCTTAATTGTAAAATTGTTTTCCTTTTTAAAATAATATTGACACACCATTAAATATAAACATTCATCATTTAAATAAATAAGTTCCTTTTAGGGAAATCATTACTATTAGATATTATTAACATTCATGTAAAACTATGAGCTAAAACTGCAATAGGTACACATCACAGATTCTACACAGGCCAGTGCAGATACAAAGAACAGAAGAATCTGAAAAGGTGGATGAGGACGAATTTACAAATCGTGTGATAGTACTTGAGCTTCACCTGTTGCTGTGACAATTTAAAACACTTATACAATTATGTAGGGTTGCATTGTTTACAAAATAGCATCAGAGGCAACAAAAGACAGAAACTCTTCAGGTGAACACAAATCAGCAAATTTATGAATTTAGAAACATTTTCTAATTTAAGGCAAAAATGCTGTTTTTATTACAGGAAATAAACTGCATTCAGTACATTTATAATCCACATTTTTTAATTTTACCCTTTATAAAATGATAACTAATTTAGTTCAAATTTATTTGGGGGGGTTAATAAGCACTCAATTCTATTTAATATTTTTTCATAAATATTTTTGTCATGTTTTTACTTAATTATATTTTTAAATGATTTTTTTATTAAGAGGATGGAAAAGTACACTTAATATTTCCGTAATAACTTCCAGTTTAGTTTTGGGTTAATGAAGTAGCAGTAAGTATTCAAGTTTGAAGTGTGTTTTTCTCTAGCATCTCAGAGATAAAAGACCTTCTAGACCAGCCTTCCCTTAAAGAAGGAATAGCTTCTATATTCTAAGGAACATGCTACTTAAAAACTTTGTGGAATAGACAATTTTGATATTTGGAAGGAATGAAATAGTTTAATTCTGCTTCCTAATTGTTTAAGTAGGAAAAGCAAGGATAAGGCTTAACGTTTCCATCTTTAAACTCATACACATTGTCCTCATTGAGAATTGTTTTATTTTCTCTTCCACTTTGTTTTAAAAAATAGTTTTAATATAATAAGTACAATTACTGAATTTTAATATTTTCAATATCTTTAACCAGATGTCTACACATAAAGTTTTATTTATAGAAGAGCATTATCTATAAATACATTAATGGTGTAATTAATTAATAATGCATATATATTAATTTTTCTCTACTACTTCTACTTTCAAGTGGGAGGAGTTGGAGGATTTAATCATTTATCATCTTGTTTCTGAAATATTTGGCAATCTCCACTATTGGAAATCACATTTTGATTTACTAAAATATTGTCTTAGGTGCACAGTGTTATGGAGGTGCAGCTCACTAAAGTCTGGATAACCTAATATTTCTTTCTTCTGCAGTTCTTCTATGTTTTCATTTATCCCATAAATATTCATTAAACACTTACTGTATGGCAGCACTATTTATAAGCTCTCAGAACTGACTTTCAAAGAAGAACTTAAACGATGTCATACACAGGTATGAATGAAAGGAAAGATGCTTTGAGAATAGTTCAACTTATTACTATTTATTTCACCTTTTCACTGTCGAACTTAAGTCACTTTGAAAGAAAGTATATTAAAATCAAGTAGATTCTGGGACTCCAATCTATATTATTCAGGTCTTTAAAGTTGATTGTTCCGACCAGCCTCCTCTCTTGCCTCAGTAAGTAGCAGGACCCTGGATGCTTTTTTACAGTGACTGTTTTGCTCCCCTGGCTGGCAACTAGCAAATGTTATTAAAACTTTTCTTCTCAGAAAAAGTTGTATTAAAAAAAGAGAGGAAAATGGGATTTAGGAAGGCAGGTTGATTCCGGAAAGGAATATTAAGGAGGCAAATACGCACTATATCTGAGAAATTATCAACAAATGAATAAACTGAGCTTAATGAAAGGTGATATACTTTTTCTAGACATAATATAAAAATACATAAAGACAAATTCTCATACAATAACATGTGTTTTATCTTTAGCAGTCCTCAGTTCTCACCCTAAAAAGAGTAACACTTATAGTGGAAAATATTAGTTTCTCCTGAGGCTTCTAAGTAACTACTTTCTAAACAGGAGAATAGTTAATGGTGTGTGTGTGTGTGTGTGTGTGTGTGTGTGTGCATGTGCATGTACCTTAACATGAAGGAATTTATAAAGAGTTTCTTAATGCCCAAAATTGTATTCTAGCCAATTTATGATCTTTATGAGAGGAATAACAAAAACACATGATTCATCATTATTTAAATAGAATTACAATTTTGGACTTTTGCAGAAATTAGATTAACCAAATTTCTACCTATGATATAATCTGAGTTTGCAAAGTTACATTAACACAAAACTCATTTCATCTTTTACTATCCAAATTTCCTATACAGTGTAGTTTAATCAATATTTCCCAATTTCCCAAATTATAGTGCAAAGTCCAAAAGTTCAATATACACAATATACATAGATCCTGAAGTATATTTGACTTCCATAAAGAGTTATGAAAATTTTAAAGTTTTTTCTCTTATATAAGTCCATTAGTTAAAACTTAAATGAATAAAAAATAACTCTTTATAAAGTATTTAATTGTACTTCAATGCACTATGAACTAATTTGAGGTTATACATAATTTGGAAGATAACTAAAAACTAAATTAAAAACATATATAACAGTCTCAAAGCATCATCTTATGAATAAATAATAGAACTCTATGATGAAACCTACAAGATGCCATTGATTTATTCTCACATAAACTCTCTGCTTTATTAAAATCACAAAATATATATTTTATATCAATTACTAGTAATAGATATACCATCACAAAATATGCAAGTTATTCAAATGCTCTATTTTTATGACTTTTACAGTTGAAAATTATGAGACCATTGCTTTACAATATTTAATACTGAAATGATATAGTAAATCAATATAAGAAAGCCATTGAAATCACCTCTTGGATTTTTTACATAAGCCAAGAGCTTAAGGTCTTCATAAGACAAAGTGTATTGTTAATTAAAAAATGAATTACAAAACTTCTAAAGTAGTAAGTTTATATCTCTAAAAGCTACCTTCAGTCTCCTGTCAACTTGAGGAAACATTATAGAATTAATAAAACTGACACTCACACGAAGGTAAGAGGAAATAAACAACTTGTGCTTACTTTAGTTAACTTTTAGATACTATTATTAGTGTAGCCATTAAATATTCTAATCAATCTAATGTGTGGTGGCTATCAAAAAAATCTATAAAAGCCATAAAAATGAGTAATCAATGCCTTCATACTACATAGGAGAAAAGTATGAAGCTTAGTGAAATTAAAGTAATTGACAGTTTATCTCACTATAATAAAGCTGATTTTATAAGAAAAATGCTTAAGTGAATACTATATGTTTATCAAGGAATTTATAATTTTTCATATCCTTTCACTTATGTTTTCTTCTTTTGGTTTTATGTCTTGTCAGGTAAGCAGGTCAGATATAGTTACCCTCATTTTTAAAGAAGAAATTTAGGCTTATGGCTTGCCAAGTGAACAAGTGAAATTAGGATCCAGTACTCCTACTCCTCTACTTTATATTTCAGAGACTAAAACATCCATTTCAAAAGAAGTTGACAAAAACAGTCTACTGAACTCTAAAGTTCCAGATAGTCCCCAGGAACCAAAATGAATTTGAAACCTTTTTCAGTGTGATTTTTACTTAGAAGAGCCCAAAGAAATAAATTATTTACTAATTGTCTTAACTGAATCCTTAACCTGAACTTAATGGAATATTTAACCTTAATTTACTTATCTAAAATGTGAGGAATTGAAGAATATTTCAAAATTTCTAATATTGGAAATGTAATTGCATCTCAAATTTAAGAGGAGAAATTATTTTGACATTTTTCTTGACAAAATTATTGTTAGGTCTGATTTTATTATATTAAATAATAAATATTATGACATTATAATATATAAAATGACAAAAATGGGAGGGCAACAATTAAAATTATTAGCACTGTGACCTCTAACAGAAGACCTAACATTTTAAATGTTTTAGCTCTAGTGTGCTGTAGCATTTTTCCCAAACATATTCTGGAGTGATATGTGTATTATATAGCTGCATAAATAAAAAGAAAAATGCATTATTTGTAGCACTATGACATATAAACTTAACATTTCAGACCTCGGGAGAATCAGTTGCTGAAGTCAGAATATAAACTCAAGTAACTTACTTTTGTTGTTGCTTTTTCCTTTTTTTAAATTTCTACATATTATTTTTCAAGCAATAGAAATTGTTTTTGCATAAATGGAATTGGTTCATGTTTATTTTTTAAACTATTTTTGGTCAGATGTTGCAAAAACCACGATTCGAACTTGAAAATATCTACCAGTTGCCCTGGATCATTCCCTTATTCCCAACAATCTTCAGCATTTTTCCTGATGTAAATAAGCACTGTGGAGTTCTCCTGTTCTAAACTTATATTCAAAGTTTAGTTTTACAAAAGCACAAAACCCAGATTGCTGCCTCACCTTCTCCCTGGCACAGAAAAACATTCGAGGACAGTGACAGAGAGCAATAGATTTAAAGGTTATTGTCTTCCGCCTGTCTGAGTCCAGTGCTGTCCTCCTCATGTTGTTGTCTTTCTAAAGAAGATAATGTCAAACTCCTTCATTTTTTTTTACCTTGCTCCACTGTCTTGGTTGTTTTCTCTTCCTTCTTTCCAGGTACAGCTGCAAAGCAGAGATAAGGATTAAATAAAAGTTCTTCATGGAAATGCTGCTTCTGCTCAAAAAAGCATTTTAACCTATTCAATACCAATATTTTCACTTAAACAAGCTATTTCAAAGCTTTTTGAACATCTCTTATTTCTCAGTAATCCAACTGACACCCAATTGAAATGTAATCTTATAGAATTAGAGAAAAAAATCACTTGCCTTTTTTTGACTAGTTTTTCACAACTGTTTTCTACTTTACTCCTCTATATTGTACTTTGATAAATATGTTCTACAAAGAATTCTACTTGACAGGACAATGATTAATTGACTTGCATTACAGGTTATTGCTGGAGTTATTTAGTGTCTTTAAAATACCAACTAGTTGCTCTTTTAAATTCAAGCTTAATATAGCTTAAGCAACTGAAAGGACAGTGTAGTCCACCTGAGATGTATTTAAATATTAAGGAAAGTCATCCCAAATTACAAGTAATCAAAAGGGAAACAAAATTATCATTTAGGTACTCTTTCCTCTGAACTATGCTTTTTCTGATACTTATTTGCCTCAGTGGAATATTCACTATTTGCCTGTTTACACATCAAAATAGTAAGAATAATTCGCACAGAATGTGTAGTGCACTGAAATTGATCTAAGTAAAGATCTTCAGAGGCTACTAACAACTTATAGATAAAAGATGAGTGGGGGACTGAATATGGTAGGTACAGCCAAGTACCACAACACAGAGTTGCCAGGGTGAAAATGCAACTTTGAATGAAGAAATGTGGTTGTTACCAATCTAAGCCATTGATAAAACGTAGAACCATTCATTAATAACAGGACATCCAGACATTCTGTGCTTCCTAATGATATGATCTGTGATGTATATAGTATAACCTCTGAAATATTCTTGACAAAACAACTAAAATTATGGTAAGTCAAAGATTTAGCTTTCAGTTTAATGAAATGCAGAATATAGAGAACATATTAAATAGTATTCCTAAGAAACATATTCCAAAGATACAATCAGAGCATTGAAACATGTCTACAGGGTAAGTGGCCATGATCTTTCCAAAAAGTTAAAGTGAAGCCTCTACTTTCAGGGATCATTTCTATAGTTTGTTACAAAAAGTTAATGTGAAGAACCAGAGAGAGAGAAATGGTGCTTTTTTACAGAAAACTTGTTAAATTCACTCATTAGTTATAAGAGTTCACCTGTACATTCTTTTGAATTTTTCAAGTGATAATTTCATCTGTGAGTAATGAGTTTTATTCTTACTTTTCTATTCTTGTGCCTATTATTTCTTCTTCTCACCTTCCTCCACGGCTGCAATATCCAGTACACTGTGTAATAGGTGGTGATAGCATACATCTTTGTCTTCATTCTCAGGAGAAAATCTTTCCACTTTTTTTCCACTGACCATGATATTTGCTAAAGGAAGATCTTTGCTACTCTAGTGATGTATTATATGAGATGCATCTACTATGATGCATTTATTTATTCCTGTTATCTTGTTATTCTGGTTAATTACATTGACTAATTTTTTGAAATTGCATTCCTGAAATAAAATCCTCTTGCTTGTGTTTTATCTCTCATACATATTATCACACTTGATCTGCTTGGGTCTATGCTTTCATGTTCACAAGAGAAGTTAGCCTGAATATTTTCTTTTCTTTTCAGTTCCTGGTAGGTTTTGATATTAAGGTTAAAATGAGTAAATGTTTCTCATCTTCTACATCTGGAGGGTTTGGTGCAGAATGTTAATTTTTTTCTTAAAGTTTTGAAAAAAATTGTGACTGAAGCCATCTGGCTAAAATTTTCTTTGGTGAAGAATTATAATTATGGATTCAAAATATCAATGTAATTAAACTTTTCAAACTCATTAAAATGTTTATATTTTATTATCTGTAGGATCTTTAATTGCTTATTTTCTGATATTGACATTTTATGCCTTCTCTCTTTTTCTTAATAATTTTTCATAAAGGTCTATCAATTTTATTAGTTTTTATAGAGAATCTAACTTTTATTTTGTTGCTTTCTCTGTTGTACAATTTAATTTCTATTGGTTTTTTCTCTTACTTTTAAAATTTTTAATTGCTTTTGGTATTATGCTTCATATATTTAAGAATTTATTGGATTCTTTAATACTTGAATTTTAGCTTTTTTCCTTATTTTTATTATTTATCTAATTATTTTGTTGTTGTTCAAATACAATTGTCTCCATTTTGTCCCTGCAAATCCCTCCACCCCACCCCTCCCCACCTCCCACCCATGATCCTATCCCCTTTGTCCTTGTGTCTTTTGTACCTATTCCTTGATGACCCTTCCCCTATTTTCTCCCCATTCATTATCCCTTCCAACCTCTCCTCTGGTTACTGTCAGTTTGTTCTTTATTTCAGTGTCTCTGGGTACTTTTGCTTGCTTGTTTTGTTGATTAGGTTCCACTTGTAGGTGAGATCTCTTCAAAATATACAAAGTACTCACACAACTCCACTCTAGGAAGACAAACAACCCAATTGAAAAATGGGCAAAAACCTGAACAAATACTTCTCCAAGGAGCATGTACAGAGGGCCTTTTTTTCCTAATGAATATTTTTAAAGGATATAAATTTCACTCTAAACATTGTTTAGTTAAATCCCAAGTTCCAATGCAATGTTTTCATCATACATTAGTTTGATGATTCCCACAGAAAAGATATGAAATAATCTAAAAATAGAAGATTGGGCCAATTGCAGAAGGCCTTGAATTCCAAACTAAAGAGTTAAATTTTAATATGTATGCTTAGTAAGGAATTACTGAGATGTGTGGTATATTAATCTCTTCTACTAATGCTCTCTTTCAAGTCAACATGGAAATAGAACACTGAAGATCTGCAGTTATAATAGATCTTGGGTATATAGTTTTATTCATAATTTTTCTATTGATAAAAACACATTATTAATATTGTACAGAAAATATGCATTTTCCAACTGTTTTATTTTAATCTTCTGAAGAGTAAATGTCTCTCAGAAAATTACTGGAATGTGACTTACACATAAATACTAAGGTTTGTTTTTAATTATTTGTGCATAAGTCCTTGCACTCAACTCACATCACGTAGAAGAGGCTAGCCTCCTCCAGTGCTGCTTTCTGTTACTCAGAAAAGGTCACCGAAAATGCCAAATATTTACACAAAAAAGAATACATTTTGCATAAAATAATGATCCTTTTATTTCTGGTCCTGATGTAAAATTCATCAAGCACAATTCTATGGACAACAAATGTTAGCAATAAATAGCTCATCCAAGTGGATTTTCCAACTGCTTCGATTCAAAAGACCTTAATCAATTTTTCTTTCAAAACCACAAGGTCACTGCAACTCCCACAGTGTTAAGGGAAGAGATTTTCTTTTCTCTACATTTGGAGGGGTTTACTTAAAAAAAAAAAAGTAGACGTGTATTGCACTCCTTCAGGGATCCCAACTAATATGAAGAAAACGAAGTAGATGAAATTTTCTGGGAAAAAACATTTCATGAAGTTCTGAAATGACAACACAGAATTTACCCTTTTAGGGTAAAAGGACAGAGCTTCAACCGTGAGAGTGACATATTGCACAAAAAGAGGTTATAGAATGAGAAATTCAGCACATTCATAATGGATTCTGGGAACATCAATAATTAAGGTGCAGCAAGGTGAAAAAACACACGAAGTCAGAAATAAATGTCAGAGAATATGAGGAAAACCAGGAGACTGTGTTGGTGTGATAAACCGAAACCAGAGAGGCTGAAAGAAGAGACAAATTGGTAAATTCAACTCAGAAATCTGGTAATGTGGAGACTAGAATGGTCAGCATTAGCAAGAGCATGGATGCCAGAGGTAGGATAGAAACCTCATCTTCACAGAAAGTGAGAAAGGACATTGGCTCCCCAGCATTAGGAAGACTGACTAACCTGTGGAGGAAAGAAAATTGTAGAGCAATAGGAATGCAGAAAAAAGTAATTTTGAAGCTGATGATAATATTTCCAAAATGAGGAACAAAGCCAATAAAAGGAGGATTATGCCACAAATCCATGCCACAAAACTGCATGGATGGTGATTAAGGAAGACACAAATGGAACAGCTGATCTTGAAAAGAAGGGCAAAAACTTACCTCTAAAATTAAGGAAGAGATGGATATAGATTAACAGGAACATCAAGCTGTAGGAGGGTGCACCCAAAAGAAGGATTTGTAATGGGGTCCAGAACTCATGGTATCCAGGAAATATTAAAAACATATATAGGATGTCCTCACCCTCCACAGGTATGAGTTGGAGGAAGGGACACATGGAGCAGGGCCATTGAGAGCTGTTCTATGGCATAGCAACAGCTTTGCAGCTAACCTCTTGCATGGTCATTTAACACAACTATAACTTTAACTGGTTGCATAGATATGTTAAATAGCTGTGGCCACGCTTTGAGCCAGGAGATGGAAGTGACTTCAACCCAAGATGTAACTGGGAGGCAACTCCCCCTAGTTACAGTGTCTGCGTGGGAGCTTGGAGATGATTGGCTCCACGGCTTGAGGACACCCCTGCACAGACTCAAAATGGCAGCCCAGTAAAGCTGGAAGGATATTTAAACCCAGACTAGGCAGCCATTGGAGAGAGAACCATGTGGTTTTGGTTGAGTGGAGACTCCCGCAGCCATTGTGCAGAGAACCACTCGGCTGCAGCCATGTAGGGAGGACCATGCGGCTGTGTCAGTGAGGAAAATCACGTGCTTTGGCCAGAGTAGGGGGACCCACCACCCTGGCAGCCATGAGAAGAGTCACTATGCAGCTTTAGCAGAGAACCACCACACGGCTTTAGCTGGAGACCCCGGCAACACAGCTGTTGGTGCTGGGAACCAAGAAAGGCCTACCAGCCAAGCACGGATTATTGGGAAGAACCTTGAGCTGCCTGAGCCATGGACTTCTATTTCTTTCCCTGAGATACGGTACCCCAGACTGGGCAAAGGGGGAAAGGAAGGACTGTGTGTGTTTGTGGGTGTTTTAAGGGACTTTGGGACTTTGATGAAGACATTAAGTCATTACTCTTAAGTCTGTAAAACTTGAATAAATAATTCCTTTCCTTTTCACCAATCTCTAACATGGAAAGCTATAATTCTCTGGCGAAGGGAAAGGTGAATCTAGTACAGGGGGACCCCAGGAGAAACAGGGATCGATTCGGTAGCATTGCGGGACCCTCTTCCCTGGTGGCCAATCAGGGAAAATCACGGGAATCCACATGTGCAGTACCTTTAAAGTAATACAACTACTTGTACATGCGCAGTAAAAGCCCACCAGAACTAGCCAGGAAGGATCTGCCCTATAAGAATAGAGTCCCTCCAGCCCATGAGGTCAATCTATGCTTGGAGTTGGCCTGCTCCCATGATTTCTTCTATGAACTCTGGGTGTTCAGTTCAATTCTTTGTCCCAATCACTAAGAACCTGGTTACCTGTGCCCACCTGTGACAAAGCTGTTTTTCTATTTCTGCTTTTATTCCCTGCAATTTCCTTGTATCTGTTACTTCTTCCCTCAATGAATTTGTCATCGTTTAGTTTTTACTTGTGCTACTCTGAAAATTCTCTTTTGAAAATTATTAGTAATTGTCTAGTTGAGAAACCCAATGATTTGGGTTTCTCGATGACCACCACCTTGTCAATGAAATGGTTTATACATTATGTGTGTATGCATGTTGAGTGTACACTGAGAATGGGTTAAATTGTCTCTTTAGATACTTCCAAAGACATTGGATACATTGCTCATTTAATTTCTGTCTATTCGTAAAATAGAGTCAAAAATTTCAAAGTTGTTGCAGTTTATTTCTAAATGGGAATATGTAAAACTTTTCACCTTGCTGATTATTTTTAATGTATATTAATGTTCTTAAAATATTCTTAAAACTGTCTCCAATATTCACATAATTAGTTGCTTCTAATTCAACAAGAGAAATAGTTTGAAAACTTAAATCCCAAACTTCCTAATATGTTCCTTTTTTATTGTTGTTCAGTTACAATTGTCCTGCCTTCTCCCCATTGTTCTTCCCTACCACATCTCCCTACTCCTACTGTCAATACCCCCCATTGTCCTTTGCTAACCCAAACTTCCTAATATGTTTCTTAAAGAAAAATGTTTCCAAGTGAGCATTCCAAAGAATACATTTTTCAGTGTGATGTTATTCTTGCACAAATGAACATTGTTCACGTAAGTTCTACTAGTCAAAGTCTCATTTGTTTGAGCTCCAGCCACCTAAGGCCATATATTTCACTTGAATGCTCTCCAAGTGACTGGAATCCCACTGAGCTTGAACAGCTGCATTTCTTCAATTTTTCAAAAACAAACTTGCAATTGAACTAAAATTGCTGGTTTTAGTTTATGGCCCTAAAGGAATAAAACTACTGGTGTTAGAACACTGAAGACAAAGCCTTGTTAATATAGACACTATAAATTTTGTGCACAGTGAGTTTGTTTTCATATCAATGAATAGAAAAATCAATAAATAGAGCTCTTCTGTGAGCACTAGAGAAGAGATTGTTAAAAATCTTTGCAGAAATAAGTTTGAGTCATGATACCCTTTTCTTTAATTTGCATTTACCTTTTTTAGTTGGGGCAGCACCAACCTCTTCTTTGGTTCGATCAATTTCTGCAAATTCAGATATTAAAGAATGAGAAATAAATACCATAGATGCCAGGCAGATATCTTATAGTACTGTAAGTCAGACAAGACTAAATTGTCCAGCAGGTAAGAGCAAAGCCAGCAGCTGAGAAAATCAAACTATAGCATGCTTGTATTTTTATAAGCTAATGAACTTTCTTCCATATAGTAATACAGAAACTTTCTTCCAAGATTCAACAATGAAGTATTAAAATTTTAGCTTATGTAAGTAGTGACCATAAAAGAAGGTAGCTAATTCCACAAAATACACTAATTGATTAGTCAAGTTTAAAATGGTATTAGTTACGGGAAAGAAAACTTGCAGGGTCTTCTTTGCTTAGTCTTTATGGGGATATCAAGCAGTATTTGATTTCAATCAATTAGTTTTACATTATAAGATGCTATCTATAATCTAACACAAAATTCTATTCGAATATTGATTTGTAAGAGAAAAAAAATAGAATTAAGAAGACCCAAATGCCTTCTCAGAGCTTCTCTGAATATCTAGTGTGGAAGATAGGAGAGCTGTATTCCATACATAATCTGAAATGCTGGTCCTGCTACAAATTTTGAGCCTCAAATCAAGGCTTAATAAAGTTGAAGATTTTTCTCATCCATATGAAAATAAGAAAAGTAAGGATGAATTGGTAAAATGTTATCACATTCTCTTCCCTCCTCAAAATTCCAACATCCTGTAACATAGAGACAAGTTGCTGTTGGGAAATTCATTGAAAAAGACAGAAGCTGATTAGACTACTTCATCTTTTCACCACCTCTCCAGCACATATTGGCACGTTTGCCTTCTTTCCAGTCCCGAAAAGAATATCTGTCTCTGCTCCTATTTAGTAGAAAGTCTTCCATTTCTGCTCTCATCCCATCTCCTTTTGCCTAGTTAGGGCCTTTGTTCTTCCAAATGTTCTGTCTACCTGCCACTTCATCAGTTTCCCATGTCACAGGTGCTTTCACATCCGCTCGGGAGCATGTGTTGCACTTCACAATGTCAGACAACCGTAACCTTTACTTCTCTCCCAGCCCCCCATGCCAACTCCCTCATCTCCGCCGTTCACCACAGCCTCCAGAGCTGCTACACTCAAAGTCACTACTTTTATCTTCTTGTCCTCTACTTTTTGAAAGTTGTTTAATTGTGGAATATATGCAAATAAAAGATGTTAAGGCATATATGTGGATGCACATTCTAATGAATGGCAATTTAAAAATGTCCATCTTTGAAACCCTTTGTAGGCTGAAGAACTACAATATTATCACTCTTTGAAACCTCTTACTTGTCCAACTATCACTGCATGCCTCTCCTTTCATCTCAATCACTGTGGTTTTAAATTTGCATTATTTTCTTGTTTTTCTATAGTTTTTTTATTACATATATTTATCTTTGAACAAAGGTAAGACCATTTTACAGAGATTAAATTACATTTTAGGTGAAATAAATGTATGCAAATTGAAGTATATTGTTGTGTAATTTTTGTGATTGGCTTCTTTCAAACCATCGTGTTGAGAAGCAGTGGTAAAATAGTTAAATAAGGAGGCCATTGGACTGGCGTAGCGCTAGGGCCTTTGGTAGTCTATGTAAACAAACCAAAGCCAGAGTCAACTAGATTTTTCTCAAGACTGAGAAAATGAAGTTCAAGAGCAACTGTCACAACAGCCAAATAATAAAATCTTCTGAAATAAGGCAATTTATGTTATAGCCAATTCAATCCTTTGCTCCACTTTCTCATTTCTCGGTAAAAACAGCGCTAGCACCGCCAGCGGAGAACCCTTCCACAGTTTTCAGATTTGGTGCCTCCTTACATCATGGTGTGTTCACTTACACTGTTTGACTTCTTACAGAGGTCACAGTGATGTGAGTAGCTGTAGTTGATTTATTTAACTTCTGTATGGTAGGTCAATGTACACATATTCTACAAATGATATATTCATTCTTTTTCCAACAGATACACGGCCATGTCCAATTTTGTGCTATTATAAATAATATTGGCATGACGATTCTTATACATTCTTTCTGCAGTGCAAAATCATTTTCTTAGAAGTCAAATGGCTGGGTTATAGCATGTGCTCGTGTCTTATTTCTTTAGATAAATGCCACATTTTTTCTGTAGAAACTTTATATTCATATCAACAATGTATGTTAGAGTTTCTATTGCTTCCTATCATCACCACTACCAGAATGATCAGTTTTTGCCCATATTTGGTCAATGTGTTATGTGTAAAATAGTATCGCATAATGATTTTAAATAAAATTCCTTTATTATTAAGCAGCTGAACATCTTCTGAAATGTCATAGGCTATTTGTGTTTTTATTATCCTTGCTTATATATTCTACCCATTTTCCTATCAAGTTTTTATCTTGTTTTTTATTTTTAAATTATCTCTCTGTCTGCTATTAATCTCTTATTACTTAAATATGCTACAAATATGTGCTCCGAATTTATAGCTTGAATTTTGGCTCTGTTTATAATGTCTATAGATTAAAGTTCTTTATTTTAATGTAACAAAATGTATCATCTTTGTGATTTATGGCTTGATTTTGCATATATAATTTAAGTCCTCCAACACTTCAAATATATATGTGTGTGTGTGTGTAGATGTATACATCAATGTATACATACAATGTATACAATATACATACATCTCCAGATGTTTGTGTGTATATATATATCTTCTTACACTTTTGAATTAATGCATTGTTTTTTTTTACCATTTATGTCTAAACCACATAGAATTGGTATTTTGGAATTGTATGAAATATACATATACTTTTTTGGTAATGAATACCATCTACATCAGCAACATTTAAAAATAATATATCCATTCTTGAGCTGTCTGAAGTGGTTGCTCATTCTTATATCATATTTTTGTTCAAGTGGGACCTGTTTTAGATCTCCTTTTTCTGTCAAATTGGAAAACCTATTTCAATCTGCATTAATGCCATTCTACTCTTTAAAACACAGTATCAGGAGATAGTTTTATTACTAAGACTTGGAACACAAAGTACTATTTTCAGTAGTCATACTTTACAGAGCTATTTTAATGTATTCATTATTACATTTTTCTGCTACTAAAATGTATTCTTGATATCTCATCTAAAATCCTCTCTCCCTCCTTTCTCACATTCAAACTGAATTCAGATTCTATTTTTGCCAGTACACATTGATCTAGCTTGGATCTCTTTGAACTGTGTTAATGAATATTCTTGAACTCTGAACTGTGTTTCCCAATCTGGAGCTGTCACCCAGGATGTCAACTTTGGGTTTGTACATAGGATTAAACCAGAAGCAAATCTTGCCCTGCCACCTAAGTGTGCCCCAGGTCTCCCACATTCTACCTCTCCTGGTCCTGAAACCTCCCCAGACCATCACCCTGATACTGTATCTGCACTATTTCGAGTTCATTTTGTCATTATCATCTGCGATCTGGGTAGTAATCATATAACTTGTTATCTAAAGCAAACAAGTAAAAGGCAGTGCTATTAATAATTAGTAGGGAATAATATTTAGTAAAGCAAGACTATCCTAAGGAGCTGAGGTACATGGTCATGAACACCCCATTTGGTATCAGGTCTCCTGGTTTAGGCCCATAAACGTTTTCCTTCAGTAATTTTCATGACAGTATTTGAGCCCAAAAACCTATTTTGCTGTTCTAACAAATACAAATTGTCCCCAAATATTCTTCTACTATTATATAACTGAATAAATTTAAACAGATTTTATTTTAAAATGCTGTATGCTGACTCCTTCTGGATGATCCTGACATGTAGATCAAGTGATGGACATTGGATTCATACATGTAGGTATAGAAATGTAGTTAAGGTGATAACATAGTCAGGCTTGGTGGCTGAGCATACCACAAAGTCTAGTGTAGTGCTACACTCAAAGGTTGGAAGAAGCCTGGCTGTTGCCATTTCATGTGCATTTAGACCCACAATTAAGAATTACTATATTTTCATCCTGACCTCTACCTTGGTTACTTTTTTGTTCAGAATTCAGACTGACCACTGGCTGGTTGAATGTGTACATGGAGTACGTGACCAGAGCCCCATGGTCCTTGATATGGAATGAAGTGGTATGTGTCAGTGTTTCCTGGTTATTGTTTCTTTTTCTTTTATAAATTTATTCTTTAACTGCAAATGACAGACAATGTATTATTCACAGGTGTACAACATTTATGTACCTTAGGAAGTTAACCCCCTGATAAGTATAGTACCCAGCTGGTCTTGAAGTAGTATTTGAAGAAATGGGTGTGGTCTGATATATTCATTAAACATTGTCTACTATGCACCCTCTTAAAGATTCACCAAGAGGGGTGTGGAAGATCTGAAATGGGCTGGACTCTAAAAATCTACTTGTTTCTCTGCAGACTTGGAAATAATTAATGATGTAGTCGACTCCTGTGTCACTATCTATTGTGGGTAGAAGTAGGTGACAGAGACTGCAAGGAGGAGGACTGGGTATGTGGAGGCAATTTTGTATGTGCAATTCTGAAGAACTTTGTTGACTTGCAGAAATTGTAAATGTAGGTCTGGCATCCTTGCTTGATCCAAGGCGCTCTTCCTCCAACCACATAATCCCCAACATGTAATTTTATATGTGGAAGGATTATGTATCCCTTCTTAGTGTTGCCTCATTGAATTTAAAATGCTTCCCTTCTGTTTTTCACGGTACTATGAGGACCCTGAGTTGATATAGCTTCTAAGCTTGTCTGTGTCTTCCAGTATTTTTCCTACAGTGATTTGGGTTTCCTCTGGCTCCATAGTAAACAATGTTACACCACAAACTCAATCCACATGCTAGTTATTCCATTTAAGTGAGTACTAATGACAAATTACCTTTTACTTTTTCCATGGACTTGCTCTAACCCAGTTAATCTCAACTATCTTTTTACATTCAATATTATGAAATTTCAGCACATACACAATTTATGTTCATTAAACTATAAATTTCTTCATTTGCTCTCATGATTTAAGATCATGTAAATTAATATCTTGAATGTTAAAGCTATATATGCAAACCTCTGTACACCTTATTATATGGGAAATTTAAGGAATTTTAAGAGTATTTGTAATAATATGCAATTTTCACCTTAGGCATTAACTTTACAAACAGCCCATTGTATATAAAAGCTATGTAAAAAAAATTGTTGTATGGTTTTAAGACCAAAAAACCCCTAACATTTTTCAGCAGGGGAAATGGCTGGTTACACTGTTAATAGAGAATTTAAACAATTTATGAGTTATCTAATTAATTTTTGTATTGAGGAATAATGCCCATGCCAAGTCTACTTTTCTCCGCCATATAAGGAGTTGAATATGGTTTCTGTTGAAACTTTCATGTTGGGTCTAAGGTGATTTGGCAACCTAGTTTCCTGGAAAACATGCTAATCTCTTCTAAATTTGACTTGATAGTGTGTTTCATAGCAGAATTTAAAACTTTTTTTAAAAATTGCAAATGAATATTTTTATCTACATGCTATATTTTATGAAGAAAATGTTCATTCAGAATAATCTTCAGTCTAAAGTTCTCTACTAGTGTTATGAAATTATCAGTTTTATTTTAAATATTGTCTTCATTATGAATTTCTACCCAAGTATTAACATCTTAAAAGTTTTATAATATAAGGTTCTAATCATATCTATATTAAGTAAAATTTTTCATATAGTATAAGAAGAATATTCAGTTAATGTTAAACCTCTCGTTCAATGTCTGCTATCTATGTGAACTTTTCCATCTATAATTTTAAAAGATATTTTCAACAAATTACTCATATTGTATTCCCAATTTTCGCAGATATATTCACTAATCATACACTCTGTCTCAAAAAAGAGCAATAAAAATGAATTTGTTTTGTGTACTATTTGCTTTATGTACCATTTGTTTTAGTACCATTTTCAATATTTAAGGGGCTCTAACTAAAAAGAAAAATATAAACATATTACATTATGTATACAACTGAGGTTTAACTATAAATCTTGTATACAAAGTTTAGAGAAGCTCAAAGTACTGGATATTTTTTTCTAAAATTATACATACACAATTATGTCAAAATAACTTGTATTAAGACAATCTATTAGGTACTTTATAGAAACAAGAAATACTGACAAAATAATCAGCATTTCTCCCTAAGCATATTGTCAAAACTACGATGGAAACAAATGCCACAGTGTATCACTGTTGTCAGTCAATATTCATAATCTGATAATACATGCCTTAACATGAAAACTATGACATCACAACAGTAATAGTTAATAAAATTAGAGGGAGCTTCATTGTGTTAAAGACAAAATGACTTGACTGGTAAACAAACTAGATCACCTATTGGTTTGATCAAGTGATTAATCATCAAGAAAATTAAATCTAGTGAGTTTAAAGAGATTGAAGAGTCACTTAACACTACACAGAATGGGAAACAAAAACACAAAAAGCTCTAAAAGGGATTGTGACCTAGACAAATTAACATTTACAAATGACAAATCCATAGATAAATATTAATAAGGATGAACTCACAAAAAATACAAGGTTAAATAATTATGCATATTATTTCAAGAAATTAAATAATCATGGCAAGAAATATTTGGTAAGCCAGCTTTAAAAATTGTCATTAGCGACATCTACAATAGAAAACTTAAATGAGTAAGCTGCTGAAATATGCTTTTTGTGTTTTAGAAATTTTATTTAACATACTTGCTTTTACTTGTTTTTCACTTGGTGCTGTTAACAACAAGAAATAATAAAGTCTAAATTAATTAGATAGCCACTTGTCTCTCTAACAGTTTTAAGGTTATTTCCATTTTTTAAAGAGAATTAGAACTATTAAAAAATAGGTCTGAGAAAGAGAAAAATTCAACACTGTGCCATTTCCTTTGATATACTTTAAATATATACCACAAGCCAAAAATGTTTTTTGATATTCATATACCTTTTTCCAACACAGAATGCTCATTCACAAATCATTCATTTGTTTTCCATTCTAAAATACCTAAGAATCAATAGTTTTTATATACAAGTCAATTCTTTTTCCCTAAAGCCTACAAAATGGTATGAAAAGAATGAAATGAATTGATAAATTATCCATTGGTTCCACTTCTTAAAACAAAGCTAGTTATTGCTAAGCTGCTACATCATCATCAAACCCTAGAATGGGCAGATAATGATTTTAAGGAATTTAAAGGACTATATTTTGTCAGGTTCAATACTAGACAATAATGTTTAGCTATTACAACTCTTGAAACTGATTCCACCCATAGTCATGCTAATGCTTTCTGTGTTTCTATGTTGCACACTGTATTTTGGCTTTCTACATGTGTGCATAAGTGAGAGTATGTGTCATGGCTCACATGTGGGGATGTTACCCCTGAACAGACACTGTTTTCTGTGAGATAAACAGAAAATACTCCTTCTGAAATGATAAGTAAGATCAATGTTAATCTGAAGTTGTGAAATGTGTGATTGTTTCATATTGTCAATTAGTTGAAAGTCATTCATATTTAAACTTTTTAAATAAATATGTTTATCCTATTTGATATTTCTCTTTCCATTTAGTCCATCATCATTACCAAGTGCCCACTATGTGCCTGATTTTACAGTAAGTACTCTGGAGATAAAGATATAAAAATTAATTCTTATCCCCCAAATTCTGGTTATTTAAAGTGAAAGAAGAAAAGGAAATGTGATTACTATAGAATATCAGTGTTTTTATAAAAGTAAAAAAATGATACTATACAATTGGAGAGATACCCAAATGGTTTTGGGTTGTCTGAGGAAGTTTTACAAACTTAGAATAATAATAAGAAGAAATATGACTTCAAACCTATGGTAGTCCTTATCTGTGACAGGGGTAAGAGTATAGTTGAGCTATATTTGCATGATTATTTATGTAATATTGAGTAAACACTATTTTCATTTAAGTACAATAAAATAGCAGGAGCGACTAATAGAGATTATATTAAGCACTGACCACCTCTACATACACACTAGAAAAATCAGTGAAATTTCCTGAGTAGAAGTTTGCCAGGCAAAATCAACAGGTTAAGGGGATGGGGTAGGGGTAAGCAATGGGGGAAAAGGCACAACAACTATAAATAAACAACATTAAATAAAATAATAAGATAAAATGAAATGAGATCAATAAAAACTTTCAGAAATTTGCATTTATTTTCATTTGAAACAAATTATAAGGCAAGTTAAATGCTAGAAACCTCTTAGAAAACTATTTCCTATCTATGCTAACTCAATTTTTAGTTATTGTTTTTATGTTTGCTTTTCTGTTTGTCTGGTTCTGAATTCAATTTTTTTACCATTAGACTATAAATATATTGAGGGAAAAAATCTATTCTCATTACAATTCCCCAGAGTACTTAAGAAATGTGATTAAGTAACATTTGAAATAGGGAAAGAATATTTGCTGGAATTGAATATTTCACATTTTAAAATCAAATAAATATCAGATGCATTCACAGAAAATATCTTGGTCTTGTTTCATTTGTATTTTTGTTTGTATTTTTTTTACACTAAGCTGTAAAACAGTGCCCTCCAATCACTGTATAGCTGAATCCCCGGGAAGGAGTGTGGCTCTCAGGAGGTTGCAGATTCTGACTCAGTAGGTCTGGAGTGGGACCGGAGATTCTGTTTTGTTTACAAGCTTTCAGGTGATTCTGATGTTGCTGGTTTACAGAATGCACAGAGTAACAAGAGTGTAGTATATTATTTGACTTTCATTTTCCAAATCTTTCTTAGTGTTAACTCTATGTGAAGAACTTGGACAAAAGACTACGAGAGAGAAGAATGTTCAACTCTTTCTTGTCTTGGCCCTTCCGCCTGCCTGAGGCTGCAGCATTAGTAAACATTGGGAGACCGAAAGAAAGAACCAGCAACACTGGTCTGACTCACCTGAATGTTCCTTCTTAGGTGACTTTGCTGTATCGACAAATAAAAACAGGTCATCATCTTATGCTATTCGATCCCAATTCACTATTCAATTGCAAATAAATAACTTGAAATTAAAAAAAAATAGAGGCATTTAAAAGCAGTTACCTGGTGCCACATCTTTTTCTTTCTTTTCCTGTTCTGAAACATATTATTATCATTATTATTATTACAGTTCTGTGTCATAACTTGTTTTAACACAAAGAAATGTGTGTGCTAATGCAAGACTGCAGCAAGTAATAATAAATGCTATAGAAAGACTAATATTGTATATTTAGAACAAGTCTTTCCTTGTATTTTCTTTTTTTTTAATTTTAATTGTAGTTTCAAGTATGGTTTTCTGCCCTTCCTTGTATTTTCTTCCACAGAGTTCCCTCACAGAACAGCATGAAAATATTCTGAATATTAGAGGAATTAAGATTTTTCATGGATAATTAACCAGAAAAATAAAATAGTTTATAAAGAATAGAAAATGTAAATTTGCTATTATATTAACATAAATCTGGGGTAAAAATAAGCACAAAGCATATTTATTGTAGCTGTTCTAAAATGATTTTCAGGTGTAGATGGACAGATTTCATATAGACTTCTAGGGTGATCTTTCTTATATTGAAGTGATAATTGTTTTGCTAAGAGAGAGGCTTCACTGAAGAAAATTTAAGAGAGTAAAATAGACTAGGAGTGTTCAGAGGGAAGCAGAACACATGCTCTTGCTTATAGAATAAATATTCCTTATTGAGTCCTTTTCAGGTATTGTTCTTTTGTAAGAACCCACTTTTGTCAATATCGTACAAGACAAAACATTATTCTGGCCTCAAGAACAAACTGACATCTACATTATAATAACTAATTCTATATGAAGCATAAGTACTAATTTCATATAAAGTGCTGTTATGTACATTTCTATTTTTATCTAGTTTGATAAGCCTGTGGAATTAATTTAAAAGAGAGTTTCCAAGAAATGCTTTAACACAGACACAGTATGATTAATTTTTTTACAGAAGAAGAAGGGAGAGGTTTCTTTGAGTTCTGTTTAACGAGTACATTTTGGAGACTAGAAGAGGTTTATGCTGAAAGAATTCTAAGAGCTATATTTTATAAATATAAAGTGTCATCAGATCAAGCATGCAATCCTCAAGTGTACAATTTTGTCCATCAGTTTCTTGTTTTGAAGGTGTGAGGACGAATGTATTCACCCCCCATAAACACACAGGTGGGGAGAGAAAACCAATGGCTTGGTCAAGAGTTACAAGTCAGGGGAAGAAGTTTAGGCAACTTAGCAAAATTTGACAAAATAACATTACCAAAAGTTGCCTGGAAAATATGAAATAATTAAATGTATAGTTTAGTTTATGGCTGATGTAAACCATCAATTAGAAAACATTTATAAGAACTCTGTAAAGTGATGACAATAAAAAAATATACTTCAAGCAGATTTGGGTTGCGTCAGAATCAAACACCATCTAAATGTGAGATGTCAAAGTTAAAATAAGGGCCTTTCAATCATGTCAAATAAGTGTCGTACTAATCTGGAACAATAAGCAGGAAAAGATTATTGAGAGCCTTTATTGAATGGAATAATTCAAAAAAATAATTATTAAGTTGCCTTTGCTAAACATAAATTAATTTAACAATTCTACAGGACCTTCAAAATCATGCCTGTGAATGACTTTTGGAGTTTTTAATAATTTTTGCTTTTTTGAAAAACTTATGAATTGCAAGAATTTATAAAAATATATACAGGGAGGTCTCGTGTACTCTTCACCCTGTTTCCCATACCATGACATAATTTATTTTTAATACCCCCCCAAAAAGTACAACTTCTTAAGTTGTATTAATTAGAAGAGTAGGATCCAAATAAGAATATAAGGTTGAGGATGTATAATTGAATGAGAAGTCTTAAAGACAAAAAAACTAAATCAAATAAATTCAAAGATGCAACAATAACAATAATAAAAACATCTTGATGATAAACCAGAACAAATATATTAATTTAAAAAATCAATAGTTATTTAGAAGACAAATCTTTTTCTTCTCCCTATTACTGCCCAAGTCAAAATCCACAGAACTTTCCAAGGAGGAAAGCAATTGAAATATAAATAAACATCTAAGAAGGTTTGTCTATATTGACTACACCATTATACCCCAAATTGCTAGGTTGTCACAGCATGTTTACAGGAACTTTTAAAAACTTATAGACTGCAATAAAGTGAGTGCTTTAAGGAGATTATATATATATGTATATATATATATATACACACACATATATATATTATATACTTAAATATATATGTTATACAAATATAGAATTATATATATAATTAAATACCATATTTTGAAATCTCCATATGGATGGAGATTTGACATTATATATATATAATTATACATACATAATTTAATACCATTTTTTCAAATCTCCAGTTGTCATTCATTTTCCTGTTGATGCAATGGGTTATAGAGTGGTTTCTGTATTCATGTGCCAGAGTTCATGCCAGAATTCATCAGCAGCTTTGCACACACATTAAATCTGGGGCTGAAGGAACACATCCTTCTTAATAGAAATGTTGCTCCCCCTGGCTGAGTTGTAGTGTAATTTCATGATTCTAAATCTCCACAGGATATTTTAGAGCATTTTTATGACATAGATTTTCTCAGTGTCCTGACCTTTTGCAGGAGCAAATTATGCATAAATATTTTTTTAAATTTGGTGTATATTTTAAAATATGTTTTTAATATTACTGGAATCTTTAGAATCTCTATATACCTAAGAAATGTGATGATTTCTAAGGCTAATTGGATATGGTTAAGGTAGGTTTTTAAAAATTTCTACTTGTTTGATATATCCTATTTTCCTTAGAGGAGAGTATATATTTGCAAGGGACATGACCTCAAGGCTTTACTGAATTTTTAACAAAAAGCTTTAATCCTGTGTATTAAGCCTGTGCAACAATGGATATTACTTAAGATAGGGATCCCAAGCAATGGAGTTCCACAGAGCTCCTAGTAGCACTTGGACGAGGAAAAGTCAAGTTATAGACAAAATGTTACATATCATGGGAATTCACCAAAACATTTTGGATTGCAAGAATTAAAAAATAGAAAAGAAGTTGTAACACAAGCCTGAAAAACAATTTCTATTCAGTCTTTTCTATGGACACAACTAACCAGATTATAGGGACTAAATTTACGCCAATGTAGTACAAGTTCGGTTAATGGAACGCAGATGTATGTTAGTTTACAAGGCTGTGGATAATATTATTAGGTGGCTGCATGAGTTTGAAAAAGGACTCTAAGAATGATTGCCATGCCTTTCAGTTCACTCTAACCCACCCCAACCCCCAGGCTGTGCATTCTTTATTCCTGACAAAAAACAGCAAATAGTTTACATGCATAAAATATAGAAGACAGAGATTCAAAACAGGAAGTCTACATGTGCCAGGCTAATAGTAGTAGGAAAGAGCAAAAAAGACATATTTGCATGCATTTCCTTACTTTTTCCCTTGGGTTGTTCTGCTGAAAGAAATATAAACAGAAAACCATTGTTCTTAAAGCTTTTAAAGACAAAGTGTACTTCCCAACACACTGATTTGACTGCAATTTTTACAACGACCCCCTGCTCCTCTCCCTTTAAATTACACAGTGAGTCTGCTTTGAGGTATTGCTGATTTCCTACCATAGATGTTTCCCTAATTTGATTGTAAAATACTATTTGAGAATGAAATAATTTAGGATTATGCCATCTAACCACTTTAAATAATTTACACTTTGCAATCTTCATAAATACATGAGAACACAAAAACACATGTGAACACATAAGCACCTATGAATAAACACAGAAGAAATAGGTATACTTGTCATACAAGTTATGATTCTCTTCAAGAGTTAAAGAAACAATTTAGTTTTCTAATTGATGCTGGTGTATCCAAGATTAATTGAATTTATGCTTCCTAGTAAAATAAATGCTTGGTCCTAAGCATTGTTCAACTTCCTTGTCAAGCAAATATTTCTTTGAACAATTATTGTGAAATATAAACATATACATTATTTTTTGTTGCTGCCCAGTATTTTTCATAGCAGTATTGTCAGAAAAGACTTATTTTTTCTCACTTGTTCCTCTTTCTCTCAATCTCAATATTTTCTCTCTATCCTATATCCCATATATATATATATATAGCTTTTATGTCTGTTAATCCTTTAAGGAGTAATTTATAAGGCATAATCAGTAAATATTTCCAATACCTTCTGCAGGTGCTTTCATTTTCTTGGAATCTGAAAACAAAAAGAATTATTGATAAGGCAGATAAGGTCAATCAACAACTGATTACCTCACAACAAAATGTCCCTTCACTCTGAAAACATTTTTAATAAAATGGATTGAGTACATGATATATATATATATTTAAATTTTTGGCTTAATGAGAAAATTTTTGAGAGGATAAATATTAGAATGGGGCAGGAAGTTGGGAAACTTTTTGAAGTATAAAAAATAGAAAAATATGAAAGACTATCGATGTACAATTTGTAGATATTACATTGTACCCACTGAAGTTAATCTTTTCACATAAAGTCAAACTAAGCAAATATGTGGTCTGTTTTCCTAAAGATGGGTTGGAGTCCAGGAGTTTTTAATTCCTTCATTTTGTCAATCTCTAGCAGCCCACGTGAAAACTTTGCACTATCTTTGAATAAGCAATACATTTACATTGTAAACATTCAATTCCTCCTATTGCAATGGAAAGGAAACTGGTGGTTGTTGGCTCACAGGTTACTAATGGATACATTTCTTAGTAACCGCTATTTAATAACATGTACTCAGTGGTCAGCAGATGCCTGTTTTATTTTTGGTCTTTTGGGTATTCAGCTTCGATCTGAGAAACCTGTTATTTCCAGTATATAGGCCATGAAACTATCTGTTCCTATCACTTTAAAATAAAGAGGTTTTTGACCTTATTTGTTTTAGGATAGAGGCATCTTAACTTAGATTTTTTGCTTAGAATATCTTATGTCTTATATTTTGTGTTTTCTTTTATCTTCTGTAACTGAATTTTTAAATTCTCTGAATTAATGAAATTATAATCAGAACAATGAACTACAAATTGCTACTTACAAAAAGTAGGTAAACTCTTTTCTGGCTGGTGGGTATATGGTTTGGAACTTAGAATAGTTAACATCCACTAACCGTTTGCAAGTTAATGGATTTGTGTGTCTTACAGCGATGGGTTGGCACCATGATTTTACTTCCACAATAAAGTAATGGACCCAAAATGTTTGAAGATGACAACGAATAGCAGTTTGTTCACAGAAGACAATTAGATGGTGAACCGAGTGGTTATGTGAAAAAATGCCAACAAATGACAGTGACGGTGTAATAAAAAGAACAACCTACTTCCATAGAATTAATTATAAGCTGGAAACACTTTTCAGGAAAACAACTTGGGAAAGAATCTAGAGTCATAAAAATGTGCATGCTTTAGGTGTAGTAATTCCACTTATAAATTTCCAATGAAAAACTGAAATTACTATGAAAATATATATAAGTATATGCTTTTCTCATGACATTGTTTTACACCTCTAAAAAGTCAGAATATTATATAGCATCATCTAAACCAGAGGCATCCAACCTGTGACCTGTGGGCTGCATGTGGCCCAGAATGGCTGTGAACACAGCCCAACACAAAATCGTAAATTTACTTAAAATATCATGAGATTTTTTATGTGATTATGTGTTGCAATGTATTTAATGTGTGGACCAAGGCAACCCTTCTTCTTCCAGCGTGGCCCAGGGATGCCAAAAGGTTGGACACCCCTGATCCTAAACAGTAAGGGTACTATAAAAAAGACACTGTCATTAAAACAGTGTTCTTTCAATGCTTTCTGAACTTACATTTTTTCTGTAATAAGGATGTGTTTCACATATAAAGGAAAAACAAGCAAGCCTTATTTTTCAAAATGATAAATTCTGGGAACAAAACATTTATTTATTGAGCAAACCTTTTGTAAACATAGGCAAACCTTTTTTACTGTCTATCATGGCACAGTAAAAAATATTTAGACTTTATTAGTATTCACCACCTCCCTGACAAAGAAATCAATCTTTTCCCTACTATTCAGCTTCTCATCAGGAATTATAATGGATTAGGCTAAATTTGATATGTAGAGCATATATTCTGAGCTAACATTTTCTTACTCATTTCCTTCATCAGTAATTCAAAAATATAGAGAATATTATGTTAAACAATTTTATGTAAGAACACAGCAAATATCACCTTATTCATATACCTAACAATATATTATTAATATACAGTGCCTATTTCTGTTTGAAGACATAGATTCTTTTTTTCAGTTTTTGTTCACTTATATTATTAAATTTTAGGGGTGATGTTGGTAGTAAACATGTAGATTTTAAGTGTACAATTCTATAATACATCATCTATGTATTTTATTGTGTGTTTATCATACAAAATGGAGTCTCTTTTTTCAACAATTATTCTTTTTCACCCTCTTTTTTGGAGGAGGTTCATTTAAATGAATTTATTTTTCTTTTTTCTTTTTTATTCTTATTCTATTACAGTTGTCCAATTTTCCCCTTTTGCCTTTCTCCACCCAGCTTTCCCCCCACCCTAACCCCCCACAGTCAATCCCCACACTGTTGTCCATGTTCATGGGTTATTTATACATGTTCTTTGATTAGTCCCTCCCCCTTCTTTCCATCATTATCCCACTCCCCATCCCCTCTGTCCACTGTCAGTTTGCTCTGTGTATCCATGTCTCTGATTCTATTTGCTTGTTAGTATATTTCGTTCATTTGATTTCTCTTATAGGTGAGATCATATGGTATTTGTCTGTCACTGACTGGCTTATTTCACTTAGTTTAGTACTCTCCAGTTCTACCCATATTGTTCTGAAAGCTAGGAGTTCCTTCTTTCTTTCTGTTGCATAGTATCTCATTGTATAAATGTACAATTTTTTGATCCATTCATCTACTGATGGGCAATTAGGCTGTTTTCAGCACTTGGCTATTGTAAATAGCACTGCTATGAAAATGAGGGTACGTAAGTTTTTTTCAATTGGTGTTTCTGGATTCTTAGGGTATATTCCCAGCAGTGGAACCACTGGGTCAAAAGGCAGTTCTATTTTTAATTTTTTTGAGGAAATTCCATACTATTTTCCACACAAGTGGAAACACAAGTCTGCATTCCCACCAAGAGTGCACTAGGGTTCCCTTTTCTCCACATTCTCATCAGCATTTGTTGTTTGTTGCTTCATCAATGATGGCCATTCTGACAGATGTGAGGAGATACTTCAATGTGGTTTCAATTTGCATGTTGCTGATGGCTAGTGATGTTGAGGATTGTTCCATATGCCTATTGGCCATATGTCCTCTTTGGAGAAGTGTCTATTCAGGTCCTTTGTCCATTTTTTAATTGCATTATTTGTCTTCCTGGTGTTGGGTAATATCAGTTCTTTATATATTTTGGAGATTGTCATTGTCTGATGTATTATTAGCAAATATGTTCTTCCACATGGTCAGTTCCCTTTTCATTTTGATGATGGTTTCTTTAGCCATGCAGAAACTTTTCAATTTAATGTAGTCCCATTTCTTTATTTTTTTCTTTTATTTCCCTTGCCCTAGAAGATATATAGGCAACAATACTGCTACATGGGATATCTGAAACTTCACTACCAATGTTTTGTGGTAGGATTTTTATGGTATCGTGACTTATGTTTAAGTCTTTTATCCATTTTGAGTGTATTCCGGTATATGGGGTAAGTTTGTAGTCTAGTTTCATTTTTTTTTGCATGTACTGTTCAGTTCTCCCGACACCATTTACTGAAGAGACTATTTTTATTCTATTTTATGCTTGTACCCCTTTTGTCAAATATTAACTGATCATAGAAGCATGACTTTATTTCTGGGCTCTCTATTCTTTCCCATTGGTTTACGTGTCTATTCTTATACCAGTACCAGGCTGTTCTGATTATGGTGGCATTGTACTGTAGTTTTTTTTTTTTTTTATCAGATATTGTGATCCTTCCTAATTTATTTTTCTTTCCCAAGATAACTGAGTCTATTTGGGGTCTTTTTTGGTTCTATATACATTTTTGGAGTATTTGTTCTAGATCAGTGAAATATGCCATTGATACTTTAATAAGGATTGTGTTGAATCTATTGATTGCTTTGGGTAGTATAGACAATTTAATGGTGTTAATTATTCTAATCTATGAACACAGTAAAGCTTCCATTTATTTGTATTTTCCTCAATTTCTTTGTTCAGTGTTTTATAATTTTCCAAGTACAGGTCTTTTACCTCCTTGGTTATATTTATTCCTAAGTACTTTATTTTTCTTGTTGCTACAGAAAATGCAATTTTTTCTTAGTTTCTGATAGTAAATTGTTGGTGCACAAAAATGTCATCATTTTCTGGACAACATGGCCAAAATGAATAAATTTCTAGAAACATACAATCTTTCAAAACTGATTCAAGAAGAAGCAGAAAGCTTGACTAGATAGGTAACAACTACTGAAATCGAATCAGTAATCAAAAAACTTTCAGCACACAAAGGTCCTGGATCGAATGGCTTCACTGGCAATTTTTACCAAACATTTGAAGAAGTAACCTCAAAGGGGAGTAGGACCAAGGATGGGAAGTAGGGATGGCTGGGGTGGGGGAAGGGTGGGGGGAAAATGAAGACAACTATACTTGAACAACAATAAAAATTTTAAAAAACAGTAAGATCTAACTCCTGTTCTTCTCAAAATATTTCAAGTAATTCAAGAAGAGAGAAGACTACCAAACTCTTTTTTAGAGACCAGTATTATCTTAATTCCAAATCCAGGTAAAGACACAACAAAGGAAGAATATTACAGGGCACTATCTCAGATGAACTAAATGCTAAAATCCTCAACAAAATATTAGCCAACTGGATACAGCAATACACTAAGAAGATCATACAACATGATCAACTGGGATTCATGCATGGGGTGCAAGGATGGTACAATATTTGCAAATCAATAAACATGATACATCACATAAACAAAAAGAAAGACAAAAAACACATGATCACATCAATAGTTGCAGAAAAAGAATTTCTGGAGAAAAGGTAAATTCCAACACCAATTTATTTTAAAAACTCTCAGCAAAGTAGGATTAGAGGGAGCATCCCTCAGTATAATAAACAAGAAACCTATGACCAACATCATACACAATGGGCAAAAAAAATAAAAAAGCTTTTCCCTTAAGATCAGGAAAAAGACAAGGTCATTCACCTTTATCATGCTTATCAGAATAGTATTGAAAGTTCTAGTCACAGTGATAAGAGAAGAAAAAGAAATAAAGGGCATCCAAATTGGGAAGGAGGAGTAAAAATGTCATTCTCTGCAGACGATACGATAGTATATATAGAAAACCCTGTATTTTCCACCAAAAAAACTGCTTGACCTAATAAACAAAGTTGGCAAAGTAGCAGGATACAAAGTCAATATTCAGAAATTGAAGACATGGATTTTTACAGCACAGAAGCCGAAAGAATGAAGTGGCTAGTTTAATGGCAATCTTGACTTTTCAACACGTTTGGCACCAGCACAGTGGAGCAGGATTTCTGCCTGCCTGAGAGGTCATGTGATACTCGATGAGTCAACTTTTGAGTGAAGAATGAAGCCAATAAGGAAAACAGATCATGGTAAGCACAGAGTTTTCAGGAATACAACTGAAATAAAGCTTAGGAAGAATGTCGAAACAGATGGAAGTGAGGCATATTATGACAAGATTATTTCCAAATTTCCCACCCCAATTTCTAACTAGATACTGGCATGGGATAAGTGTGGAAAAGTTCAGTAAAATATGCATATCTGTAAAATGTCTGTTATTTGAAATCAATTTTCCCTCTCCCACTAAAAAAATTGATAATCTGTTGGACTACATATCAATTGTACTAAAATGAAAGACAATAATATGAAGTCTAAGATCAGTAAAGTAAAACACTTATTGAAATAAAAAATATTTCATGGAGTTGAAATGTGAAGAATAACAAGCCATGACATAACCAACTAGGCCTTTAAAAAGTTCATTACCTCTGTTGTAAGCCATAGTAAAATTTACTTAAACCGGTATCCAAAATCATGTCTTTTGGTTAGGAGCCAACAGAACAGGAGATTTATACAAGTTAAATGCTAAAGCAACTAAAAAATGTAATGCTTGCAATAAAAATATCACATTTTGACCCTAAAGAGCTATTAAGTACCAACCATTAATAGTAATGCTATTAAACTTCATTATGCCCTCTCAGCACTCTGCCGAAACAGATTAAACATATCATAAAAACTTACTTGGTGACTATACTTCCCTAAAGACCATCTGCCCCATATCTGAATAAGTCCTGTATTAATAATACCAAGGCCTGCCGCAGCTGTTATTTAAAAGCAGTAATGTGTTTGCAATCTGTTTAATTCATCGCTCACTCACCTTTAGTCATGTACCAGGTATGGTCTATTTTGTTCATAAATGATGCCAGAGGGAAATGAAATACCAACTGACATTGAAAAGAAAAATCAACTCTCTGGTAGTCTACAAATGTTGGTAATGTAGTTGGTAACATATTTAATGGTAATATAGCCCCATCTAGTTTGTAAAACCTATCCAATTGACATATTGCTCAATTACAACACCAGATATTTTGCTTTGTTTTTAGCATGATTCCTCTTCAAATTTCCATTGTGAAGCCTTAAAACTTGGGACTAATTCTCACATACATTTTACTCTACTTGTTCTCGCTCTAGTTATAGAAAAACAATATATCCAATTTGGCTAGTTCTCAATGGAGCTGTATCTTTCAGAAAATAACCTGTGTGGAAGTTCATCAAGAAGTTGAGGTTAACGAAATGAGATCTATAGAGATCTGTTAGTACAATACAAATAGCAGGTAGTAATCAATTTCACCTACGATTAAATTGCCAACAATTGATTATAATTTCCTAGCCCTAAAAAGCTCACTGGTTTATAACTCCCAATAATAAATAATTTTCCTTGCTGAGATGTGAAAAAATTAAGTGCCTACTCATAATTCTTGTGGCTATATATTTATCTTAAGAATCCACAGAATAAATATTTATTGAGTGATGTGTGAACTGAGGAAATGTTTTAATCCCTGTAGGGGGTAAAAGTGAATTAAACATGGTCCCTTTAGTCAAAAGCCTTGAAGTCAACAAGAGTGAAGGAAAATGAGCAAGTAATATGATATACAAGGTGGAAAAACATAGGCAATCGTAGGGAATTGTAGATAATACATCTGATGCATGATTATAAATGAAAGAAAAAAGTATATGTAATCAGGAGGGTCAGAGAGGTGCTTTAGAGAAAAGAGAAATTTTTCAAAGCCCTGAAAACCTTGAATATTTGTAGAGGAAAATGAGAGTAAACACGGTTCTGATAACAGCAGAAACAAAGGCAAGATAGCACATTGCATATGTGCAATTGAGAATGGCTTAGAACAGATGAAGTATATGATAGATAAAGGGAGAAATTTGGTGGGAGTTTAGGGTAAAAGCTCTACCATGGTTATGTGGTGGTCTTGTACATATCCATATGGGCCAAGCAGCAAAGGTTTGAATCACAGCTAATTTTAGTCCTGACACGGTGCTTTGTCATCCCTCTGGAACATAAGAGGATGGGAGGAGTCTGTGAAGAGCAGCTGTGAGGTCATCTCCCACATGCTAACCTATCTCTCTGGGATGTGGTCATGAGACCGTTTCCTCTCATCACCTCCAGGGTTCTCTTTCCTAGAACCTGTTGTAATAGAGCTGCAGATCATAAAACCATTTGGCCGCAGTTAGAGTGGCTCCTCAGCAATGAAATGCTCCTAATTTATGTGCATTACTGAGCCTCTTCTTTTTAGGTAAGTGGTATGTGAGACAAGGACCATGAAGAACTGGCACCTTTGGCTACTCTCCCTTTGTCTGACTACGATTGTCTTGATCTCAAAAGGGCTCATTGTATCTTTACAGGTGGCTCTATTTAGGCTTTGATTTTGACTTTGTCAAGCTGCTTGCATGACAAGAGGTCAAGAAACAGACTGTAGGGATTTGAATTGCACGTTAAGGCCTTTAGACTATATTCCGTGGTCAGTGTGGAGCCACTAAATATTTTAAATAGAAAATGGCATGAAAAGTTTCATGAAACCAGTTCAATATTTTGGAAGGAAAAATATCATAAGCAGGATAATTATTTAGGTCAGAGATTCTCAAACTTTTTTATTTCAGGACTCCTTTAAATTCCTAACATTTTTTAAGGACCTCAAACAGATTTTATTTATGTAGGTTTTATCAATTTGTGTTTAGAATTTTAAAACTTAAAGCTGAGAAAAATTTAAAATTTAGATATTTATTTAAAAATAATAAGCCTGTTGCATGTTAACATAAATAATATATTTGTAGAACAAACACACTTTCAAATACAAAAAATGGTGAGATGAGTTACTTTGACGCTTTTATGAATCACATTAATATGTGGATTATTGAGAAGACAGTAGGACTTCCATATCTGCTTATATATTTAATCTGTTGTAATATCACACATTATAAAGCTTCTGGAAAACTCCAGTGTGTGAGCACATGAGTTAAAAAGGCAAATGATGACTTCATAACTTTATAAAAACAATTTTAATGTTGCAGAACCACTGAAAGAGTCTCAGTGACCTCCAAAAGTCTTTGACCATATAATTGAGATCTCTGATTTCAGAGATTATTTCCTTGGTTTAAATGAGAAGTTATAATACCAATGTGAGGTCTCAACTAGGGGACTGGAGGCTTTGAATGAAGATATGTGTTTCTAATTATTTTAGGAAGGATTAAACAAAGAGTTTGGGTAACTTAAAATTATGGAGGACTGTAACGGGGTGTAGGCTAAGAGGCCCTAAGTGCCCCTCTCACCCCCCCGCACCCCTCCCACCCACAAGACTGGGTAGGGGATGGCAGACATGGAACAGGGCCAATGAGAGTAACTTTGCATGTCAATAACAGCAGGCTAACTTCATACCTATATACAAAAACGGTCATTTTGCATATCGACAGCAGGCTAGCTAGGAAGATTGGCATGACCTTGACTCATGATGTCACTGGAAGGCAGCTCCCCAGCTACAGCACTTTCACAAGAACTTGGAGATGGTTCTCTCTGTGCAACAGGGCCATACCTGCCCAGACTAACTGTGGCAGCCAAGAAAGGCAGAAAATTCAGAGTGCTAGCAGGTGTAGCCAATTGTGGAAGGAGATGGAAATGGGGTTACAGAGGAGGTTCTGTTGGGAACTGCACTGTCTGGTTTCAGGTGCTGCAACCCCCCATGGCTAAGGTTGAGTGAGGACCTCCGGACCAGAAGCCACTAAGAAGACTAAGCTTATCTCCCTGGCAGAAGTGCCGCTTCTGCTCCTTGCCTGGCCCCCAGTGCTTGATCAGTTAGCCAATGACAGGTAAGATTCCCCAAGGGGGAACCACCTAAGACAGGCATGATCACGTGAGAAGGCTCTCAGGGAAGGGCTTGGGGGGTTGTGGAAAAAGGGGGTGATCAACCCTTGCCCCTCAGCTTTGACAAAACCTGAGTCCTCATTCTGCCTGCAAGAAGTCTCCAATCTCTCGGCTGTCTTGTCTCCTCTGCCTGATTTAATCCTGAAATAATGACAAGGGGTGGTGCAGCACTGTACTCAAAAAAGGCAGGCTTCTGGGGGTGATCAGGCCTGAGAAAGCATGAGTAAAATCCTGTGAAGCCTGCTTTGCTGAGGATGCTCTTAATTAGATTATAAAGGCCCGGGCAGGAAATGAGTTTAGTCCCTTAAGTTTTGTTTCCTTTTTAGGTGATATACCCCAACTCAGTGTGAGCCCTATTAGTTCTTTGAATATTATCTATCGTTTGATCCTTACTGCCTGACAATGATTAATGAACTTTACCTGTATCCTTGTGCAAATTGAAAGACAATAAAAACCTGTGAAGGCAAGGATTGGGCTTGCTCTCCTCTTGAGAGACTGGCCAGGCCGCTCTGAGGCACCCTCTCCTTGAGAGGGTAGTCATGCTGTCCCTTTTCCTCCACAGGACTCGGTAGTCCATGTGAATTTATCTCATGTTTCATCCATAATGCTGCAGACACTGAGGGTTGGTGTCTGCATCAAGGTTCCAAGCTGGGGTTTAAACTAAAGGCAAGCCACCATGTGAGTCAGGAGGCAGTGGGGGATAATGCAAGACCATGAGGGAAGGACTCTCTGGTGGGTCATGAGGAGGTGCTACATGGTTTTGGATTAAGAACTGGAGATCAGGGTGACACACCTGATGGTGCTGGGGACTGTGGGAGACCTGCGCAGTTGAGCATGGTTTACTGGGAGTAACTGGGACTCTATCTAGGCTATGGACTTCTAGTTCTTTTTCTGAGATGCAGTACCCCTGACTGGCTTGGTTTAGCAAGGGAAGGCAAGATGGTATGTTGGTGGGGGTTTTAACGGGACTTTGAAATTTAACGGTGACATTCTGCCATTACTTTAAACCTGTATAACTTTTGAATAAATAGTTCCTTTCCTTTTCAACAAACTCTGACATTGAGAGCCACAGTTCCTAAGGGTGGTGGGCAAAGAACTCACAG
Source organism: Tonatia bakeri (assembly GCA_004024845.1). NCBI lineage: Eukaryota > Metazoa > Chordata > Mammalia > Chiroptera > Phyllostomidae > Tonatia > Tonatia bakeri. The sequence goes on from PVIA01000780.1 coordinate 227,192, forward strand.
TGAAAAAAAGACCCCAGGGAAGGGGCTTATTTTGGTAATAGTATCTGGGTTTCCCAAATAGATCCTTTCTGTAACAGTATAAAATGGGTTAATTCTGTAACAGGACTAATTGTCAGGAGCAAAGGTGAAACAGAGATTACAGCTTTTGCCAGAATTTGAATCTCAGTGCCGATAAAGAGAGTGGGGTCATTACATAAAAAGAATAGGGTATAAGCATATTTTATAGAGAAAAATACAATTGTGTTGGGACTTAGATGTGTTGAGACTCTAATGGGAAGTAAGAGGGAATGTTTGCTAATCAAGCCTGAGGAAAATGTCTGAATGGAGAGAAAGACTGGTGTGTAGGGAAAACTTCGGTAGGAAAGGGCTTGTCAAAGCAGGACCTGACTCAGTATTCAATAATGTCATTCCACTCAGGCTAATATATTGTTGCTCTGAAGCCAAAACTCCCCAAAACAGTCATATTGGTGGGCAAGTTCATGGAGCCAAGGGTCTTCCTTGTTAAGGGAGTTTACTTTTCCTGAAAAACACTTGATGAGGCAGGCTTGAGATAAAACCTCCACGTGGAAATCAAGTCTTCAGAGTTCACTAATGCAAGACACCTTTCGTGGCCTGATGCACAGATCATCTTTGAGAACAAGGCAGTTGTTATGCACTTCTGTCTCTGCATTTTAAAATTCAGCCCCAAAACTTCTCAAGAGCATTCTAATTAAATTCCTAAAACCCTCCTCATTTTCTCTTTCTTCAGGAAAGTTGTAATTAGTATCTTTGAACTATACCCAAAAAGTTTGAATGTGAGTAGAAATAAACTTTGTGTAAAATAAATGTTGAAAATCCAAATGGTATCCGGTGATTTGTTATAAATTTCCTTCATTTGAAGGAACATGTGCTCCATGTCCCTATGGAAAATATACACGTATCTGAGATTGGTATTGAGCTGGCAGAAAGTAAGAAACTGAGACACTTACGTCCATATTGTGCTCTGCTCTACACAAGAGGAGACAGAGAAAGAGAAATAGGAACTCATGGAACGTAAATGACTGACTAAAGTAGCTGAGCATTAAGATAATTCTATTATATTTTGAGCACAATAAAAAATATTGCAGGTAGCTTAGCTATTTTTCTTAATCATTTTAGCAATTGTAAAAATTTTCCAAATAAAGATAATATATGAAACATTTTGAAACTAATAATTTAGTAATAATAATAATAATAATAGTAATGTTACTGATATTATTAATAATAGTCAGGGGCATCTCTTTTATATATTTTGTAGCTGGTGGTGATCTCTGGATCACATGACTCTTCATAAGCAAATCTTCCCAAGCCCTACAAAATATGGCATGTTGAACATGGAAAATTTCTCAAAAAAATAAAGCATATAGTAACAGAAAATCTTTTGTTGAGCATAGCAATGAGAAATATATATACATATATGTATACATGAAATAGATAGATAGATAGATAGATAGATGATAGATAGACTGCAGCTATACAATTTTATTTTGACTATGATTTTATAAACCAAAAAGTATTTTAATACTTGTTTGAGTGTAAATGAATAAAAAATAAATGTCAAAATTACTGCTTTACCTAAATTAAATGGTAAATTGTTCTTTATTCGTAAGAAGAAGTGGTAGAGGCAAGATGAACATTTTTGAGGATTGATTGTCCAAAACTGTGATGGAAACTTACTACTTTTTTTAATAATGTCTCTATACTCAGCTCAACATTCCTCACATAAATTATACAATTTCTAAAATACGCTGAAATATTTGGTATGTGTTGATGGGGGACTTAATACTGATTTTAGTCTCTTGATAATAAACATGTTAATGTGTCTTAGTTAACTTTATTATGATACTATGGTTTTGTTCTTTCTAAACAAATAATAGTCAACTAAAATGTTTTTTCCTCTCATGTTTATTGACTGTAAAATCCACATTTACCAGAAGCAGAATGTGACTCCCAAGTTATTATAACTATGTGTAATCCTAAGGACACTCAGTATAAAATACAACACTTGCTTTCTTACTTTTCTCAGGTTTTATAAAAGCTAATCAGAATGTAATTGTCAGTTTCAAAGTTAGAAGTGACTACTTATATGCACAAGTTATTTTTACTGAGAAAACAAGTCTAGATTAGTAAATGGTAGGGGTATCTGGAGAGCTTGTCTAAGTGCTCTTAGGGCACATTAGAAACATCTCTCTGAACAGAATCACGGTGGCTAAGATGCCCTTAGAATTCCCATCAGCTTGACTATAAACCTAAACGGGTTTCTTCTTGATGACAGGCCCTGACCTCACTTTTATTAGAACGCGTACTTTAGAAAGCTTGCATTATAAATTCTTTCTCTGTCCCTTTGAAATATAACTCTTCTACAACCAGAAATATCTTTCTTAAGACCTATAAGACAACCTTTTGAAATATAATCATCAAAGGAGACAGTGCCCCTCTTTCCCAGTCGCTGTAGGAATGAATGTAAGAGACCTAACTGCAGTGAGCAACAGTTAGCAGACACAGGTGGGCTAATCACATTGGCTACCCACCTCCAACCCTGCTGACATCCTCTGGCACCTTTATACTAGCTCACTCCAGAGCTTAAAAACTCTCATTTTTGTTTCAGTTGAGTAAAATTCCACTTCTCCTATTGCAATAGACTTGACCCCCATTGCAATAGTCTTTAGTAAAGTCTTCCTTGTTTATTTAATTCCATCATTTTTTTCGCAGCAGGGAACTTTTGTTACATCAGGATACCTTTCAAAGGGAAGTGGTGTGCAGCGGATAAACTATGATTTGTGTGCAACTTAACAGAGTGAAATAACGTCAGTTGCTTTCAGTGTCAGAGTTATAAGTAGTTGATATAGGAAAATGGGTGTGTATTTTGCATATTTTTGAACTTTGATAAAATTTTGAGAGGTTATATATACCTTCTATAACTTGAGAAAGAGTAGATTATAATTAGTTTTAAAAAATAGTTCACTCTTTTGTGTGAGGTGAGGTAGAAAAATCACACTTTTGCATTTTTGCAAAATGTATGTGTATAATAGATCCAGTCATCCAAAGGAAATACAGATAAGATGGCAATCAAAACTTAATTCTGAATATTGTTAAACTGCTCACACAGCAGGCATAGTGGAATTTTGCATAAAACATACCTTCCTTCTTTTCATCTTTTTTAGCTGTTGCTGAAATAAGGATAAGAAGTTGTGTTAAAACATATTAAATGACCACTTCTCAGCATTCTTCTGGGGATAAAAGAATGTATTACATGTATTCATAAGTTCAGTGGATATCTATATACAAATTAATCTATCCAAATCTGAAATAAAAGGTTGACCTAAAAATGTTATTCCATAAAAAGGATTTTTTAAATTGAGATATAAGCATGAAGACATAAATGAATAAAAATATATTGTTACATGGGTAAGAAGTCAAATTAATAAGGATGTGTTTAGCCCTAACTCTTATCTGTAAACTGCTTAATCAACACTTTCCTCTAATTTCCTTAAAAAACATTTCTAACAAGCTTTTGAAAGTCTAAGCTACTATTCATCCAACAATGAACCCTTTACTCTGGTTGAAGGAGTTCTGAGCTGCATTCTCCAGTGCAGTCAGGGTATAAAAGGGAAGAGCCTATGGCCCAAACTCGAATTTGAAAGCAGCTTCCAGATTATCTCTTCACGCCCCTCCCCCGAGCTCCTCTGTTATGAGGCTGAAGTAACACTTCATTCCTGACTCAAATCACAGTTCCTTTTCCACTGTGACCTCAGAAACCTCAGTCCAAAGAGGTGACAGTGTATCTTTACAAGAACATACATACCTTAACTGTAACGATTCCTTGAGCTAGTAGTCATTTGCTTAAGTAATTCTCTCTGAGCTGAATTTTCATGAATATAAAACACAAAAGTGATCATATTATTAGCCCTGCCTTTCTACCTCCCGTAATATTTGTTATATTCTCTATTGAAACTCTTCTAAACAAGAATCAGTTTTCTTGAACAACCTGATGATCAAAAGAAAACTAAAACTTACATCATAGCTCTTAACCATTCTACCATATATTGCTTATAAACAACATTGCTGAGTCAAATGGCAATCAGCCAACCCATTTTGCCAATATTTACCAGCACGATTTTGCACGTAGCTGGTTCCAGGATGCAATCATGCCACATGCTAAGCAGTCTGCTACAAGAGCCTTCTGCCCAGAAACAAAAGTGCTATCACCTAAATGTATCTCCATAATTGTTCACTGTTGTATAATGTGGCATAGGAGAGAAAAATAAAGATTTTCCCCAATACACATTTTCCCGTTTTGTCCCTAAGCGTGTTCTGTAATGTTTCCATAGGTGACAAAGGCAGAAAAACTGTACCCTTTCCTTATCCTTCCATCACATTACTGCTCACAGCTTGAGAATAAAGGTCACATAAGCTCATTGCATTCTGTTCTCTTCAGTTGGGAACACTGGAGTTAGAATAGCTTTCTCAAGAAATGTGATTGCAGGTAATAGTTAAAAAATGACTTTATAGGAAAATTATTTTAAAGATACACTTTTCCCAAACTGGTGACTTAAAGACTCAATATTTTCCTGAAGTTCTCTTAAAAATCACCACTCTTGTACCCCCAAAATATTAGTAAATTATAAAATAGATTTTCTCAGATGTCTCACAAAAACTAAGGTGATTACTTTGTAATCAGTCTGGAAACTGATTTTTCAGTCTTGGCATATAGATGAAGTATCAGAAATTTAAAGACATTCTGACAGATTTTTCTAGTATGACACACTATTGGAAGGTATAACTGAAAACACTGAAAATTTTGTATATTATTTATATATTTCTATATGTCATTTGTCCATCCATCAATCAATTTATAGTTTATTCTTGAAGTTATAAGTAAAAGCTCAATGCTTGAAACTAGGAGTCAAGATATTAATTCTAGGGTCCTTCTGTGGTTCCTGTGCAAATTTGCTATTTGTCTTAGTTATGCTTTCTCCCATTACTAAAGTGATGCTTTCTCCAATTACTGAATACTTGAAAGTGTATCTTCATGCAACAATGCCATATTTTCTCTAATAATCCAGCAGATGGTGCTATTCTGCAAAAAACAGCTTTCACTTTTGTCGATAAAGTGCTATATAAGTGAAAAAAAGAAGAATTTTTAAAGGGTTGCACTGCTTACCTTGTGCTGAAACTTTTACAGCTCCTTGTTTGGTTTCAGGGGCTTTCCCTGGCTCTTATAAAGGGAAAAGATACATAAATTAACATAAAGTACTGTCAGAAAAATATGCAACAAAATTTGTTTAAAAGGAAAAATTATAAATCCAAAATCAAATACAGAAAACACTCAGCATCGTTAAGAACCGGACACAATTATTAGGGAGAAAGCTGAGAATTAGGCTTACTGAGGCAAAAATAAAATGACTAAACCAAAGATAAGCAGAACATAGAATTTCCCCAACTGTTTTTGCTTCACTGTTAATGATGATGGAACACTTTGCATTTGTTTAGCACCTGAATTAGAAAACCTTAAAATTCTTTGTAAATTATTTCTGTATGACCAGCCTTTTTAGAGACATAGAACATTTAGACATAAAGTGGCTCTTTGAAGGTTCCTGATTGACTAACATGAGAATAAAGCCCAGTATAACCAGTTTCCAGCTTTCATCTTCCACTTGATACCTTTCCCTCCACTGCTGTGTGGCGTGGGGGTAGGGGGGGAGGGTGTGGAGCAGCATGGCTGGCAACTAAATACATTGTGAGAGAATGAGCTAGTTTCACACATTTTAAATCTTTCTCCTTTCATCTTCATTTTCTTGTTTTTTCCCCTGTGTTCAGAATTTTCTCTTTAAAGAAACAGAATACCAAAACAGTTAATAAACACTTAAATGTTATTTAGCATGAAAGATAAAAGGGGAAATAAATATTTCAAAAGGCAATGGCTTGTTTCATTTTATTGTGTAGTGGTCCCTGATTGTCTTTGTTAAGTTTTCCACGATTGAATTATCACTGAACAATATGGGAAGGAAGATTTGGTCATTTGCCTTAGATATTGACCTTGACTCATTCATTCATCCATATTCATTTAGGATCTGCTATGTGTATGTAGTAGCTAGGTATAACTGTAGTGGTTGACACACATACATATTCAATCTTATTTAATTATCATAAAATGTTGATTTCAGTTAGTTTAATACAGGGTGGGCAAAAGTAGGTTTACAGTTATTCATATAGGAAAAATTACAATAATCAATAAGTAATAATACAATAATGAACTCTGTGTTTTGCATCTGTCAACTGTAAACCTATATTTGCCAACTCTTGTATGACAATTATAATTAAAGTTAAAAATAACAAGATTTTATCAGAATAACTTGGCAAAGAATCATAAGCACAGAGTCCATGGTTTTTTTGGGCCAAACAGGAGAGGTTCAATTTGGAATTTATTCTTCACTGCTTGTTGGTGAGAAAATTATTCATTAATGTCATTGCTATTATTAATGAAAATACAAATTTTTATTATCTTTTTATATAAAAAGTATTGCTTGATACACACAAATCATTTTCACTATTACTTTACTTATTTGCCAAACAAAATATCTTTTTCCAAAATTAATCTCAGAATCTATTCTATCTATGATGTCTATATTGTTAATCTTTATTCTTCTCTGGAAGAAAACTCCATGCCAATTATCAAAACTCCATGCTACCTTTGTTACACCTAATAGGTGGCCTCAATAATCTTAGTCAAGATTTACCTATAAATATTGAATTCTTAACTAACATGTTTCTAAGTATTGCTCTAACTCTACAAGTATAGACTAGTATTTAGTAAACACTTAATAAATAATTGGTGAATAAAAAGTGGATAAAAAGACAGAGCCAAAATATTACCAAAAGTGCCCTAAACTACTCAGATGTTTTACTCCTTAAGATCTCAACATATCGGAGAAATGTAGAGTAATAAGTTATTTTTTTAAAAACATTTTACAATTGAAATCAGTAAAGTGTCATAGTAAAAGTGTCATAGGACTTTTACACTTGCTTTTCCTCCTATCTTCTATTTTCTTTTACATTGTCTCAGGTTAATTATCCTAACTGACCCCTTTACACCTGCGGTTCTGTTGGACCATCCAACACATACAATTGTGAATTATGGACAGCTTTCCTCAAGGTCTTCCTTCTGCCATCAATCATTTGGTTCCTCTGTTAGCTGCTTTCACCCCCAGTGATCAGGATGCAGATCATGCCCCTGACTGTTCAGGATTCCTTATGCGAACATCCTGACAGATGACAGATTGGTCATCTCTCTGCAGAGTCACATCCTCCCTACCCTTATCCTGTCTGTGTGACTGTGTGCACACTGAGTGAGCATGTTTTAAGGGCTCATAACCTGTGGACTCTTTCCTATGTTGCATTAGTTCCCAGCCCTCTAAAAATAGATCAGTCCGCTAATGCACACTATACATGAAAGATACTGTTCCAGGTAAAAGGTGTTACTTTAAAGGGTTAGTTCTACAGGCAATGTCTACATGCAAAGGGATGATTTTAAAGAAGCTACATCTCAAGATAGTAGGAATAAAATGTTATTTGTCTCTCAAATTTTCCTATTATTTCTCTGATCTCAGCTTTTAAGTCAATATATATTAACAAACTATTACTTGAATGACATTTCTGTAGAAATTAACAGTTTAAAACCAAACGCTTTTCAACAAGTCTGCCAGCTTTCATTCTACCCAACAAAAACATTGACTCTAAATCTATTGAGCATACACACAGAGGTGATCAGATATTACATCTGTTTGTGTTGGCATTTCGTTTTTCAAACTGCATGACTTTAAGGAAGGAGTTAACCCTGAGATCAGAAAAGTGCAACATTAAAAAGGCCACAGCCAAAATTGCATGAGAGTGAAAACACTTCAGATCCGTACAGATAGGGTGAAATGGTGAAGGGATTAAGAACTTCAAATTGATAGTCATGAAAGAGTCCTGGGGATGTCAGGTACAGTATTGTAATAACTATGTAGGGTGCCAGGTGGGTCCTTGAAATATAGGACTAAAATCTTTGTAAAATATGTATATGATTGTCTAATCGCTATTCCGTACACCTGAAACTAATACAAAATAGTATCTATTGTAAACTGTACTTGAAAAATGAATTTAAAAAAGAATGAAAAATAATCCTTAGAAATAAATTTTATTATAAGTGTTTTTCTGTAGCTTTTCGATTACTGCCAATTGCAAAAGAAACTAAATTTTTATTAGAAAAAAAGTTTCAAATATATATAAAATTAAAGAAGAAAGTATAATGAGCTCCATGCTCCCAGCCCTTATTCAACAAGTATCAGGTAATGGCTTGTTTTGTTTTCTCTGTATTACTCACTCACTACCTACACCACCCATACCCCAAATAAAAAGTTCATTACATCAAATGATGGTATCTTTTTCCAAGTTTTCATTTGATAATTTTAGTTATATATTTTAAGTAAAATAGTGATTTCAATAAAAACACAGGATGACAAATTCAACAAAAATTATAATAATTCTAAAATTGATATATAATATTTTGGACTGCCAAATTAGAAACAGGATGGACCTAGATCAAAATGTCAGCATAATTTACTTGGGAATGTTTTAGTAGAAAACTATCGGAGAAGTTAGTATTCTTAGGCTCTTGAAATGTATTTATATAAACAAACTGTCATGAATCAGATAAGCCAAATGGTTTAGTCTCTTCCGATTTCATAGGCATGGAACAGTCTCATTTATGAAATTGAATCTGCAAATATTTCATTCAGGAATTGACTTTGCTTTAAATATTCATTTAATATCATGAACTTTTCATACATAGGACTCTGTTTATACTTTTCATGTGAAATCTAAACTGATTGAATTTTCAAATGTAGGTTTTCATAACTTCAATAGCAAATGGACTGCCACACTGTAAGTACAGTATTGGACTTTGGATAATGAAAAACAGCTGAAGAATAATGGTGTTGTAGAGAATCACACTTACACTTTAAATATTTTCTAAGCAATCCCTCTGCCCCTTGTCCCAAAGTAAATCATTGCAATTTGAATTTTTTAATGAAGTGGGAAAGATTATTTTCTCTTTCAAAAGTAACAATGAACAATTCCTGAATTATGTAAGTCTTTTCCTTTCTGCAAATAAAAGCAAAATAAATAAGAAAGATGATTTCCTTCAGCTGATTTCCTAGCTGAAGGAAAGTGCCCCTTAGAGAGAAAAATTGTCAGAAGTATGTGAATGAATACCAGCAGGTGGTAAAGAAGGTGATGAGTTCTGAGGAAAACTGGTTATTTCACAATATCCAGCCCACTGGACTCAGTGGTAAAGATTTCTGTTTCCATGTGTAATCATATTTTAATTATTTACTTATGCTATTATAACTTCCATTAATCTATAAACTCCCTGAGATCATTGACTGTTATTTATTCAACTTCATAACACTACTCTAGCAAAATGCTGGGAAATTCTCTGTAATAAACATATAGGGAATTTATTGCATAAAACACCTAATTATAAAAGTGATTAAAAAATCCAATTAAACAGTTTGAAATGAGACATTAAATTTAGGAGTCTCTCTCTGTCTCTCTCTTTCACTCTCTCCCTTCTCTTCCTTCCTTTTTCTCCCTCCCTCCCTTCCTTCCTTCCTTGCTTCCTTCCTAGGCTTGGGCCCTGACTAAAAGCCAAACCTTTGACCTTCTGTTTTTTGGGACGATGTTCCAACTAACTGAGCCAAACAAGGCAGGGCAGGAATTTGTTTCATTTCAAGCGCTTGTTTTCTCTTTGATCACTGATTATGTATTTATTATACAGAGTTACAATTTTAAATATTAGAACTTGATTTTCATTAGAATACCCTGGGACCCTGATTGCATTTGGGCATTTTGAAGAATTTCACTATTTCAAACAGGTTTCCAACTAATTTGTGTGGATTAGGAAATATGGGAATTCTATTTAAGGATGTAATATGAACTATACATTTTTTAGAAGTGAAATTATGAATCAATACACTTTCCTTCATTTTCCAATAAGAAAACAGAAACATTTTTATAAGCCATCTCTTGCTAAATCAACAATAGTCCAAGGCATTTAGTCTATTCTTAGGTCAGAAAATTAAATACAAAAAAGTTGAATAACTTGACAAACTATGACAGAAATTAATATTTATTGGTTCAGCAACTAAACTTCGAGCCAGCAATATAAAACCTTCTTGATCCCATAAAACGTACATAACCTTGCAATTGAATGATCTGCTAAATCAGGACCTAAATTACTGTTTTCTAGTCTTACGAAGTCCAATATTATTTTCAGATATAGATACTCTCAAAATAGAGAAAGGTTTAGAATTTAAGCTAAAAATTACTGTATGCTTAAAAGCTCTGAAGCTAAGCCTCTTGTACTTGTATCTCCAGGAAAGCGCACCTCAGGGGCATTGCTTCGTTTCAGTATGATAATGACCCCATTGAGATGAAATTAATCATGAAGCAGCCTTGGGCCATCCTGTCTGACCAAGGGGACTGAAGCTTGAAAGGAGGGCCTATTTGCTGCCAGATATGCAAATTGCCTAAGGTGCACAATGCAGAAATATGAATAATTTATCAAAATAATCTGTTATTGCTAGAGGTTAAAAATCTAAATAAACTAGCAGCATCATTTACTATAGGTAGAATAATTTAGCTAGGCTTTCCCCCCACAAAATCTTCATCCCTTAAACAATGTATTTTGTTTCAGAATTTAAGTAGTCTTTAACTTAATTAATATCTTAACATCATAGTGTTTACTTCAGAAGAAAAAATGATTATTTCATGTTTGTTAAAATAGTCCCTTGATTTTATCTTAGTTTTTAATAACATAAACTATCATTTCCACTGAAACCATTCTAAGAATTTTTTAATTTTAAAAAATAATATTGATGTTTTAATTAAATCTGAGTTATATCCTACAGTCTCTATACATGGAATCAGCTTTTTAAAATATTATTCAGAGAGAATTAAACATAATAAAAAAAACTTGGGAGACATCAGTGAGAATATTCACGATTTCAGTAATGTGCATTTTCCTTTCACATCATCTAGCTCTCTGGATAGAAAGTGTAAGAATGACAGGTTTCTTAAGCATTTAACAATTTAGAATTTAGAGTTGAAAGCCAAAGTATTAATTTATTTAAATGATTAAAAGAAGAAAACTTTATTTAATTAAAAGGAAAGTTATGAATAAAACACAAATCTTTTGAACTTTCACTCTAAAAACTATCTGACCTGTAAAGGAGAGGACTGATTCCATTTAAGTTAAGCAAAAGCCCCTGGCCACATGGCTAATAAAACCATGAAATGCAATGCCATGGGAATATAGGGGTCCCTTCCCTTGGGATGCCAGATGGGTCCTTAAAGGTACATATTTGCTTAAAACAAAGAGAGAGCCCAAGTTGATCACTTCAGGTCCCTTTCTACCTTCTATAGCCACTCCTTCAAATCAGTGACTATGAGCACAGATAAGAATACTTGAAAGTTTATCTTATGTCTCAATGGCAAATGTCTTGGTTATTTATTTGTTTATCATTGTGGCTTATGTTGTTAGTCCTTCATTAGCACAAAATAATCATTCCCTTTTATTTGATAATCTTTTTAAAGCAAGCATTCTGACCACTAAACTAGACTGATTCTCATAGAAATATATAATTTTTTAGAGCAATTAAGACTCAGGTAGACTCAGGTAGAAAAATGACAGTTTTTATGAAATATATGTTATAATTTGAAAAAATTACTGGCTTCCCTGTAGGAATGATTTATTTCCTTAGTTAGGATTGATTTGGCCTTTTTAAGTGAAATTTAAATAAAATTTTTAAAGAGTCAAAAAGTATTTGAGAAAATGAGCTTTTTTAAATAAGAAAACAGAATCTGACTATTCAGCAATATTTTCCAGTTAAAATTTCAATCTTAAAAATTGAGGTCCTGTTGGTAGGCCCCTTAACTCCAATTTACACACAGGATTGGGACTGGTTATGGAACAGCATCGCGATCTACATTCAGCCCCTAAAAAACACCAGCCCTGCCATTCTAACAATTAGTGTGCTGTCTGTGAATATTGCTATTCTGTTTTTCACTTTTCTAGACAGCAAGAAACAAACACGCTGTTGTAAGCTCATTACCCAATTTGAAAATGGTATAAACAAACAGAATTACAAGTGTAAATGTAGCCTTATAAAAATAGAAAACAATAAGAATATTGGAAGGAGAAACTGATAGCAAAGACTAGCTTCTATTATTTGTATTCTCAATCTCTGACACAGTTCTTGGCACTGAGAAGGCATCCAGGAAATGTTTCTGCATGAATAAATCAATAAGGATTCGGAGACAAGGTGTTTGAAAAATCACAGTTATATTCTTGAAAATTCTAAGCCAAATAGGTAGCAAGTCTCATAAAACTGCTCAGACTCACAAGTCCTTTGTGCTCTGTGGTACTGCAGGTGTCAATTGGAAGATGTTCCAATCCACTGCAGAGAGAATCTAAATTTTTTGTAAAAATGGTAACATTTATAAAAATGTAGATTTTTATAGTGATAAATTAGGATGATTTCTAAACAGAGGGAACCCTAAAATGAGAGTCCTAAATCAAGCAATCAGAAAGAATTCAGAGGTTTATTTTTTAGCAAACACTTTCTGCTAAACGTTGCCCTCCGGTTGAACAGACAGTTTAGGGACTGAATAGTGCCCAATTTGATGTATGTAAATGAACACGTACTTCTTCAAGTAATTACTGAGGTTCATCACTCATTCTTTTTTCAGTATTCATTGCATGTGTGCTTACTGGAAATAAGACATCCCCACCCACACCCTGGTTAAGAAGTTACATGAAAAAGGCTAAGTAAAGGTTACAGTAATCTGAGTTGTAGATATTGGCAATTTTTAAGGAGGCAGGCTATAGATAAGACTTGAAGGAGAAATAGAGTATGAAGCCACAAAAGGGCAAGGGAAAGGAAACTGCAAAGTGAGTGAATGATTAAGCATTCCCATGAGATTATGCTTTAGACTGGCTAGGGCAGAAGAGTCTCATCGATGCTAATGTGAAATAAAAATAAAACTTAAAAACTTAAAAAAATAAATTATGGTCAAAATAATTAACCTTGAAATACGATCAAATGGAATGTGCTTTTTTCTTAGAACACTGAGAGCCATTGCATTTTGGAGCCGGAAGTTACACCTCACTGTTTTGAAGAGATAAAACTTTTCATGATTGTCAGGAGAAAAGGTTTATCCTGGTAGCATAGAAGCCAGGTTAATTGTCATTGAATTACTCCAGTTGTAAGATGATAATGTCTTAGAGTTGGCAAGTGTGCATAGAAATGGAAAGCAAATAACAAGTTAGACATTTAAATGAAGATATTAATAGAATTTTTAGATTTGTATTACATGTACAGAGGAGGAAGAAAGTGTTTGTTCAAATAAGATAGGTTTTAGACCAGATAAACAAATTGGTTTTAATATAATTTAATTAAAGTTTATAATTTAAATATATGTTGAGTCTGAGACAATGGTGGAACTTCAAGTGAAAATGGTTAGTAGACATTGGGAAAAACATGGGCCCTGAAGGGATACAAAGATTCTAAAGTCATCCACATGGAGGTATAAATTAAAATTATGAGAGTTAGAGTAAACTTATTTTTCCAAGGAATACTTAGAAGGCCCCAACTTGCCATCCTACTGAGAAAAACGCTGTTTAATAGATATAAGGACAAACCAAATAATGGTTGTTTCAACAAGGTCAAGAAAAGGGGACACTTAAAAGGGGAAAGAATAAACCTCAGAATTAAATGAAAAGAGAATTTGTTTTGACATCTAGAGAGTCCCTGGCAATATTTGTGAATGTAATTTGACAACTGGGTTGCAAATAGAAGGAAGTCTATTGCTTTGTGTCTGTCGCAAACTACGGATGACCAAAACTGTGGCTAGGCTGGTGCTTGTGGTTCTTTTTGTGATTGCAAGACATCCACAGCAGTAACCAACAGGAGACTTTGAAAAGATAAGATTTACTACTTATGAGTCCTGGAAATTACATGGCAGATCTGGAGCAACACATCGTGGTTAGAGGTAGGGGGAGGGGAGGAGAGAGACAGACAGATGGAGAGAAGGAACAAGCAAAGAACTCAAGCTTAGGTTCTGCTTTTGTTGGAGTAGAGGGTGGAGCCTAGGGTTTAGCAAGCTTGCTCCTTATTTCTAAATTTAAGACCAGGCTTTTAAAGTAAGGGAAAAGGAAACAAAAATAAAAAGCAAGGGTCAGTATTGAAATAAACCAAGATTTCTAAAACAAAGAACTGGGGGTGGGGTTTGGGAAGGGGACAAGCCCTGCTTCTTTACCTAGTCTTGTGGCTGGCAATGTGTTTATTCAAGATACCCATATTTGAAGTGAATGCCTCTTTCAAGTAGATACCTTGGCATTCAAAACCAAAATCAGCTATTTGTATTACAAAACAAAACAAAATAAAACAAAACACAGCACAACTGTTAGGGCTTATATATACTGCATTTGTATTTAGGGGCTTAAGGCAAATGGTGACCAAATCAAGGTAGAGAGTGTATGGCACTTATGTGACAGGTGTGGCAGAGGTCACCAGAAACAAAGAGAACACAAAGTGGCTTGAAGGTAGCAGGAGGGTTAACCAAAAGCTTTTTTTTTTTTTTTCCAAGACAGATGACTCAAGTTTTGTTGGAAGAGAGTAGAGAAACAGATAATGGAGAGAAAAATATCCAACTGTCTGGGAAGTGTGATGGAAATAGGATAATGAGATCCCACAATGTGTGAGAAAAAATAGGAAAAAACATAGGTGGAGGCATTTACCTGGAGAGAAAAGACATAGCTTCCTCCTAGAAATCAAAAGGACCCTATTGAAATGTCAAGAATGCACAATGATTTCCTGTATTGATAAAACTGTGATCAATGATGACACAATAGTTAGAGCACAAGGAAGAGGCTCAAATTCAAAATACATTTACTTTAATTAAAAGTGGAATTTTATCAAAAAAGGAAAATAGTGACAGTTCGATAAAGAAATAAACACAAAAAGTATTAGAGAGAATAATCTAAAAGTAAAGGTTAATAAGAATAAAATAGTAATATAGAAATGACAGTAGAGGGAGGAAATGGGGAAAGACATTTAATATTGAAATTGTTATTGAAATGTCAGCTTCTCTAATGCATAAGGTTGTTATTAAACATGTGAGTGTTCTAACATATAAAGGTTATAGGGCAATTTTCCTTTCTCAAACTAAAGAGGACCATTTGGCAAATAGTTCGATCTTTAACAAAGACAGACAATGAATATTTGATTAGTTTCTTCTTTTTGATATCAAGACCTCACTCTTCTTGGGCTTTTATCAATACTCATGAAGAATAAATGTTTGAATGGGCTAAAAATAGTCTTTTCAATAAATGGTGTTAGGAAAATTGGACAGATACATGCAGAAAAATGAAACTAGACCACTGCACACAAGAATAAAATCAAAATGGATCAAAGACTTAAATGTTAGGCGTGAAGCCATTAAAATCCTAGAACACATAAGCAGAAAACTTTCATACATTGCTCGTGGCATTTTTTTTATCAGATATATCTCCCCAGGCAAGGGAAACAAAAGAAAAAATAAACAAATGGGACTACATCAAATTAAAAGTTTTTCTACAGTAAAGGAAACTCTCAACAAAATGAAAAAACAACCCATAAAGCAAGAGAGCATATTTGCTGGTGTATCTGATATGAGGTTAATATCCAAAATTTACAAAGTACTCACAAAACTCAACACTAAAAAAAACAAACAACCCTATTTAAAAATGGACAAAGGACCTGAGTAGATGCTTCTCCAAAGAAGAGATGGCCAAAAGGCATATGAAAATATGCTCAGTGTCATTAATCATCAGAGAAATGAAAATTAAAAACAAAATATGATATTACCTTGCATCTGTCAGAATAGCTATCATCATTAAATCAATAAACAACAAGTTTTCAGGAGGATGTAAAATTCTTTTGCATTGTTGGTGGAAATGCAGATTGGTGCAGCCACTGTGGAAAGCAGTATGGAAATACCTCAAAAAATTAAAACTGGATCTGCCTTTTGACCCAACAATCCCACTTCTTGGAATATATCTGGAGAAACCCAAAAAACTGATTCAAAAGAATATAAGCACCCCTACATTCATTGTGGCATTATTTACAGTCACTAAGATATGGAGGCAGCCCACGTGTCCATCAATACATGAGTGGATAAAAAACTATGGGATATTTACACGAGAATATTACTTTGCCATAAAAAAGAAGAATATTTTACTCTTTGAAACCACATGGATGGACCTGGAGAACATCAAGCTAAGTGAAATAAGCCAGTCAGAGAAAGACAAATACCATATGATCTCACCTATATGTAGAATCTAATGAGCAAACTGAACTAACAAGAAAAATGAGGACAGACTCAGAGAGGGAGAGCAGGATGACGGCTAGTGGGGAGCAGGGAGGTTAGGTGGTAAAGGGATTTATAGGAGACCATTCTGCATGGTGTGGGCCTAGCTCCCATTCAGAGATGTACAGGACTCACACCCAGGGATAGGTTCTCCTGTGGGGAATCAGACCTGCAGCGTACCTAAACTGCTATGAGATTTGCTTTTGCTAAAACTCCCTCACCCTGAATTGAGACAGCAAGTGCTTACTGCAACTTCCTAAAATCTATGCTAAAACTTTCCAGTATGGAGTATAACCAGTTCAACCACTTTTCCCTTTGCATTTGCAAATATCCTTTTTCTGTGATGTGATTAGCGGCATCATCTCCTTTGTTTTCTGTAAAAGGTAACCACCTAAAGTGAACCTGTGCATAGTAAATGAGGACCATCACGTAATGTGTCCAGAAAAGAAATAAAGGCCTGTCACGGCAAGGGCCGAGGCTTTTTTGTCCTCTTGACAGAGAAACCATGCTGTCCCTTTTCCTCCACGGGACTCGGTAATTGGTGTGAATTTCTCATGCCTCATCCACAATGTGGTGGACCCTAAGAGCCAGGGTCCACATCAGGATTGAGCAAAAAGGAAAGAAGACCCATGGATATGGACAACAGTGTGGTGACTGCAGGGGGAGAGGATAAGGGGACTGAAAGGGAATGGGAGAAATACAATAAAGATTGAATTAAATATAAAAAGCAACTAAAATTACTTATAAAGAAAAGTAAAAGCCCTCAAGCTAGATCAGGTAGCTGGGGGCTCCCCACTCCCTTCTCTGGGCTTGGAATGTTGTCGCCTTTTGCCTTCCCTGCACTGGAAGCTGCCCAAGGACACAGCTTTGACTTACAAATGTGTTGAAACTAATTGGACTGGGTACACAACTGACCCCATTTAAAACCCCCATATAAACTTAAAAAAACATTTTTAGAGATGGGGAAGGGAGGGCAAAAGAGAGGGAGAGTGACATCGATGTACAAGAGGTATATCAATTGATTGCCTCTTGTGCACCCCCAACTGGGGACCAGGCCTACAACCCAGCATGGGCCCTGAGTGGGAACTGAAGTGGCAAACTTTTAGTTCACAAACTGGCACTCAATCCACTGAGCCACACCATCCAGGGGCCATATAAACTTTTAAAATGTGGTGGGTGGATACACAGAACTAATTATCCTGCAGTTGCCTAAGACAAGATTCATATGTGCATTCTTTTGCTTATTAAACCTGCCATGTACCAATCTTCGAGTTTCTGCCTTTTTCTTTGGTCTCTTTCTACCTTCCTCTGATGAAAATCTATTTCAAATTACACCAGGATTCTCCCTGGGTGGTTGTGCCCAAACATATGCAATTAATTATTTATCTATACATACAGGTGATTTTATTTGCTGTTTATTGTCTTTGGGATGTGTAGGGAAATATGCACTACACATTTAAGATGAAATGTCACTGAATGACTGAGTTATAGATAATGGTCCATATTCGTTCTCAACTTAGAAATAGATGAACTGTTCTTTAGTGCATATTTGAGTCACAGCTCTAAGAGTTCAAATGCTGTCAGTTCATATACTAATGACCTAAATGAAAAACAGTGCTTCACAATGTTGGCTTTCCCTTAAGGGTGTTTCACTCCTCCATTTTCTCCTTTCCATCAATATTAAAGAAATTTATGTACACATCTTGGGAAGAGTCTCCAATGTCAGGCATGCAGATTTAAACTTAAATTGGTATTTAACAGGAAGACTGGAGGTTCTCTTAGCAGCAAAATTGCAAGGTGAGGTCATTTAAGATTGACATTGCTTCTGAAGCCCACATTTTCACGAATTGCAGCAAATGTATCCTTTTTCTTAGAGGACAACTCAATGAGGCATGATGGGTTAATTTAGCAGATGACCTCTCACTGTGAATATTCAAAATCCACACTTATCTGTACAAAAAGGGGAGCTAGTACTCAATTACTAGACCAATGTTCACAGACACATTTGAGAATAAGGGAGTGAATGCTAATACATGAAAACAATTTCCTACATACTTTGGTAAAAGGCAAAGTGCTAGTCTTTTAACAAATGGCTTAACTGAAATTTCCTCTCAGAGCTATGAAGCTTCCAACTGACCTATACCCAGCATTTCACAGATGGTCTGAATTCCAAAGGACTAATTTAAAGGCAGTGGAAGTCTTATAAATATGAACTATACATGTGAGTTCAAAAACCAAAAAACAATTTGGACAATCTATGTTACAAAAATTTACAAATGACTCTGTGGGACATAAAACATTTTTTGAGGACTTTAACCTCAATAGCAAACAGAATGAGTCCTCATACTATATGATGCGGCTGAAGGAAGCCAAAAGTAAGAATGATGTAGAGGTTACCGTGTTACATCTGCAGACCATACACTTAGCACATCATCATGTATCTCTCCACCAGGCATATGAAATTTTAGAAGTCAACTTACTTTAAGAAACAAACTGGTATCGTGGCAGGCAAACTGCAAACCACTCATCATCAAAGGAGAGATAAACATTTCACCAGTGTGCCCGTAATTATTGCAATCTTCACATGTACCTAACCTGAGATACCAAGCACTATAGCTGGAAATCATTTATTAGATTACTAATACCAAGAAGGACATCCTATCTCTTGAAAAGTAAGCTGAAACTTAGTAATGGTCCTTAGTATTTTGTGATGAAATGTTTTAAATGTTGATACTTCTTGAGACCATACTTGACTCCACATCAATACTTGGAATACATGTCTACTCAAGTCACTTAGAACTTTATCATAGTCTCATTCTTCATTTATTGAAGTCTTAAGAAATGAGATAAAGCATAGATTAAAATTTTAATCAGAAATATTTCTAAATCGAGTAAACTGTTAAGATAGAATTATGTAATGCCACAAAATAAAAATCATCAAAATCTATGAATAGTCTGTGTATTAAACAAAAATGAACTCCATAGACATCAAAATTTTATAAAACATTAAGTTCTAGAAAGTACTCTCCAATATATTGAAAGGTTATTCTAAACTACTCTCTTTGAATAAAATTTAATATTTATGTGCACAATAGAATTTCCAGAGTACTTTGCATTAATTATTTCACTTGATCTGTGCCATAACCCCAGCCAGGCCCAAGCTAAACACAGATATTCTGATTCCTAGACACTGCATTTCCAATAAAATAAATTTTAGTATAAAGTTTAAAACCTCATATTACATACATAAATAATAAAGAGCAGGTATAATATATAAAAGGCTTGCTAGGAATCATTTTCATAGCCATACTTAAACATTGACAACTCTTTTTAACATAAATGGCTCTAGCTTCTAAAAAAATATTAACGATGACACTAAAACAGCTAATTTCTATAGAACAAATTTATATTAAAATGTCCCTAAGGCTTGACTAAAATGGGAAAGGGATGCTATATTTCACATAACAAGAAGTCCAAAATGGAAGAGTTCAGGGCTGACTGATTCAGTAGACAAATACCCAGTTGTTTTCAGCTCTCTGCCCTATTCATTCAGGGAGTCAGTGTTCACCTCCTGGAGGTCAGATAATTGCAGCAATTTCAGCAACATCATCAAACGTGGAAAAGCTCAGAGGAAATAGTGGAACCATCAGGTGTTTGGGTCTCTGCTTTAGTAGTGAGAAAATTTTCCCAGAAGCCTTCCAACAAAATGTTAGAAGGACACCCATCACAACCTCACAGTTATTCATATTTTACAAATGAGGAAAAAAGGATTTAAATAACTTAGGCAAAGTCACATTCTGAATCCAGAATCTGAATTCTCCATAAAATGATGAAGTGACTTTCTATTGGTCTCAGTTCAGATGTTAGCACTACTGGAAAGTCTTCTGGGACCTCAAGGTTTGAGATGGATGTTCTTTTCTGTATTTACCTAACTTATTAGGTCTTCCCCACAAAGACTTCACCACAAGAAATCAGAAGTGGCAAGAGCGTGTCATGTGGGGATGAAGAATGTAAGATCTAGAGGCACATGCCCTGGGTTCGAATCCTATTTCAACCGATTTCTACTTATTTGATATTGGCAGATAATGCAAGAGCTTTGTTTCTCAATTTTATCTTCTTTAAAGTGCATTACAAAAAGTGGTACCTAGTTTCACAGTGTTACCACACCAGTTAATATGTTGAAACTGCTTAAAAGAGGCCATGGTGGACAGAAATGGTTAAGACCCATGTGCTCAGTGCCAGTCATCTCGCTCATCACAACACGATGTGCACAATGTTCAGTCACCGAAGTCTCTACTTTTAATGGACACATCTCAGTATGCATAATTATAATGCAGCCCTTGAATAAGAAGCACTTGAATATAGGATATTTTATCTCCTATAATAGAATGTAGAAAACTGGCATATCTACATTAGAGAAATAACTTAATGAATTATTGGGCAACCCACATATGTAAATTAAATTTCATAATTTGTAGGTGCAGAAATAGCCATCCTCACTTCTTTTGATTTACATGGTGGAACATATTTTTAAGGGTAATCTATTTTAATAAAAATAATTTTACAAGTAATTTACCATACTTTAAAGTGGGTCCCATACAATATCAGTCCTGAAATATGTTCTTCTTACAAAAGAGCTCAAGGTTTGAAGAGCTCTGAGAAGCACTATGTACAAGATAGTATTTTTCTAGGGTTTTACAATGACTTAACATAATCAGACTAAAATTGAATTATAAGAAAACTGATCAAAGGTAACTCATTATTTTCTAAATATATTTGATGATGGAGTTATTGTTTAATATAACACCATCAATAAGAAACATGCATTGGGTGATGATGTTATTTTGGGAATGAAAACAATAACCATTTCTTGCTTTTTTCTAACAGTAATTACAATTATACTCGAGTCACTTAATTATTCATTTAATGATTATGTATTGAATACCTACAGCTACCTGTACCTGTGTAGAATATTTACATTTACAAGGCTCTCTAATATATAATCTTTAATTCAGCCAATAAGATGGATTGTAGTCAGCAATTCAGTTTTAACAGAGCCTCTAAAGCAATGTGTATTGGTGAAAAGAACATAAATATTGTACTCAAAAAGGTTAAGCTTTGATTTCCAGCTTTGCCACTTACTATTTTACATCCTTGAGCATGCTTAGGTTCACAAAGGCTCAAACTGCTGTGTTAATTAAAGGAGGTGGCATGTAAAGCACCAAGCATAACACACTGAGCATAATAGGCACTTGCAAGTGTACACTTCCTTCCTAGTCACTTTTGAATGCCAGCGAAGAAGCAAATTATTCTAGCTGTGGATAGCATCTATTAATTCACCTTAATTGGGACAGAGACATAATATTCAGTTTACTTTGTACCTACTTCTGTCAATCAAAACAGAGAAATATTTGGAAAAACAAACCAACAAACTCAGATCTGGTGAGAGACAAAGAAATACCTCGTATTGTGTGTTACGTACCATCATATGGGATGGGTGCTTTATAATGAGAACTCATGGAACAGAACAGCTATCTGTCCAGATGGGGCAGGGACAGATGACATTTTTATGGAAATAATGACTTGATACTTTAACACAAATAAAAGTTATTTGAAAAAGCAGGGATGAAGGGGGAGGATAAGTGTTCAAACAGTAAAAGAATCCTCTGAAAGAACAAAAGTGCAGGAGAGAATGGGATGACAACTGGATAGAATTTTGTGTGGGCAAGCGATTGATCAAGAGATATAGCTGGAGACCAATCAGGTAAGGTATTGAAACACTTACATTCAGAATCCATCCTAAGGACAAAGTAAAGCTCCAGTGGATTTAAGTGGAGAGTGAAATAACCAGATATTCATCCATGAAATCATGGGGTATGAAATCTGTGGTGTGAATTATGGATTATGGAGGATAGCTAAGGATCCAACAGTGCAGCAGTAATGGTGGCCTTGTAACCCACTCCACCACCATTCTTTTAACATTGATTCTGTAGGTAGAGACCTGTTAACTAATGTATATTTGCAGTTAAACTGCCTATTTGCTTAAGAATTCTAGGAACTAACTTCAAAAGAAGTAGACTCTAATCTCTAGACATTCTGTCTTCAGGAGATTTGCTGATTTTCAACCATAAAAAACAGGATGACACAAACCAGGCCATCTCTTGACCAGTTATCTGAACAGACTGTGCTGACTTGTGCATACTCTCCTCATTGAACAACTCTCAAATCCCCTCCTTCTGATTCCTTTATTCTGTTTTTCCCCCCTTTCTCCTCCCTCCTTATAAGGGAAATGTCTGCCCATGTTCAGTTGTTAAGATGGTTTTTGCAACATTAGTTGGCCATCTTCTCAGGCTGCCAGCTCTTGAATAAACCTACTTTTCCTTCACCAGCTATTGTATCTTGATTAGTAGCTTTCGAGTGGCAGGCAGTTGAACTTGGGTTCAGTGTCAGCTTGAACTACATGGATTTTGGAGACCAAGAGCAGTTAACAGGGGTCAGGAACACACTTGGTAAGACAAGTCTCTATTCCCACATTGTGCAGTAACACAGAACACTAAGCATTCCCTCCTCTGCAGCAAGCACATGGCACTGGGTCAATAAAACATTGCTTGATGTACTCATTTTGTAGTTTTCATTTATTGTAATTTCTCATTATTGAAACAAAGGGTTCTCAGTACATATTTACCATGTACCTACAATATGCAGCAAGGAAATTTGTAACAGCGACAACAATAAATAAGTATAGGTCAATGGAAAGATATGCCTGTATTAATTAAAAGTAGAGTGGTTTCTATATAACTTTGATCACATTGTTTCTACATATCTTAAGGTCACAAATATCATTTAGAAGGTAACTTTGGATGTGGAATAGGGTGTGTAATTAAGAGGAATAGATAAAATAAAGAAATAGAAAGCCTAATCTTTCTGAAGACCATATTCTCTATTTCTTTCCCTTAAGGCTTCTAAATTCTGCTTTGAAGTATATAATATGATGACATCTATTGACTGCCAACATATATCATGCTACGCATTTTAACAATTATTACTCTTGCCCTGGCTGGCATAGCTCAGTGGATTGAGCGCGGGCTGCGAACCAGGCATCGCAGGTTCGATTCCCAGTCAGGGCACATGCCTAGGTTGCAGGCTGTGGCCCCCAGCAACCGCACATTGATGTTTCTCTCTCTCTCTCCATCCCTCCCTTCCCTCTCTAAAAATAAATAAATAAAAAAATCTTAAAAAAAAAACAATTATTACTCTCAATCTAGTATATTAAAGGGCCAAATTTGATATTTACAACCAGAAGAGTGCCTTGCATGTAGATGGTATTCAGTAAATATTGATGGATTTATGAATAACTACTTTATAAGGAAGGCTAATCCTGATAAATAAAGTACTCTTCAAACAATATGAGGAGTTTGGATATTAAAGGGAGATCCTGGGTGTAGAGACTGAAGAGAACTGAATTGCTGTTAATGACTTAGTGGGAAATTTTGAAATCCTGGAGGTAATCGAATAAAAGTGAGGCGGGTGAGGACAAGTGATGGGAGGAAGAAGGCAGAGAGGAGTCAGAGAGATGACACTTGGCTGGCAACTACCTGGGAAAGGGCCAGGGAGACTATCCAAAGGGTGTTAAATATTGTGATGGTCAATATTGTATTTCATTCCCATTTGTGACCTTTGTTGGTGTGGTGATTGCTACCCTTCCCCTGTAAATATACATCCTATCATCCATGAGCTGCTTTTTAAAATGCTGCTCTTTATATAAATAGTTTGTGTGAATGAACTTGGCAGATATTAAAGAAATGTGGTGGTGGGAAAAAAGGACAGGATCAATCGAATTAACAAGTCAACCAATTAACTGAACCAATTAAGAAAGAGCAGGGCTCACAGCCAGGTGTGATGTTGAGCATATAAAACACTGGGCCTTTGGAGAAAGAGGGAGTGCCTTGGACTTTCACACCTACTCGATTATGAGAGCTACTAGGTAATTTTTCAGAAATTTCTCTAGCAAGTCAGTTTCATGTAGTATCTTCAAATTGGCCATAGTGGAATTAATTATACCATGAAAATGAACAATGCTAATTTAGGGCTATACCTGTCTCCCCAAGAGACAGATTTTACCCAGCTCCTAGAAAATCCAGGAACCATAACTGACCTCTGTGTTAACTAAAAGTACAATTTATGTCAGGCTTCTATGTTCTCAGAAAAACAAGGGAGTAGTGTGGGAGCCAAGGAGGGACACAGTGAATCTACAGAACAGCCTGTGTTCGCCAATATGGTGTCCACTAGCCACATCTGAGATCCAAATAAAAACATTAAACATTGTAAACGCTGGCTATTCATTAGTGCAAGTCCTACTGCAAGACAAGAAACAAAAAACATCTCATGTGGCAACTAGACCATTTTTCTAATGGCACACAGTAGAGAAGGTATGGAACAGTTCTATCAACAGAGAAAGTTTAATGGGACAGAGCTACTAATTTGAGAAATGTCACTTTTTTTTTAGGTTTCAGAGTCCTCTAGATATTGTAATATTTCTGCCTGGTCAGTTGGTTATCCTCTTTCTTCATCTCCTAATATTCTTTTAATAAGATATTTGATCATTATCGATTATATCCCCTGCCAACAAACTGAACACATTTTAGGAAGGTTCAGCCAGAGAGTTACAAAACTATGACAAGTAGCTTTTAATAAATTTAACAAATGGATATTTTGTAGTAAGAATTTTAGAAGTTTAAGTTAAATAATATTAGAATTGTTAAAAGTTAAATAATGAATCAAAAAATAAGAAAAGAATATATAATGTAAAGAAGTAAAGAAATCATGAGAAAAAATAAGGAAAATATGTTTGGGATATTAGTAACTAGCTAACTTAAAATTTGACAGCTTCCAGTAAGTTGGAATGCAAAAAGAAATTAACCTAAAATGTTTGGTAATTCTGAATTCAAACATAGCACTATATAAAGGTACTTGATACATGAGTAATATATAAACTCTATGAAGGAGTTGGGAGAATGGAAAATTATGTTACACAGAAAACATCATAGAGCCCCGGCCACTGTGGCTCAGTTGGTGGGTGTCGACCTACAAAGCAACATCAGGTCACACGTCTGGTTACAGGTTCAGTCCCCAGTCAGGGCAAGTGCGAGAGGCAAAGGATGGATGTTTCGCTCCCATTCTTTCTCCCTCCCTTGCTCTCACTCTAAAAATAAATAAAGAAAAATTTTAAGAAAAAGACAAAGAAAATAACATAGAAAAAAATAATTTTAAAAAGCAATATAAGAAATCAAGAGATAACAAGTAATATTTCATGGTAGAATTTGATTTAAACAAAAAGAAACTTTAGAAAGTTTGGAACCTGTGCAATGAGAGTCTATTTCACATAGTGCTCAACCGATTCTCAGTGCTGAGGGCAGCAGTAGAGGTAACGGCAATCAGAGAAGTGCCCCCAGCTGCTATGGAAGAGGTCTTAGAGTCAGAACAGGCTGAGGGAGGGCGCAAGCTGAAGCTGAGACACACCATCCTGTATTAGTTCCCAAAGGGTTTTTCAAAAATATTTCAAGTGTGGAGACCTGTATGTGCCTGTTTTTCTAACATTAAACCATCCAATTATGGGCACCACTTACTTGCAACTATATCTGAAATAATAACTTGGTGAAGTACCAGACAATATTGCTTATAAAAATCAAGAGAACTCATTTTTTAAATATATTACATGACCTGAAATTACTTAGGAGTAACTACAGCACTCAGGAAGAAGAAACATTAATTCTTTCTGGTGAGATTAAATTGATGACTTCACAGTCTTTTTTTTTTTTTTTTTTGTAAATTCTACAAAGATAATTAAGGCATTGTCAGAAAGTTACTCAAGACCAGAGTGGTGTTTGATATTGCCACCAGCAAATAAATATAGTTCCCAGCAAACATTTTTAAATGGTTTTCCAAACAAAATTGCTATAAATATTATTGACTTTGAAGATATGCGGCTTTTATTATGACAGTAAATGTGTCACAAATCATTGATGAAGTTTGAATGGGCTTCCTAAAAAATAAAGAAATATTCAATAATGTTTTTCAAGGGTGACTTAATCTAGAGACTCAGAGGGAATGGCTCTCCATCTACACACCATTAGACATGCCTGCCAGGCTGAGAGGTGTCCATTTCTAAGTGTTGGTGAATAGAGGTCCAAGAGATTCACTAAGGTGTCCTTGGCATTCAGTCTATTCTCTCCCCTTTGATCACATATCATGATGCATCTTTAAAAATGCTTTACTACACATGCACCAACAGTATATAATTCTCTAATCTTCCATTTTACTATCTGATGAAGAATTAAGACTAATTTCATATGCTTGATTTGATTTTGGTGAACCCATGCTGGGTCTTTGTGATTGGCAATTCCCCTAGGTCCTAATAGTCTTTTACTAAAACTTTCTGAAATATTGACCAAGGTTAACATAAGAATTTCAAGGTCCTCTGTATTCAGAGTTTCATAAAATTCTAGAGATTGCTGAAACATAATTAAAAGACAATAAGTATATAAGAAATCATCATACAAGATTGATAAGAATACTTGGAAAATATGTGACTCAGTAAGACTTTTTAAATTGCTATGGTATTTCCAAAGTTCATTGAGGGAGGACTTTCATGGACATATATTGAATATTAGCAAGAAGTTTAAACTGTCCTTGAAATCACTCAATAGCTTAGTAAAATGTCTATATGCAAATATTGGCTTTTCTTTAAGTCATAGAAAATTAAGTCCTGAAGTTTGTATGTTGAGGGGATTTTTTTTGGCTGACTAGAAAATAAGGAAGAATATATGAGCTGAATTTTAAAACACTTGTATGTATTACAGACACACATAAAGTTAGTGATTTGCATAATAGTTGTACAAAAATTCCTCTCTTTAAGGATTCTGTTCATAATTAGTTTATTTTTATATTTTACATATTTTCCCCCAGTTACTAAACAAAAATTTTACACTTAAAGCTCAGTCGTTTTAGCCTTGTGTCCATCTGTCCCTTCACACATATTCTGAAAGCCTGTCAGTTTCAGGGTGAGCTCAAGGTGCTAATTCTTTGGTGGTTCACGGTGATGTTGTTTACAATAGATCCCTCCCTGGTGCACTGAGTGTGAAAATGACAATTGTTTGTCCCTAAGGAGGGTTCTCACCTCCAGGGTCCACCAGAAGTGTCCCATATTGTCTATATCACTGAGTTGCCTTGTGAAACTATTTCTATGACTAGCTATCTAATCACCTCTATGGCATTCAGTACCATTCAACATATCCTAGTGCAACGTGTTGCTATGTGAACACCGGGCACCTTCTCAACAAAAACTGACTCTGTTCACCTCCAATTTGTGTGTTGGGAATATCCCCTCATTGCCATGGGCTTTAATTTGCTTAAATGAAAAGGAGATACGAGTAAATTAGTCTAGCATAACACCAGCCATGACAGTTCCTTCTCTGGTGTCTAGTTCTCCAGAAGATAAATTGGACCTGCTGTTGTTATGCAGGTCCATGTATTTTTTTTTCTTTTTTTTGGGGGGGGAGGGGTATTTTGGTTTTTATTTTTTATTTTTATTTTTTAATATATTTTAATGATTATGCTATTACAGTTGTCCCATTCCCCCCTTCACTCCTCTGTTCACAATTAGTAACTAATTGTCATTTTATTACTGTTGAAACATGGGTACACTGAGATAACATTACTACTGACATTACTCATGTAACATATGGTAACAAAATATAATTTTGAATATCATTTCTGTTCTGCATACATCTGCATGCATATGGAAATTTCAATATATATCAAGTACCTTTTTTAATAGTTGTGTGACTATAAGAGATAAAATCAGATAATTTCAATACTTAAGCCCCTTT
Source organism: Tonatia bakeri (assembly GCA_004024845.1). Lineage (NCBI taxonomy): Eukaryota > Metazoa > Chordata > Mammalia > Chiroptera > Phyllostomidae > Tonatia > Tonatia bakeri. Next base: position 255,550 of record PVIA01000780.1, read on the forward strand.
TCACTCACTTATTCATTCAGCAACTATTAATTGATCATTTACTCTGGACCAGATGCCACCCTAGGAACCGGAAACACAATGATTAAACACCCAGAAGCTTGCCCTCATGGGCTTTTTAATATTTCTTGGTAATGTTTGTAGGATATTACAGAATGATACTTACTACAAAAAAGGTATCCAATCAAATGTTTATTTGAATGGTAAGACTGCATCTTCCTCACCAGTGACTTATCGTGTCGTATGTGACTTTTCCAGCAGGCATGATGTGATTTTCAGCATATCAATCAGTACATAAACAAAACTCAGAACAACAGTAAAAATAGTAACCATGTATTGACTGTATGCAACATGCCAGACACTGTGCTAGGTATCTTGCCTACATTTTTCTCATTTGAGAACTGTTAGTGTCTCTGAAAATACATTTTCATTCACAAACTTGTAGTCACGATTAAGCCAAGACCCATCCAGGCAGCCGGAGTCTTCAGGCCTTGAGATAAATTTCTGTGTAATGTTAAAACATAGTTATTTCTGTCCTGTGCATTCACTTATATTTATTAGGTGAACACTATGTAAAAGAAGTCAATGCACTAGCCACATCATCCACAGCCACAGTAATTATTACAGTAAGTGGAATATAATGTGGCTTTTCTCTGGATTGGAGGTGATTGTAGTCACACACTTAAGAAAGGTGGATGGCATCTCACTGATGAATATAGATTAGATTTCTTTCAATTGAACAAGAATTTATCTAATACTCGCTACATGAATGGAACTATGTACGTAGACAAAAATGACTATTTGTTGGACTAAAACTGGGAGATTGCACAAAACATAGAATAGCATCAGTCAGTATTTTAGTAAGGTTTCTAAATTTATTTAGCTGTATATGTGCTCATTAGATACATTTACCCAGGGCGATGAATATTACTGAAAGCCTAGATGCTTTCAGTATTGCAAATAACTCAAATACAGAATGATGTTCATAACTGTTGCCAGCAGGTGGCAGTAACATTTTCCTTTTCTGAAGAGAATTTTATACGCAAAATTCAGTGACTACAGTGCTAGCAGAGATGGAGGGACAGAGCAAGCAGTGAATTAAACAACTCTTCTAGCCAACACAGGACATGAGAAATCTTTATCATTTCTTCTAATTTTGTTCATTTTGCAGTTGCTTAAACTGATCTGTACTCAGATCCTTTGAAAACATACCACCTGACTTGGGATAAAACATGTTATGATCCACCTCTCACACCTGTGTGACCTCACTTCCTACCACTCCCTCCTTCATCAAGCCATTCCAGCCATACTGCTTCCTTTCTTGCCCCTTTATCATTTCCTGTTTCCTTTCTTTTTTTAAATTTTATTTTAATTGTTGTTCAAGTACAGTTTTCTGTCTTTTACTCCCATCCCAGCCCACCCACCCAACCCTCCCCACCTCCCTCTCATTTCCAGGCCCCCTAGTTTTTGTCCATGTGTCTTTTATACTTATTCCTGTAAACCTTCCTCTTTTCTCCTGAAATTCCCTCCTCTTTCCCCTCTGGTCACTGTCAGCCTTTTTACTATTTTAGTGTCTTTGGTTATATTTTGCTTGTTTGTTTGTTTTGTTGTTTAGATTCCTGTTATAGGTGAGATCATATGGTATTTGTCTTTCACCGCCTGGCTTATTTCTCTTAGCATAATACTCTCCAGTTCCATCCATTCTGTTGCAAAGGGTAGGAGCTCCTTCTTTCTTTCTGCTGCATAGAATTCCATTGTGTAAATGTATCATAGTTTTTTGATCCGTTCATTTACTGATAGACACCTAGGTTGCTACCAGCACTTGGCTATTGTAAATTGTGCTGCTATGAACATTGGGGTGCATAGGTTCTTTTGGATCGTTGTTTCAGGGTTTTAGGATATAATCCTAGCAGTGGAATTGCCAGGTCAAAAGGAAGATCCATTCTTAGTTTTCTGAGAAAAATTCTGTACTGTTTTCCATAGTGGTTGTACCAGTCTGCAATCCTGTTTCCTTTCCATGGACCTCTTTCCTCGAGTGAGTGCCCAGTTCACTTCCTCACGTCATTCAAATCTCTGCTCAGATAGAAACTCTACTGAGGCCCTTCCGGCCCACATCACAGAAAACAGTAACTTCCTCACTCTCTGTTTCCTTCCTTCACATTTCTTCACAGTACTTAACACTCCCAGATAGGATCGTCTGCACTCTTTGTTGTCTGTTTTCTTCACTGGACTGTGAAGTTCCCTAAGGGTAAGGACTTGGTCTTTTGACAATTTTGCTTTAACACCTAGAAATGTTACTGGTATAGTAGGAAGCAATAACTGAACTAAAAATAAGTGAATGAGTATATGAACTGACATCTAAGGAAAATTAGAGAATCATTAAATCAATATAAATCATCTATCAAGAATGTAGATTTTCATGTCACCAATGTCATTTTCATTCTATTTTGTGTTTTCTTTTGTACGTGTTTCATAAAATTATTACATTATCATCTATTAAAATTGGAAATTCTCTAAGTTAACTGGAGCATAACATTCAGATCCAAGTGTTGCTGGTTTAAACTTTTATATGTAAAATTATCACTTTGGTTTTACATATTTTTCAGATATTAATTTTCTGACATCTATCATCAAAATCACAGAATGCAATTTGATTTTACTTTCACCTGAAATAAGCATGGCTTTTGATGTTCAGGCCCAGGGGTGCAAATTATTCTTTATATTTTAATGCGTGAAGGTTAGAGCACTGTATATAAATAACATTGTATGAGAAGTTATTTTTGTGATTGTTTTGAAGATCAGAAATATGGTCATAAGGTTTCCTTTAATGTCTATATAAAGTGGAACCAGAAAGGTCAACCAATGAGAAGAGAGAAAAAGAATTTTTCTCATTCCCCCATGTATCTTTGCCCTTTTGTACTGTAAATTGCATGGGCTGGCATTTAAATGCACAGTGTCAAAGGCAAAGCACTTGCATTCAACCTATGCTAAAAGAGAGCTGGCAAGGGGCACAAAGAAAAAATACTTCCCTAATGTGTTCAATGCCAAGCTGCCTACTGCACCTGCCACCTTTCTGGTTTCTCATTTTACAGTATTTGTCCTCTGGGCAAAGAAGAACCAGCCAGAGGATCACTTTCCTTCCAACAGAGCAATCGTTCTATTCCACCTCTGAGACCCACAGCCCCTCCTAGCTGCCTTTGTTAGGCAAAGACGCCAGGGACACTGATCTGAACCATTTCAGCCCTTAAATCACGTTGTAAGAGCGGCTATTTTTGTCCAAGGGATAATTCAGCCTTTTGTTTATTTAGCTCTCACAGGTAAAATTACTCATCCAGGACAGAATAGGTGTAACGCACAAATGGAAGCACGATTCAGATACTAACACGCGTATGCTGTAATCCTGTTGACCAGAGGCAGCTCGTCATAAGGGGCAGAATAAGTGTGACAGTGATTTCCCTGGTTTAGAAATGCAAGCCAGCTGGAAGGAAGGGTGAATATTCACACTACTGTTCTCCAGCAACTCAGTAGGAAAGAGACTAAAAAAACTCAGTTTGTGCTCACATCACTGACTGTGTCTTTAGCTATTGTTTCATATATTGTGGGTGGGAGGAGGCAGTTAAACTAAGCAGCTAACAGACAATTATTTAATTATTTAATCAAGATGTTGCTAAGTTTTGTATATTTTTCCAGTCATAAGTTTTTCCAAAGTTTTTTTTTTTTAATATTTAAATTTAGAGAGAAAAATGAAGGATCATATACTCAAGTTTTCAACCTTCCTTTTCACCCGGCTTCAAAATATGCAATGTTGATGGCATTCTTCCATCACCAAAACTGCCACTAATCAAGCAGTGATCATCAATGAGAATACCTCGCACACATGTCCGAGTCCCATAGAGGTGCTAGTGGAGTCTCATGCAGTTTGACAGTCTCTTTACCCCAGGCCTCAACACTGACCTCTACAGGGAGCCCTGGATGCTAGTCCAGAAGCCTGGAATAATGAGGGACATGCTGGATCTCACGTAGCCAGTGTCAGGATTAGACTTCACACTCAGGCTTCTGACCCCCAGCAGTGCATTCTGTGTCACTGCTCATGGCTACTTCTTCTATAAGCCATACTGAGTATTTTCTTTGAACTGAAAGGTGGTGTCCCCCTACCCCTCAATGTGTTGGTATTTGGAGATGGGGCCTTTGCAAGACAAGAGGGTTTGATGAGGTTATGAGGTGCAGGCCTGGTCTGATGGCGTCAGTGCTTTTATAAGAAGAGACACAGATGTTCTCTCTCCATGTGTACACACTAAGGAAAGGCCATGTGATCACACAGTAAGATGATGGTCCCTGAAAAGCCAGAGGAAGAAGCCACAGGATGAAACCTGCTTGCTGGGAACCTTGATCTTGCATCTGATAGTCTACAGCACTGTGAGAAATAACTTTCTGTTGTGAAGTCATCCACTCCCTGGTATCTTCCGATGGCAGTACGAGCTGAATAAAACACCTGGATGGCAGAAGAATCGACCAAGGACCATTTGTAAGCTGCAGGTCTGTAGTTTACATACCTAGTCAACTGAATCATAATCTCTGAGCTATTATAGAATCTAAATTTCTGAGAAAGCATAATTTTAAAACCTGCTTAGATGGGTTGCAATTATCTGTAATAGATACTTTTGAGAATGAATGGAAGTGTAATCAATAATTACACCAGTACAACAGATGCAAACTCTTATGTATGTCATCTTGACTTGGGGTGACCCTAAAGCAAACTTCCCCTCCCAGTTGCTAATGATCCCTTGAAGCTTTGACCCTGGTTTTGGAATAAGAGAGAACAGAGTTCAAATAATGATCCTTCTTGTGTAAATACTAGGGACTTTCACTCTTAAAAACAAATGAATGTGTGACTGTTTGCTCATCAGTAAAACATGGGTGGTAGTTTTCATCAGTTTATCTTCAGTACCTAGCTGAGTGATGAAAACATTGTAAGCAGAAACAAATATTGACATGATTGGTCAAATCTAATTTAAAGGAGGATTTTGAAGTTTTAAGATAATACAAAAAATGGCTAGAATATAATAGGTAGACTATTAACGTTAGTTTCTCACTCCTGTGCTTTTAATATAAAATTACAGCTATCACAAGTGACCTAATTTCACCTGTGCTGTTTTTGGTTAGAATCATTTTGAAAGAGTAATGGTTTTAAGAAAACAGATGATTTCCATTAAGTTTGGAGGCATCTCTCTTGTCATTAATAATGGCAAAGAATGGCAGCTCAGAAACGAGCATCCTTTGAAGTCCTTTTCCTAGTTCTGATGTTTTCCTGGAAGAGATACCAGGAATTTTCTAATAGAAAAACTGTCTATTATTCTCTCAAAACAATTAACACAGAAACTTTTGAATTCAGTGAAGGTCAGAGGATTAATAGGTTTTATCTGCAATGTGTTTGAAAAGCTAATTAAGACTCCACATACAGCAGAGTAGACTGGGAATACAACATTTAGTTTTTCTCTGCATGACCACAATGAGCAAAAGTGAAGAGAAAAAGGCAACCTGAAAATGGAGAATTCACTGAGAGGAGGCAAATCCTTTTAAAGAACATAAAACTGAAAATACTTCTCTTTTGACAGAAAATACTTCCTTTATTCAGTGAACATATTCAGCATCTGCTTTATGGTGGCATTATTTTAGGTGCTAGATATTGTGGGGGAGAGGAAGAATTCCCCTTTCCCTCCTCTGGTTCTTTGTGGCTGGCTGAATAGTCAAATCAACAGGGGGCAGATTAACAAGAGATCTAATTAAACCTTGTGCGCGTGGGAACCCCATAAGCATGAGTCAGGGATCTCATGTTCAGGAGTTCAGACGTAGACAGAGGGATAGAGGTCCACAAGACATCCTGACACAGGGGCGAGGTACGGTTCCCTGGGGATTTCAAGAGGTCATTGCAGGATGGTAAGAAAAGCAGACCTTTAGTAAATACACGTTTGCCTTGCCCTGTATATAGGTCAAAAAGAGTTATCTGTGATAATCTATTACAGGAAAGGCCTCTAATTCAAATTCTTCTAGGTAGTAAAGGAAGGGGTGGCAGAAGTTTCTTTTGAGACTGAAGCTAAAATTGCCTTTAGCTCAAACTATTCTGTGTACCATTGAAGCACACTTTAGATTACTCATTCTGGACCCCCATGATATTAAGTTGAGAAAAACAGATAAGGTCTCTCTTATCTTTTTCTTTTTTCTTCCAGGGACAACCTGATTAACAAAGTAACCACTTTAAAAATTGATGAAAAATTAATGTTGCCAACAAGTGGGAAAAGGGAAATATTATTTGGGTCCCCCAAAACATTAAACATTATTTAACAGCATCAACTTAACTAGTTTAAATATTAACATGAAAACTTTTTTAAAAAGCCATCACAACAGAAAGAAATCCATTTTCCTCTGATTCTTTCATATTCATTTACTAACAATATTCTTCTTATAGTTAAAAGTAAGGAAACAGCAGAAATCTCAAATTCTCTGGGGAACTTTCTGTGTTGAAAACTCATTGAAATACATACTAATGTGTTTTTCCCCCTTGCTCTGAATCTCAGTTGCCAGGTAGCATCAATTTCTTCTGTAATGACTGGAATGACTATCTCCTCCTGATGCACCACACTGGGTCAGGCCCTGCTAACTTCTCACCAGTGCTATTTTAATTAGTAGATTTTAACTCTATAAAGTTTATTAGAATAGCTTTTTAACTAGTGTTTCTCTTTCTCTCTCGCCCCTGACAAAATTTGAGAGGCTAATATTTTTAAGTGTATATATGGTCATGTCAGTCCCTTGCTTTTACACCTTCAGTGGCTATGTACTATCAAATGAAGTATAAATTACCTAGGTGTGTCCTCAAAGCTAATCATGGCCACTATCTTTCCAGTTGAGACCTGGCTTCCTCGTGTCATTTTCCACTATTCCTCATGCTCCTTTTCTCCAGGTTTTCCTCTGTTGTCTTTCCACTGAAAATATGTTGTCCCTCTCAGGGGAACTAAGCCACAGGAGCGAACATGTTTCTCAGTTGAACTCAAGCTGACCTATCAGAATATTCCCTGGGAATTTTGAATTACATATTATTCTTTGGGATTCAGTATTTAAAGACAGTGTAAGACTGAGACTTACAAAAGTAATCTTGCTACAAGGCATAGAGAGATTACACAAGATTACAGGTAAGCAGTGAGCTGATGAGAAATAGGAAAGGAGAAATCAAAAGTAAAAGCCATGATAACATCCTTTATTCCACCCTGTGAACTGCCAAGAAAAGTAACCAATGAATCTATTTTTTCAGTAGTTTGAATGGAATTCATTGTGATAAATCAAAGAACTAAAATGTTCCCCACAAACAACTGGGCTCTCCAAATATTTTTAAAATAACTGATAAAGTTCCAATGATCTTTACATGACCATTGTAATGGCAAATCACTACTGTTTACAATGTTCATAAGTAGTAATTTAAGGTAAAAATAGTTGAATAAATGTGTGCAAGTTTAGTAATAAGACTTTAGCCTAACAAAGGAAACATTTGCAGTCTTCAGTACTTATTACCTAAGGCTAAATTCTAGATTATAAACCCTTCTCATTATCTTCTGTTTATCTCAATAATGACAATTATTATAAATTTTAAAACCTGGATCTCTAATAGATATCACATTATAATAGAGAAGGTATGTGTGTTTCAAGGGGCTATAGAGGAAAAAAAGCAAAAAGATGTAATAGGAATAAATTATAGATTACCATGTAACAAAGAATAGTAGGCTATTTTTAACTACATTTACTAGAGAAACTAGTAAATTCAACAGCATTATGGGACGTTGTATTATCTCTAATTTGTCTTGGGATGGTTATTAATAGTTTGGAAAAATAAACATTTTTGCAAGTTGAAAGTAAAACAGAAAGGCAAATTTCAACTCAATAAAAATAAAAGGATTGTTTGGGTTTTGTTCTCTATTTTGTTTGCACAATAAAATAAATGAGAGTTACCCATGCATTTAGTCATCAAAATATTTTATTATATTAACATAATGATTTTCTGGCAAGTAAGTACCAAATTGATGAAGATACTTTCTTTTCTAAGTCTGAATATAAATATATGCATACTCATATGTGTGTGTGTGTGTGTATTTACTCTCTAAAGCAGTCCACCATATAACAAACATTTATGAACAAATGTTAAAGAATTATCTTCCTCTTACCAAAATTCATGTAGCAAATGAGATCTATCAAACACAAAATTCTCGATAATTTATCTATCTCAATTGTTTAATTGATTTTAAATTGCTACAACTATTCTAAACCTGTATGGAGGTTTCATTTGGTAATGAACATTTAGGTTGGAAATGACAGAATCCCAGCACAAACTAACTTTGACAAACAGAGGAAATAAGTAAATGATGTGACCTAATAGCAAGAGGTCAGAAGGGTGGTTTCCAAGGGTAACTAGATCCTAGGCTTGAAATATATTAAAATTCTATCATTTTATTCTCTGTCTCTATATCTCAAGTATTTCAAGACTAGCTGCCACAATAAGGGTATAACTATAATCAATAGCACTTTCTGGACTCACATTACCTAATTTACTACCAAAGAAGAAGAAATTATATTTTTTTTGTCCTTTTTAAAAAGTCTACGGACAAGACTCCAGTTCTGGTCCTGTGCGCATACTGGGGTGGAGTGGCAGGTGCATCAGTGATGATGATTTGAACCTTTATTTGAGCCATGTCATTAGGGGCCAAGGGAAGAGCCATTTGGCAAATGAACAGAATAGGAAAAAAGGGAAGTTTCAGAGGGAAAAAATTTAACAGCCTACTGACAGTTTTTATTGATACATTTTTTTCTTCAGGCAAAAATACTGGTTTTTAATTCTTCATATTTATATACTGCACTTAACTGAATTCAATGGCACAGAAGGACACTGTATTCTTAGTACTACCAAAATATCAAACTGAACGAGAATTGTTTTCCAACCTAGTCTTTAACTCTTCCCCCTTCCCATTTCTAAATGGTTATTCTGGTCTATTTCTTTTCTGCTGACTTTAACAATGTCATGTCTTCTTACCAAGGCCAAATTCTTTCATAGTAACCATTTTATAACAAATTTGACATTGTGCCTTTTAAATATGCATTATACAGGGTCTGCCACAAACAATGCCCCCTTTCACTACAAAATAAGTACGTGATTCTGTAACATAACAATAACACACTGAAGCATACCATATGTCATTTTAGGTGAAATATTCAAATTAAAACTAGAAATTATTAAATCCATGTTATTACCCTACCAACCACATTCAAGCAGCCCTTAATTCTGCTGAAACCATAAAAAAGAAAAAAAATCATACATTAATGAGATTTCTGTCTGTTATTTTTTAAAAAAACACTTGCTAGCTAAAGACCTCATGCATTGTTCATGCCTGTCATTTCAAAGAATTTGAGTGAAGGCTGAAATTCAGTTGAAACAGCAAATTAAAATTTGCACATACTTGTGAAACTCAAATGCTGAAACTATAGGTTTTATTAAAATGGAAGAAACATGTTCCAAAAACAAATAATTAGAAGTATAAAGGACATATGGTCAGAACCTCACTTAATGACCTTGCTGCATGAGAAATGCTGCCCTAGAATGATTTTCAGCCATGGGCTCCTGAAGAGCCTTTTACAGCATTGCAGAGACCTTACATTTTACTCTGAGTGAGATGGAAGCCTCTATAAAGGTGAAACCAGATGGAGGTAGGGTTTCCACTGGCCTGAGAACCTGATCAGCTATGGTGAAAAAAACCCCTTCCCAACAGGTAGCATAAACAAAAAATAAACTGTCAAAGTTGCTGACATTTTTAGAGTTTTTGTTATTGCAGTTCTAGTATAACCTTATCTATGGATGCAAGAGACGATGGTGCTTAAACTGGGGTGGTCCTTAAAGACAGAGAGAAAGCACCCACTACTAAACATATTTCAAGGTGAAGGTGACAATATTTAATAATAGGTGGAGAAGAAGAGAAAAAAGGAATTAAGGATGACTATGTAGATTTGTTTCTACACAAAAAATGGTGTAATAATTTAATGATAAGAGAAGGAGTATAGCAAACACATTTAGGGTTGTGTGTGTGAACATGTGTGAACATTTGAGTTTGCTTTTTTGCAAACCATATTAATTTGGTAATGTCTAATACATATTTAAATGGATATGTAGAATAAGCAACTGGGTATCTAAATGTGGAGTTTAATGAGACATCAGAGCTTTGACATACACTTGGGGCTCATTATCTTAAAGATAGTATTAGAATCATGGGATTCTACAAGGTAACAGGAAGTAAGTACAGAGAAAGAGACATAGACTCACACTCTAGATGCTTCTACTTTTAAATTCCAGAAAGAAAGGAAAGTAACCAGAAAAATAAATGACCAGAAAAAGAATGACCAGAGAGGATAAAAAGGAAAAAGTATTGCCCAAGCATCTGAGAGAAGAAAAAGGGATTGGCTGTCCAATGCTCTTTGAGAACTGAGAATTCACGTTTGGCTTTGGTGATGTGGAGGTCAGGGGCGGCCTTGACAAGAGTTGTGTGGGGATGAAGGCCTGAGTGCAGTAGACGCAAAGAGACTGGAAGAAGAGAGTTGACAACTCATGAACAGTTGAGCTCTCAAAAGGGATATGAGAAATGAGTCAGTTTCTGTGAGGGATGAACCATTCACAGTAGGGCATTTTTAAAAAATATTTAAAAAAAATGATATGTAGCACATTGTATGCTGTTCTGAATGACCAGCAAATGAAGTTAAATATGTTTTCAGAGGAGAGTATTGCTGAAGAAATATTCCTGAGTTAGCAGACAGGCAAAGCATATTTGCACAAGTGTAATAATTGCCCCTATAAGTAGGAACATTTTGACAATGTATTGCATTTTGTATTGTATTATATTGTATTGTATTGTATTGTATTGTATTGTATTGTATTGTATTGTATTGTATTCAGGCAGAGAATATAAAGAGAAAACTGAAGGATGTTAGTGGATTCGATGATCAGAGCTCCTGAGAGCTGTCTTCTAATTTTTATTTTATGAGGGAACTAAGAAGCAAGGTATTCAGCTGATAGAGAAAAGGGGTGAAAAGGTGAGGGAGGATTGAAAAGGGGAAACAGTTTGGAAACAGGAGTCTCAGAAAGGGAAAAGTGAACTGTTAGGCAGCACCATTTCAAACAGCTCAGCATTTACTTTACAAATGTCCGCTGAGTCCGCACTGCATGGAGTCATAGAGTGGCAAGAATAAGAAGCAGTATACATTCCTAAGAACCTTAGTGAATATATACATTTTTAGGGAAGAACAGGCCGAAGTATTTCATCATATTCTATTGAGAGACTTACATGCTTAGTGCCATGGTGATTTTTTTGGCTCTGTGATGTGTTATAACTTGAGCATGTACCCACCCACCTCTACATCAGCATAATGCCTTTCAGAACAATTATTTTTATCTGCCTCTGCCTCTGAGGTATTTTAGCATTAGCCTTTTCATTTGTTCATCTTTTTGACCTTGTATTTTGAGATTAACATAGCTAACAGGATATGGGCAGTGACTAACATAATTGCTACATTCTTTTCCCTGAGTGAAATTATTTTTTGACAAAAAAGACTTTTTTAATTAGGTAAGTATTATATATGCTAATCCATGCCTCCTTCAATTACTTTAAGAAGTTTTAAGCAAACTTCCTAAAACTTAATCACAATTCTTATTTTCCAGCCACAAACTTCTGTTTGCAAGCTTTCCCCCCTGTCTTTTGCATCAGAATTGTTATATTGTCCCTCCTACCTTAAGCTATTGTCATTGGAGTTTTCCTACTGAGATGTCTCAAAACATTTCTTTATCCTGAGGGCAATTAATCATTATTCCATATATGTTATATATTTTATTTCCTTTTTTTGTAGTGTCCTTGGTTGTGCAGACATTAATAAAACATGCTCTGATTAGATTCAGAACAATATTTTATGCTATAGTAGACAGACAGGAAAGAAAGTATGAATTTAGGTTATATACAGTGAACATAAACTATGATCTCACTTCCTGAAATCAGCTCTTGACCATACATTTTTTAATCAGTTAAGAGAATTTGACAAATGGTCAAATATGAAATCATGTTAATAAAAAGCTTCATTTCAAAAGTTAAAAAAATCCAGACATTAGTTCAATTTAGCCTGATATTTAATTTTGGAAAAATATAGTATTATAAGTCCTTTTTACTTTAACTTACTCATTCTTTCTTTTAAGAGATCTTCTTTATTTCTAGAGAGAGGGGAAGGGAGGGAGAAAGAGAAGGATAGAAACACCATTCAGTTGCCCCTTGCATGCCCCCAGCTGGGGACCTGGCCCGTAACCCAGGTATGTGCCCTGACTAGGAATCGAACCATCAACCTTCTTGGTTTATGTCATGATGACCAACCCACTGAGCCACAACAGTCAGGGCAAATTATTCTTCTTATAGGATTTTCCTCAACAAATCCCAGAGAAATGCTTACTTGTTTTTTCTGCTTGAATATTTGGAATGGTAGACTTCACTGACTATAAATATTTTCCGTATAATCTTGAACATTCCACTCTGTCTTCTTCTAAGTTTGACTATTGAGTACTAGAATTAATGGGTAACAAAAGAGTGAGTATACCTAAATAGGAGAGTACTTTAAAGTTGTGACTATCGCTTCAATGTTCTCCCTGGTTTCTTGTTTCCATGCTATATATTCACATTCCCAAAGTACTCTCTTCCGAATATCATCTGTTTTCAAAAGATTTTTGCTAAAATTAAAGATTCTTGTTCCAGTGAGATTCTAATTCTACAAAGTATAATGGAAAATTTCATTCTTTATTCTAGACATAATGTTTTAATTAATGAAATCTATAATTTCATTTTCTTTTGGGGGCTGATATTACAATACATTACTCAATGTTGAGTTGCTTTTCTAAAATATTTAAGTATTGTCTCCATAGATGGTGGCTCAATTTCTCCCTTATTTTATCCTATAAATAATTTTTTTAAAAATTAAATCATTCATATCACCACTACTTAGAAGTAACTTCTTGAAGAGAACTTACATATATTGTCCCATGTAGTTAATATTCCATTGTATTGTGATTTTATTACACTAATTGAGTTTTGAGGGAATAAATGCCCTCCTTCCAATTTTAGTGCAAATACCTTAAACAAAATTTATTTAAGTGTTCAATTCAAGGGATAGGACCTATGGTCTAAGCTAAGACAATTAGATTACTCCTTCACCATTACCACAAAGGTTAATTCAGAAATGGGCCCAGAAGAACCAATATAACTCACATAAGGTTTTCTGTTTGAGTTTTCAGGAAGTCGACCTATTCTTTTTCCTGTAGGTCATGCACAAATAAGGATGTAGAGCAGGGGGCACACGTGACCAATCTGCAATGGAGTGAGCCAATATCAAGGAAGCAGAGTCTAAAAATAGAGAGACGAACCTCATCCTAAAGACATCATTTGATTTCCTGGATCGAGCCAAACTGTAACAGTTTACTCTAGAACTGTAGTTAGATAAACCAATAAATTTCTTATTTTACATGGTCTACCATTTGTGAGAACAAGTAATGTTAGTGATAAACCACTGTTAAAATTTTATATCCTCCAGCATCTATCCTTTTTGAAAACATGTTAAATGCATCTAGGTCAAATAACTTATTACATTTCTGTGGTATCCCTGTTGTAAATCTCTAATGGCTACCAATTTACTACAGTTTCTATACTCTCTTTGATCTTAGTGTGAGCTCTTGTATCTGCCCTATGGTGATAGTGCTCACAATACATTATGTGTTTATTAGCCTCTATTCTAAGGTCTCTGAGAACAAGTATCATGTCTTTTACATTGATCTAGCTCCAATATCTAGCAGATTTCCTTGTAGATATTGTGCACATATTAAATATTTATTGAGTGAATAAGTGTAAGCAAACATAATTATTAAAAAAAGGAAAAATCAGATTGATAGTAAATCTTCTTTATTTCTTTCCTCTTTGGTTATGCCTTTTTACAATATGACATCAAAGTAATTAGGGGAAAAAGAAAAAAGAAAAGAAAAAGGAAGGGAAGAGAGAAGAAGGAAAAAGAATAGAAAGGAAAAGTAGAGAAGAGAAAAGGAAATAAAATAAAATAAAATAAAAGATATTCAAGCAATCTGCAGAGTTGGAAAAAAGTGCATGCAGGTTGCAAAAGACAGCGAGAACTTCCTTACTTGGTGAACTTCCTACTGCTTTTGCTCCATTACTATCTGGGGACCATGGCCAGGTTACTTACCTGCTTCAATCCTGGGTTTCCTTTTCTATAAATGAGTATTATAATATATATCTCAAGAGTTGTTATTGTGTATTAAATGAGAAAACAGTGAATATATTTAGCTGTTGTTATTACTTTTAAATGCTCTTGATAGAAGGAATATATATTGGTACAATTTGCTAAGTTATTTTGAAAATCTGCTTTTGGTATTCCCAGAGAGACTGGAATTGATGAAAATGTCATTTTGATGTTTTTAAGCTTTACTTTCACTCAAAGAAAAATATTAGAGATTTTAGTACAAATAATAACATTTTTACTGGATATTTTACAACTACATGCTTAAATGTTTATCCCAGATCGCAAAGAAAACTCTGGCTATCTTATTTTGCAGCAAATTTGTAAAAATCTTCCCATATTTTAAAATTAAAAAAATTGTTTTTAACAAGTATCTCACTTCCTGTCTCATTGTGTAATCTTCTCATTAAAATTTAATTTAAAATGTTTGTAAGAGGCTACTTTGTTTTAATGTTAAATTAAAGTATTTTGTTCCTAATTTTATAAATAATTTATTCTGAATATAGCCTGCAATTAAAAATAATTTAACATGGACACAATAAATGCTCAAAATGTCAGTAAGTTGATTAATGAAGAGAAAATTTTTCATAACCTATGTATTGATTCTTCCTCATATATATTTCAATTCTTCCTATTGAAAGTACTTCAAAAATATAACAACTCTTTCATACTCAAGTTCATGGTTGATTTTGTTTTCATTGTCAGTGGGAGGGCAGTCTTGATTCTCTTTAATAAACATTTAAAAGATTTAAAATAGTTATCTACTTGTTTTTTTTCCAGGCCTAAATAATTTCTAATATAAACCTCTTCCTTTTTTTGATTTTTCAAATGTATGACATTTTGAAATTACTTTTTTAAACCAAAATTCCTTAATCTGTTGTTTGCATTGCACCCCCCCCCACACACACACACACTCACTAGAGCATGGAGGATTCCCTCAGAGACCCCACAGCACGTCATGATATTAATTCCCTCTAGCCTGCCCTGAAGCAGGTTAGCTTCTATTCAGCCAATCCGGATGTCATATAAGAGGTAATCAAAGATATCATATTAAGAAACAAGTTAGCAGACTTTGTTCCACTGAACTGAGAAGTTCCACTGAACTCAGTGGAACTGAATTGTTCCACTACAAAATTTCTTATCCTCAAGAGAATAAGCAAATGTTGTTTTGAATGATTTCTATGATTATAAAACATGTGAAAATAAAATGTATTATCTTGCCTTCCGTTCAAGAATTGTAAATGTTTTTAATATAGTCAAGCTGCCATTATCTGAATTCAGACTTGCAACCTAATCTATCTTGGAACAAAAAGCTGATTGGAAAGCAATATCCTGTTGCCCTGTGATTACGGAGCAGCCTTAAGTTGGGGCTGGGAACTACTAATGGGATCAGGTCCTATTTGTGCCAGATTCCCAATGATTTACCTGTCAGAACAATTTTTTAAAATAATTTAATCTAGAACTTACTTTACTATAATTACGGCAACATCATTCAAAAGTGAATGAAGTATACACATTTTATAACTTGGTATTGACTTGTAGAGTACTAAAATATATGTAGAATCCTGAAAAAAGTTAATGTAAATTTCAGTGTCTAACAAATAATACTAAGCTAATGCACTTGTCAAATCTTGTCCAAATATATATATGTGCAAAATACAAAATTAAAATATCATATAACTCTCTATAATCAAGTGCTTTTCAAATAGAGAGAAAGAGATGAGATGAACATTATAAAGCCATTATCTTCTCAAAATGTAAGTCTGGAAAACAGAATGTTGCTCTTTTAAACTGAAATTTAACAGTGAACTCATGAAAGGTATTGTATGTTATCTTGCCTGATTATATCATTACCTATAAACGTTTCATGGAAGTTACTTTTATTACTTTTAATTATATATAAATATATTTTAGTAGTTTGTAATCTGCCATGTAAATTATTTTGAGTTCTGAGCTAGAACAACCTGTCACCAAAGATTTATAAAATAAAAAAGAACATAATCTATTTCTGGTAGGCATACAATTTGATGATATATTCAAAACTATAAGCTTCTATATAAGATTTTTTTGCAATTACTCAATGACAAAAGCAATTCTTACACAGAAAAAATAAATAGCCAAAGGTTTTAGTTTGTGCAGAATTTAGTAGTATTTGTCCCTTACGGTAATTGAAAGTATTCTATGGAAATAGGTATGCCATATTCTTTAAAATAGTACAAGCCCATGAGCTTTATACTGAAGTAATCTTATCTGGCCAACTTATTGCCACTCATATTTTAATGTAAAATTCTGATGGAAAATTTTAACTGAATGAATGATCTTTAAAATTCATTGCCAAAGCATGTTTCACACTTATCTTTTGCCCTTCAAGCAAGCATCAAGGAAATTTGGGATATACCTTTTTCTAAAACTGAGGCTTTTGATTTAGAATATATGAGGGGAGTTTTTGTTTTATCACCAAAGTCACCTAATCTTCTATTGCATATCTTCCCAATACATCCCTCTCATTATTAGACAATTTGAATGAAGTCCTCTTCATAACTTGAAAACACCAACTTTTTACTATTAGAGTGTCTACAGTGCTATCTCTGAAAAAAATCATTATTTTCTCTGATGAGTTCATCAAACAATGAATTCTAAATTATCTGTTCAATTTCCACTCACACCCTATTTCTTCATGTATCACTTCATGTCCATCAGGCCCTGAATCCGCCTCTCAATGCAGGACTGAGCAAAACCAAAAAGTGTCTACTCCTTACAAAGCCACAGTTAAAACTAAACTAAACTAAACTAAACTAAACTAAACTAAACTAAACTAAACTAAACTAAACTAAACTAAACTAAACACTACACTCTCTCCCCCATTTTTGTACCTCCATTGCAACCTGGCTTTATCCTGTCACTGCAGGTACCTGCCCTTGTCTTTCCTGCCCTCATGTCATAATGTCTAAGCAACGTTCACAAAGCAGATAGCTTTTGATTGTTGAACCAACCATTTCTGAAATGTCTCTAATACTGAAAACTTTTACTTTTCTTTTAGCTTCTTTTAAAATTCCTTTCAGCCTTCCCTACTTTATTTTCAAATACCTAATCTCTAGACGTTGGAATTCTCTAGGCCTTGACTCTATATTCTATGCTCTTGTTCCTTTGACACAATCTCTCTGGGTAATGTCATCTATCATCTATCCAGTGCATTAACTGTGATCTACATGGATTACTGTGTTTATAGTTTCACTGCAGAATCTCCTCTGAGTTCCAGACCCTTTTATTTAGCTACTCAGAGTATACACACTGTGGATGGCCCTAACAACCACTAGCTGTGTGAATTTAGGCAAGTTATTTAAACTCTCTCTATATCTTAGGTCCCCAATTTCATTTTTTAAAATAAAAAATAATCTTTATTTATCTTTTAGAGAGGGGAGAAGGGAAGGAGAAATAAATGGGGAGAAACATCGATTGGTTGCTTCTCACACATGCCCCAATCTGGTACTGAACTTGCAACTCAGGCATGTGCCCCAACCAGGAACGGAACTGCTGACCTTTGGCCTTGCAGGACCATGCCCAACCCACTGATCCACACTGGCAGGACCTTAAACTTTATAATTAAAATTCTAATAGTTTATTTCTTGATTTATCATAAAGATTGAATGAATTCATATTTGTAAAGCACTTAAAATACAAAATTTGGATGAGACACCTTCTTTCAATTGGTTTAATTCTTCTCTTTTTTCCTTGTAACCCATTACTCAAATGAGAATACATTTGTGTTAAACATAAATCTGAATATTTTCCTCCACTGCTGACACCCTTCAAGAATTTCCTATTATACTTTTAATAAATCTAAGCACCTACACATGTCCCTGCATATTCTATATTCTGATCCTTTGTGCTTTCTCTTACACAAGTTGCACATGTGCACATCACAAACTCACATGTCATATTCATGCCACAAAAAGAGGCACACATAGCTGGATTCTTCCAATACATCACATTCCAATGTAAATGTCTCTGACAGGGGGCTGCTCTAACAAGCTTATCTACCTAAATAGTCCCTTCCTCCACCCATTGTTTCCTATGGTTGCTCCAAATTTGTTTCCTTTATAGCCCTTACCCTAACTTGTGCTTCTGGACATCATGTCCATTTATTCACCATGTGCCTCACTTATCAAACTGTAAGCTCCATTTAAGAAATGTTTACATCCGCCCTGGCTGGCATAGCTCAGTGGAATGAGTGCAGGCTACTAACCAAAGCGTCGCAGGTTCGATTTCCAGTCAGGGAACATGCCTGGGTTGCAGACCATGGCCCCCAGCAACCGCACATTGATGTTTCTCTCTCTCTCTCTTTCTCCCTCCCTTCCCTATCTAAAAATAAATAAATAAAATCTTTAAAAAAAGTTTAAAAAAATTAAAAAAAGAGAAATGCTTACATCCATTTATCCAACTCTGTGCACTAAACACCTGCTACAATGCTTGGTAGATAGCAGGCATTTAGTGAATACTTTCTATAAGAATGCATGCAAAAATAAATGAATGAGTGAATCTGTCTTTTTCTGTAAGTCTTTTAAAACATTTTTTTATTGTTGTTCAGTTACAGTTATCCCCATCCCCCCATTATTCTCCCCTGCCCTACCTAAGCCCCACCTTCCACTTCCATTTCAGAAAAGTTATCCAGTTTTTTATTACCCTCTTTTTAAATTTATACTTTTATTCAAATAAGTGTAATAATGAAATATCACTTTATACCTTTACCTATTAGTTACTATGTCAAAATTGTAATTAATAGGCTTTTAAACATATAGGTTGGTAATAAATTTAAGTCTAAAATTTCTTTATTAGCTTATAACTCCAAAAAGACCAACCTGAGAAAAATGAATCATCTTAGTTTTGGCCTTATTTCAATGCTGCTCTCTATATTTTCCCCAAATCATAATTGTTTATTATAAGAAAACACAAGTTGTTAATTTTTTTAACCATTATAATTTCATCAAGCACTGACAAAATTGTTTCTTCAGACATATCGCCTTGTGGAATGAAGAGGAGAGGAATATTCATACTTCTTTTATCTACAGTTTAGGTAAAGAACAACATAAACTACACTTAAGTGTGATTTACAAATTTTATCATGTTGCTTTATTGAGCTATCTTTTTCAACTTTCGGGGGTGGGGGTCTCAAAGATAGGTTTAGACATTGCACAGTTCAGATCTTCAAAAAACCATCTCTTATCATATGAAGTTTATGTTCTAAAACATTTCTGAAAGTATCTATATTGTAGATACCTTAGGCAGCCTCTTTCAACTTCCTGTCTACTCACTTTCTAATAGGAAAAATTGGGAAGACAAAAAAACTACATCTCTCTGACTCACTTGCAACATATTTAATTCCACCAAACACATGCCCCTTGAGGAGATCGAAAAGCAGACATGCTTCAGTAAACAAAGGTCACTTTGACGTTGGATACTGAGGCTGGCCTCAACATTTCCATTGTCTAGCCTGTGGGTGTTAAAAGGAGGCAGTGGAGACAGTTTTGATGAATGAAGCAGCTTACTGACCATTGCTGTGCATGGTGCTCAATAATACAGTTGGAACTCCTTAATTTTAATTCTTCAAGTCCTTTCAACAATTTTATGTGCGTTCAGTTCCCTATACAGAAGCCCTTATGCTTGTACAAGGTAGAGTGTTTTTATATGTCAGCACTGAAGTCTGCTACACACATAGGGAGATGTATTTTAAAAGTTTCTATTTCCTTTTTTGGTTGCGTTTTTTCATAGCCTTTTTCAGGCTGAAACATACCTAATAATACTGTAAAATAACCATGTTTTCCCTTTTCATACAATGTTTCTCTTTTTTCTTTCTTTTTTTTTAAAGATTTTATCTATCTATCTATTTATTTATTTAGAGAGAGGGAAAAGGAAGGAGAAAGAGATGGAGAGAAATATCAAAGTGTGGCTGCCTCTTGTGTGCCCCTTATAGGGGACCTGGCCTGCAACCCAGGCATGTGCCCTGACTGGGAATAGAGCCAGTGACTCTGGTTCGCAGCCTGCCCTCAATCCACTGAGTTAAGCCAGCCAGGGCTCATACAATGTTTCCTAAGTGGTAGATATTTATTAATTTTTCCACCACAGATGACTTCAAAAATAGAAAAATAAGAGATTATTAAAATAAACCCTGATGCACCAATTGCCCATTTTCAACCATTATTAATTGATGGGCTAGCAATCTTATATCATACAAAATCCCACCCACTATTCCCTAACATAGGTCATTATTAGCAAAGTGTGATTTACTGGTTTCATGCAATAGAGGCTCATTAAATTCACAACAGAATTTAAGCCTAAGGTTCTTTTACACCTACCTAATAAAATATAATTGGATAAAGTATAATATTCTATAACATAAATAAATGTATGTTAGATTTACATAAATACTAAAAAGTTAATATACATATAATAAAATATCATAGTAAGACTGATATATTAAATAAGCATCTGGCATATCATATGCTTTGTACATGTGCTACTGTTTGGTACTAAAGTAGTAATATCATATGTTTTGCCATATTTCTCTGACTATTTTAAGAAGACATGACATATGTGCCCCCAGCTCTACAAGATGTCAGGTCATTATCAATTTCTTTCATTATCTCAAGAAATTTTTACTCGCTTCGTAACAAGTTTCAAACTGACTTCTTTTAAAACACATTGCTCTAACATCAAAATACACTGGGAGAATTATTTAACTCTAAAGAAAGATACAAATTAACAACTAGTACTAATTAAACATGTCTGTCTCTCACACACGCACACACACAATTTGAGCATTTGGGGACTAAGAGACTGTATGTTGAACTGATTTGTAAGAGCCAACAGAATTTTGTGTATTCAGAAGTAAAAAATGACAGGCCAACAGAACACTAGTTACAAGAAAGACACACTTGTTTTTCAACACTAGCTGAGCAGCCCTCCCCCAGATGTGCTGAGCAATCAGCCGCTTCGGTCTCTGCTTCAGTGGATGAGCACCGGCCTTGCAGGAAGCGATATTGGCATAATCAGTTCTCGTACAGTGATGCACAACCTCACTTTACTGTGACTGCCGGGCTAATAACACAGGTCTCCCAGGAGCATAGAAATATCAGCTTTCTCATCACTCACTGCACATGAACATGTTTCGCCTTTCTTCTCAAAAACTAAAACCAAAACAACTACCATACACACATTGAGTTTTGCCAAATGTTTTTTTCTGCTTTTGCATACATAGGATAAATACATTGAACATTATAATTCAAAACTTTCTTGTGTAAATATTTTAGGAAAACTGATGGTCTAGGAAGAACTTTGTTTCTTTTTAGCACCCACTCATGTAACTGTCAAAGACACACTGACCCAAGCAACAACCAGTTTCTCAGTATCATCATCATGTAAGCAGAACTGTGGTTTCCTTGTCTTATTATATATATATATATATATATATATATATGTAATATATATGTGTATATAATGTATATGTATATATATACACATATATGTATCATCAGGGTTGTGAAGTTTTAAATAAAACAAAATTAGTAAATGTTCAATAATGCGATAAACTCTGCAACAATATGCTAGATAAAAAAAATTACAGATGCAAAATAATTTGCAATCAACTCCCAGATCCACAGAACACTTGGCTATCTCTCACTGGATATTTCATGAGCCACACAATCATGCAACTCAACATTCTACAATTTGTTCTACCTCACTTATATATCAAATCAATGATATATCAATTTTATATATGAATTCAATGTTCTACAATTTTTTGTACCCCGTTTGTAGCACAATGTCAGGATTTTCTAAAATTCCTCTTTATTAGTAAGAGTAATCGATGTCTAGTTTGGCATCTTGAAATCTTTTCAGGGTCTTTCACCACCAGCTCCCCTCCCCCGACCCCCACCTATTCTATAACTTTCTCAGCAAGGGTTGACTAATGCCATCCAGCCCGGACTGCTCCTATCTTTAAAATTTCCCTTCAACATCTTCATCATAAACTTACCTATTGACTCATTTTCCAGGATATTATTGTACAGGAAAGATGTGGAAATCTCACTCACATTAAGTGTTAATATCTGAGAGGAACTAGTCTGTTATCCCATACACACTGGCCCTAAGACTTGCCTTTTAACAGAGGACAACTCCTTCATAACTCAAAGGAATTGTAATATCTCTAATGATGGGATTTTAAGCATCACCAACACTAGTGGAGGAAACATTTGGAGTAAGAACACTTATCACCAAACCATTACTCTTGAGATGACTATATTTTTTACTACCTGGACTTAAGCTGAACCTGAATAGAAGCAAATATTCATGTTTGAACAAGAATAAAAGCAGAACTGAATTTAAAGAAAAAATCTAAGCTGTTGAACAACCCTATTTCTCTCAACTTTTTATGTTTCCACAGTGGTGTTACTGTGCTATGCATCTCCTCTCAATTTCATTACGTCACCAGTGTGGCCAAAAGGTCCCCTCAGCTGCTCTAAACTTAAGACAGCCTTTTTCCCAACCTTAGGCTCCTGACCTCCCTTTTCTTAGAAAATGTCATGTAGAAAAACTTATGATTTTAAATTATTTCTTTACTCCTTTGAGGTATAAATCCTTTTTTAAAAAATGTCTTTCCAGTTTTACAACACAAGAATATCTTTCTCAGGGACCTGGGATTCTTTCCTTTGAAATGTAATCATCAGGAAAGAGACTACCTTTATTTCCCAGTTTTTGTGGGAGGGTAAGAACCTAACTCTTGGGGGTGCCTTGCTCCAAGTGGTAATACTACAATACATTGCTGTCACGAAGATAAGAGACAGTTTACTTTTGTTTTGAGTAAGGCTAATTAACAAATACAGATGACCTACATTTCATTCCCCCCATCCTATTTCATCTCTCAAAATCTCTCCTGTTTTTGTTTCAGTGGAATTAAGTTCAGAATAAATTCTGGTCTGTTGCTCCCATTGCAATAGCCTTGATTAAAGTCTTCTCTCCTGTTTAACTTTATCCGGTGCAATTTTTTGTTTGACATCTGTACATAGACAGATTTAAGTATCTGTATCTAATCTGTTTAATTTGCCCCCAAGATTATTTTATTTTATTTTTATTAGGCAAAGAACTTTATTAACCTTTGTTTCAAACTTTATTGCAAGGCTTCTTCAGCTTAATCGACTTCAAAGAATGATTCGTGTAGAAGCAAAAACTGAAAAGAGCTAGAGTGTCCAAGGGGCTAGGACTTGAAAATATTAGAGATGTAGATTTCATCCAATCCATAAACAAGATTTGAAAAAGCAGTCACAACATAAAATAACAGCTCCCAGTAACTTCTTCAAGTTTATCTTCTTCCAAAGTTGACTCAATTCAATGTGCTTTGTTCTTGGAGGCTTCATCAAAATTCTCCACAAATCTGGACGTCATCATCATCATCCTCTCCCATAGCAAGTGGTGCTTTTCCATCCACGGAGTGTTTGGGCAGAGCTTCAGCTAGTCTCCTAGAACTAGTCGGACTGTCTGCACTGCACTGATTTCAGATGCTGACTAGCATTTCTGCCAGCGGCTTTGTCTCCGTGTGGCCTGTGGTGGTCCAAGTGTCCGCTGCCAGAGATGCCTGAACTTGAGGGTTGTTAAAGTGGATCACTGTTTCTTGGTTTGTGAACATATTTACCTCTTTGATACAAGAGATATGTTTACCCCTAACTTCTTTACAGAGAACTGAAGGTTTTTTGTCATCTACTCTAGCTGTTCTATGAACCGCCTTCTTTTTTCTATGAGCAGTTCCTTTCCCACCAGTGAGCACTTCTGCCTGCAGTTTGGTGAGTTTGTCTTGGTTCACGATAGTTTCTTTCATCTTGTTAGAGAGAAAACTGGGCCTCACAGGCACTAGGGTTGGAACTCAGAGGTCCTCGGGAGACCAGCTGAGAATAAGGGTGCACTGATGGGGATGCAAGATGGCAGCTAGAGCACCCCAAGATTCTTTAAAACATCCTAACCATAATATAACTAAGGAAACGAAGGAAGTATAGTACCTTTTTTTTTCACATCAATGGCAGCTTCCTTCTCAGTTTTCTTTTTGACATCTTCTTTTTCTGGTAGTAAAATGAGAAAATTATAAGCCTCTACCTATTTAATTCGTACATAGCAAGGCATACACGACTACAATTAAGGTACTCAATTCAATGTGTATAAAATAATCCTAAATCAGAGCCATAAATCATGTTAAATATGAATACACTGGCACCTTCATAAAAGAATGGTGGTTTTGGTGTGCTTTGTCTTCAGAAAGGAGCAAATCTTTGCTAAGGTCACAAAATCTCTCATGGTAGTAGAAGCATTAAGTGGCATTATTAGTTTTTCTAAAGGATTTTAATAGGAATATATTGCATGTTCTCTGGGCTATCAGGACACTAAAAGACAAGTCAGAAACTCTGAAATGTCTGAGGTTCACTTGGGACTTCAGATGTACTATGTGAAAACAACCATCTAAAAAGAAAAAAAACATGGCCAAATAATCAACTAGTTTCTTCCTAATACATTGAGTTATTTGTCCTTTCAAAAGACATTTTTATTAAACCAAATGAATTAAATAGTAGTCATCATAATTATATGTATTGCCAAGTAAAATACTGAATTAGACTTAAACAGTTACTCCTAAGAAAAAGAATAAACAGCAATGGGTTTGAAAAAGTGTTTAGGCTTGAATTTTCTTTTAAAATTTATCAATTTGAACTTTATTTGAAATATTTATAAGTCTTAAGAGTGTTTGTTACTAACAACGATGAAATTATTAAGGAAATTTCTTCCCTAGAAAACAATAGCTTTACCAGCAGCATTACAAATGGATACTAATCGATTTACGTGTTGGACTGTTTTTAAATTCCTTACCTTTCTTTTTTGTTTCAGAAGTCACTTTCTTCTCAGCTTTCTTTTTTTCTCCTTCTTTTTCTAGAAGAGAAATTTAAAATACTTTCTTTACAAAAGTTTAGTACAAAAGAAAAACTAAGATTAGAAAGAAGGATTACTGTTAAGTCAGTTCTGCCTCCAGATAGCTTTGTGACTTTGAGCAAGTGATTTAATCTTGCTAAGCCTTGTTTTCCTCATTTGTAAGATAATAATACCTCCCTCAAAGTTGGATCATGTTTACAAAGCACGCTGCACAGTGCCTGGTTCGTAGCAAGTGCAGAATATTGTAGGCTGTTAATACTGTCTACAACTAATAAAGAAGATAGCTCGAGCTTCCTCAACAAAACAATTATCTAGGGCCTAAAGTGAAATAGTAATACATGAAATTAAAGCATAGTTCCTGAAGAAAGATACAGGTAAGCTACAAGAATTATTTTTGTTATCTTTTCATATATTCAGATTTATTAGGAATAATACACTAAGCCATTAACAATGTCTATTTTGGTTTAACTGTGTTTCCAATCTGTCTCTTGTCATTAGGCATTTGGAGCCTGGTGACATTTGTCTGGCAGTGTGTGGGGACATAACTGCCACTGCCCTTTCTGAGTGGTTGTATCAGCCAGAGTGCTCAGACCATTTTTGCACCCAGAAGTAGCAGGAAGTCTGGATGTCACATAGAAAAGTATGTGTTGCCTGTAAACTTCAGGAAATATTTCTGTTTCAGAGATCTGAGATAGCTTTGTCCTGAGGGGCAGATGGAAACTCAAAGCCCAGCCATAGCCGTGTAGCAATTGGACATCCCTGGACTTTTTTTTGGTAAGTGTACTCATTTTGAATAACAAAGCTATGCAGAAGAACAGGAGTTATTGAAGTAGAATGCTCAGGTTTTTTTTAGGTTTGATGCAACTGTAAACACAGTCATTGTTAGAATGACTTGATTTTTATCTTTAATTAATCGTGTTATTTACCTTATATTTAAAATATCTTCTCTTTGTCATTAGTTTTTTAAGCATAGATGTGAAGCAGTCAAGGATTTTCATTACCCAGGACTATTATGAGATTATTACTATGCTGAAGAAATTCCATGAATAGTTCTAGTGTGAATGCTTATCTACTAATGACTGCATCTTATTAAACATTGGAATTAATTCATTCCCTTAGGTGTCCTTTTTTTACCTACAAGATCAAAGACAACACTTTCTGTCAGTGTTAGAAGTATAATTTATGAAGAACTTTTTTCGTGACTCCTAGAGTCACATCGGTGTCGAGGGAGAAGCACAGTCCTCGTTTCAGTGTATCTGTGGTGTGCCATTACAGGCCACCCAGTCAGAGGCACAAGGTCAAGGAGTCGATCTCTGATAGTTCCAGTTAGAAATAAACCAGGTAAACTCCACTTTGCCGTTTCTTAAAGGTTCATGCATATTAAATATGGAAACCATGTTTAAAATCCTGAATAAAAGATTCTTTTAAGTATTATTCTTTCCAGCTTTTCTGGGAAAATTTTATGTAGTAAGGGGTTTCCAACTTATCAAGATAAATATGTGTGCCAGGTCATCGGATTGCATTTGCTAAACATCACCTTCTGATGGCATGCCCTAGAAAAGGGGTTCATTAGAGTATGGAGTACTTGGAAATACTCTTAACATATATCAAAAACCAATGCCATAGTTACAATAAAATCACAACTCACAATCCAAGTCTCTAAGTTTAGTAACATAGAGGAAGAAATATTTCATTTGAAAGTTTGTGTCAATCAGCCATTCTTATAAACTAAACCTCAAAATAAAAGTAGATGTTTGAAGCCATAATATGGAAGACATACTTTCCTTTTTATTTTTTTGAAAAAGAAGGTTCTTGTGCAGTAAATTCTACCTTTAAATGACTACATCTGGAATTTTACTGTGGTGATACAGTATTCTTGCCCTAGTCCATATTGAGCTAATGCTTCCATTACACACGCTGCCTGTGATTATGACCATACACGGAGAGAGTCATGAATAAGAGCCAAGTCCACAAAAAGCAGCTATAAATAATGTACTTTAATAACATTTTTATGAAGTAGACCTTTAAGCTGTCACTATGGGATGTACTTTATTCATGGTGAATTCATTTAAAACATCAGCTTAGGAAGATTCTGCACTTCTTCAAGTACTATTGTCTCTATTCTGCAGATGATTTGGCAGCAATGGAATCCGGTTTTTCCTTTATAAAAGACACACCAATTTAATTATACCCCATATGGTTATAAAAGTAACTCCTGTTTCCTTTGTGAAGCCCCTCCTTCCTGTGACTGTTGTCCCCTTCAGCAGTCAGTGCTCTTCCTTTCCAACTACTGTGCCCCACACATCCAATGCCCCCTTCACTCCCTCCTCCAGTTGTTTGCTCTTTTGTGTGTAACAAGCTACAAAAGGGTCAGAACATTTAATATCCCAGGTTTTCAGAGGAAATGCAACACAGCGTGTCTGTAGACTGTGAATTAATCAGCATATTGCCTCCCTTTGGTGAAAGTGTCGTAAGCCCTGGAATGATGGCTCTGTATGGCAGGGATCGCAAGAGAGACTGGTTGAGAGAGAAATTCCTCTCCACAACAGGCAGCTCGGAGCCACAAATCCGTTATTAACTTCTGCATAAATTAACATCAGATGAAAGAACAATTAAAAACTCAGTTTTTATTTTCTAAGCCCTTATAAAGGGCTTTTCTCTTTTTTACATGTGTTTATGCCATCTCAAAGCCAGAGAATACACAATAGTTAATTATAATCGTAAAGCTTTCTAAGATGCTTGTTCCTAGCAAACAAAGAAAACAAATGCAAAGGTTTCATTTTCATCTTATGTTTTGTTCCTCCCTCTTTGCCTTTCAAGTGTAGGGATTATCCAAATTTTACATATCTTATGGATGCTTTTCTTTTAATCCTCTATGGCCAGGATTGATGTATTCCTGGTCCTAATCATAAATACAGACATGCTGCTTTCCTAACAATGCATTCCAACATACCTTGTTTCTGTCACCTTGCTTCTCTAGAGTGGCAGAGAGGAATCCCACTCACCATGATCATGGAAAATTTCACACAAGCAGATAAGCTCAATTACATCAGTTGTTATTCGAGTTCTTCATTGTTATCTACAGAGGGTCATGGGGCATGAGACAAACCATGGTGCTAGCATAGGTGACCTTGGTCTGAATCCTGTCTCTGACCCATTTTAGGTTTTGTGTGATATTGGCAATGTATTGTGACACACTGAATTTAATTTTCTTTATTTGAACAATGAGACTAATAAAATCTAATTTGCTGGCTTGTGAGGAATGGAGGAATAGCTAAAGTGCCTAGACCAGAGTGGATGTTCAAAAAATAATGATTACAACAATTATAGCTATTACTATATTTTAGAACAATAAAGAAATGACTTCATATATCTTCATTAACTTTTCTAGGAGTGATATTTATTAAACTATTGAGTATTTATCAATAATTCATCAATTATATTAATTCTTATTATTTGATCACATTAATTCTTAAGATTCTATATAGAGAGAAGCTGTGTCAGGAATAATTTGTATTAAGAAACTTTAGGACAAAGTACTTAAGTAAGACTTAACGTGTTGTCAAGGGGTACTATACTGGAATAAAGAAATGGATTCCAGACTCAGTTTTGCTGTAATTCGTAGCCATCACCTTATGCAACTGTAAATTTTCTGACTTCTACCATAAAATGCAGGGGAATGAGTAGAGTGCATTTAATTCTTTCTTCATCTGTTTATTTACTCACTCTCCAAATGAAGCACGTGTCATCTTGCATTTATTTTCTAATATTGCTAGGGACAGGTAATTTAAAAAGCTTCAGAGTTTTAAATAGCTATTGTGTATTTTCTGTTTTTACTATAGTTTAACATTTTTTAACCTGGAAAATATCTATTTTTAAGGCTTAAAATGAATATTTGCAGATACACATGTATATATGAATATACATATGTATAAATAATGTTAGGTATTAATAAGGGTGGGGAGAACTTGGTTTAGAGGATTAGAATATGAGCAGCTGGGAGGTAGCATTGCTTTCTTTAAAGGTGGAACATGGGTAAATTTTCTAAATTGATAAGATTTGAAAAGATTCTTGAAAAAAAAGTGGAAGAGCTTTGAAGTCTTGGGGAGAAGATTTTTTTTGGTGCAGAAAAAATGTCTGCCAAGACCTTGAAATAAGAGTGTCCTAGATATATTCAAAGAAGCGTCTGGGGACCAGTGTGGCTGGAACGGAGGTGCGGAAGGAGAGTGGTGAGAGGCGGGGCCAGAGATGGAGCAGGGGCCACTCACAGAGAGTCAAGTTGTTCGCACTGTGAATTTTTTATTTTACTGTGAGTAAGATAGGGCACCATTGAGAAAAAGAAATAATATGATGATGAGTTATATTTTAAGAGGAACTTTGGCTTTTGCTGGCTGGTGTGAGGTGCTCCTTTGGATTTTGTGATCATATTGTAAGGAAGAAGACTAAAAAAGTAAAATAATTCAGTATAACTTTTCTTTCCATTTTTTCTCTTTTTTGCCTCTAATTTCTCCTGAATTTTGTTAGGGATTTTTGAACTATAGAACAGTAGTAGGAGTACTTCACTTAACATTGCAATTAGGTTATTATGACAGCAAAGCTCTCTAAATTAAGGACTCACTTGAGTTATCTGGCATAACTAAGCTGGCCTTTCAGAACCAAAATCCACTGTCTTTGCCTTGACTTTTCCTTTAGTGATAACTCAATTACTCAGGAGATAGCTCTTTTCAATGTCAGCTTTTTAACAACAAACAACCCACAACCAGCAATGCTACTGCAACTTTCAGTGATTATCAGAGACTTTTACATGGACAGTTTATTTCCTTCATCAAAAATGTTTATTTAGCCTGATTGCAAATCCCTTGCTTGGGTCTAGAATTTAAAAACTTGCCTCCAGTAACTCTAGGTAAGAGACCAAGAAGTAAGAAAGTTTACAATTACAATAAGGACTTTGAGGGACATTAAAAGTAGCATCTAAAAGACCCTACAGAAAGTCCCAAACCCAAAAGAGCCAAGTGAAAGTAGGAAAGCTATTCCAGCTATTCCCAGGGGAAGAACCTCAGGCTGAGACAGAAATGGTATGTGAGACCTGATCCTAAACTGTTTATAGAGCAAAGGGTAAAATTTTGTTGTTCTTTTTTTAAACATGGCTGAGTAGTATCCCAATGTCCCATAGTTGTTTTATCCACTTATCTACTGATGGACACTTGGGTTGCTTCATATCTTGAGAACATTATGCTAAACAAAATATGCCAATGAGAAAAACACAAATACCATATGATTTCACTCATATGTGGAATCTAATGGAACAAACTGAACTAACAAGCAAAATGGAGACAGACTCATAGATAGAGAGCAGTCAGCAGCAAGGTTAGTGAGTGGAAGGGTTGAGCAAGAAGGAGAAAGGACTCATGGACATGGGCAGTAGTGTGGTGATTGCATGGGGGGAGGTGGGTATAAGGGGACTAAATGGTAATGAAAAAATGCAATAAAAATCTGTGAAAAAGGAATGAAAGAATAAAAATTTAAAAAGTAAACTGAGTATGACAAGTGTTCCTGTCAATGCCAACTGAAACACCTGAGGGGCAGAGTGCCTGCTCATTCCTACAGACACAGTTGAGAATGCTCAGTGATACAGCTCCACTCACGAGGCAAATGCCCCAAAGGACTGCAGACCTTATCAGCATAAACCCAAACTTTTTCAAGGTATCCTAGGTCAATGAGAAAAAGTTAACGGGCTTTCACAAAATATCTTTTTAATAATCTATAATGGGAAATAAAACTTACAACAAGATAGAAAAGTTCTAGATTAGAGATTAAATTTTCTTATGAAATACATGGTGGGACAAAAGTAGGTTTACAGTTGTCCATATGGAAAATAACACAACAATTAATAAATAATAATACAAGAATAAACTCTTGTGTTCAATGTACTCACTTTTCCCAACCTGTATATTTAATGTCTAGTAAAATATACTTATATTTTGTAATCCTTGGGAAACTCTTTTCTTTCCATTTTGTTTCTTTTTTTGGTGCATTTTGCACCTATTTATTTTTGTGTTTCTTTTTTCTTTTAATTTACTCACTTATTAAGACATCTATTTTTCCACTTATTCAAAAATATTAACTCAAATATAACTGTGTTATCTCATGCCCAGCTCTAGCACAATGCTACAATTGAAAGAAATTAGTCAATAATTTTAGGAAGTTTTGAAGATAAACTTAAATCTTTACTGAAGTGTCTCAAATAGCTAATGTTGAATAATCCAAAGCAGACATCTAAATATTCCCTCCTTTACCTGAGCTTCTCAAAGATTCCCTCTTTCATCACAGTTTCTCACCCCAAACCCGTCTTTCTCCCCAAAACACCACTAAAAACTTACTCTTAGCCCATGCTGGCTCTTCCATTCCCTTCTCCTGACCTCTTTTCTTCCTGTTAAAACTTATAGTTTCTTCTGAGGAGTAATTCTTCCTATCTGAACATGAATTACTTTAATTCTTTTGACTTGTTTCAATGTTTCTGCTCACCTAGCATATCCTGAATAGAATGCAAAAACACAGGAATTGACCAGGCAAATATAGTCTATTCCTTAGAAATTGAAGTAGGGGAACAAACTATGATTACATATGTTGATGTTGGTATCCCCATAATGCATATAGATAATATTTTTATAAAATCTTTTACAAATCAGTGAAATGTAAAAATTAAATACAGTCTGTAGTTTAGTTAACAGTGTTGTACCAAAGTTATTTTCTTGTTCCTGGTAGGTGAATCCTGGTTGTGTAAAATGTTAACATTAAAGGAAGCTTGTTAAAGAGTGTACAAGAACACTCTGTATTATCTTTAAAACTCTTCTATATATCTAAATTAAAGTATAATTAAAAATGAATTAATGGAAGGATTTTTAGGACTCTGAAATAGAAGGTTCATATTTCCTTGGTAGTATTGATTAACTTATTGTGTAACAAAGAAAATGAAATAAATATGTGGAGGGGAAAAGAATGAAAGAAATGAAGGCCCCAAGTATAGTAAAATTTTGGAGTTAGAATAGACTTTTAAGATCTTCTATTTGAAAAATATCACTGCAGATAAGAAAACTGAGTATCTGAGAGGCTAAGAATTAACATGAATCTCACAATTAGACCTAGTTCAGACTCATACTCCTAGACTCTCATTTATATGAAGCAAAAAATAAAATTTAGAGATAAGAGTAAGGCATCATGATCTCCCACTTGACCAATCTAAAGGTCCCGACAAACACTATTCACCCCTCTGGAGCATCTGCTCCTGTTGTACCCTTATCTCCTTTGCATCCTCTCATCCTGGGCTTTCTAGTCTGTCTTTTGATGATGTTTGTGATGGTTAATTTTATGTGTCAACTTGGCTAGGCTATGGTAACAATTGCATGATCAAAGACAAGTCTAGATATTGCTGTGAGGGTACGTAGAAATGATTTACATTTAAATCAGTAGACTCTGAGTAAAGCAGATTACCTTCCACAATGTAGGTGAACCTCTTCCAATCAATTGAAGGCCTTAAGAGAAAAGACTGAAGTCCTCTGAGGAAGAAGGAATTCTGCCTTCATAGTTTCTTTGTACTTGAGAACTAACATCAATTGTTTCTTGTTCCTTAAAATAAAACTCTCTCTTCAACCCTCCCCCATAATGTGTGTGGGTGTGTATACACGCATCCTATTGGTTCTGTTTCTCTGGAGAACACTGACTCAAACAATATTCCCCGAATTCCTCTTTATGGGTGGACTTCGTGCACTAGATAACTTCATTTACACCATGGTGGACCTGCACTTCGGTCGAGTTCAGCTTTATATGGCACAAGG
This sequence comes from Tonatia bakeri, assembly GCA_004024845.1. Classification (NCBI taxonomy): domain Eukaryota; kingdom Metazoa; phylum Chordata; class Mammalia; order Chiroptera; family Phyllostomidae; genus Tonatia; species Tonatia bakeri. Next base: position 288,705 of record PVIA01000780.1, read on the forward strand.
TGTTTTTGAGATCACTTATTCCTTGGGACATTGATAAGTGTTACTGGGAACAGAAATGTTCATGCTCTCAAAAAAATATTAGAATCACTGAGTTAATAAAATTAAATGGTTTATTTGTGTGTACAGAATGCCTTGGATCTTTTAAAAATATATAATACAAATATAAATACAAATGCTTTATTTATTAAACACTTTTAGTCACCCATTTAGAGGTTGCCAGGGATCCTGATACACTCAGCAAGTCCCAAACTGAACTCATTATCATCTCCCACAACAATGGTCCTTCATTTATCCAAGTCAGATAATAATTATTAATTATGCTCAGCCTTAACACTTAATTGCTAACCTCAGGTAATAGAAATAGACTGAACCTGAGCAAAAAACACATGGGTTTTTATTCTAATTATAGCAGGTCCTCAAATAACATTATTTTGTTATATGATGTTTTGTTTTAATATTGGTGAGATTTCATAAGAACTTAACTCTTGCATATATCAATTAGCCCATGGTAAAACTGGTTTTGTTATTCATAGTTCACTCAAAGGCACAGAGTCTATCAATGATGTTCAGTGAGGACTTACTGTATATCATTGTTAGAACTGTGTTATCTTTGGCAATTTACCTGTTTTTTTAATCATCTTTAGAAAATGATGCAAGCCATGTTTATCACTTTGAGTTGTTTTGAGGGTTAAATGTGATTATCTAAAAAAAAGTAGCATAAAGTTTCCCCACGACCAATAGCCTCATAGAAGTCCACTTATTTGTCTTATTTTCAAACGCCCAGGCCCCACACCTCACCCACCCACCCTGTCTATAGCTTACACAATGATCTGAAATGCAAATCTAATCATTCTGCCTCCCAGCTGCTTCAGCAGGCTTGTGAAGCCTGCGAGGAGGCGTAAGAGCTTTAGTTGTGTGTATGGAACCCTGGATATGACCCCAGTCCCGTATTAAGAAATTACATAGAGTTTCATATATACACACCAATACCATTAATGTCATCACCTTATTAACTTGTATAGATAGCAATTAAAAACTATCATAAAAATTAATGATTTGTTACACATAGAAGGAAATTTCCTGATAGAAGAATGATGATGATAGTAACAGCAACTAACAGTTGATTACCTAACTGTGCTACATGAATGTGCTAAGTTGTTGTATACGTATTATTTCATTGTCACCTTAACAACTTTCTACATTAAATAGGTATTAAAAGTAGTTTGGTTTGTATATTTTATAAAAAATTATAACTAAAAGTCAACTCCATTAAAAATTTCTGTCAGAGTTTGTTTCATCATGAAACAAAGAAAAATATTATATTGGTTTTAAGTTTAATAAAATTTATTATGTCATATAGAGTTAATGGAATAAGAACTGGGGCCAAAGTTTTATTTTATTATTTTATGCTTTTTTTCTTCTCAGGACATATCTCACTGAAGAGCTAAGGTGATAAGTTTTTGGTTAAATAGAACTGTAAATAAAGCATTACTAGCTTGTGCAAAACATTTCCTTGGATGCATCATATGGTAAGAAATTATAATAAGTTTCTTATGATACTCCTTTCTCCTCCATACAAATCCTACCAACATACTCTCTATGGCCCAATGCAGGGCTTGTGATTTCATTGCATAAGCTTGCCTTGCTCATATTTCATTTTCATCCTACCTTTGCAGCCTTTACGATCTGTAGAACTCACTTTTGTACTCCAGTAAGTAATGCTTCAGAGCAATATCCACCACATAGGGGCATGCTCATTTGCCCCAAGTTTGACATCTCTATTAGGCCATGACCATACCTTACACGTCTGTGGAAGCCATTTAACCACTACGCAAAGCCATGGAGTCTTCACTCTGCTCTTATGGCTGCTTTCTACCAATCCGCCTCCTGAAAAAATTAAGCTTTAAATCCCTAGGTATGAAAGCAGAGAGGGACTTAAGAACAATTTAAGTTCCATTCTCATAGTTCACAGGTGAAGAAATGGAGGCTCAAGAAATTAATTAATTTTTAAAAGATTTTATAACCAATTAGTGTCACAGCTGAAATTCAAACCTGGATTCTTGGTTTTCTCTCTCCAGTTATCTTGCCCACATTTGTGTGGTGGCATTTATAATATCATTTAGAATTGGAATCCTGACTTAATGCTAGTTATATTTTTATTAAAGAAGATGATAGAGTATACAATATTTATTCACCTTACTATATTTGGCTTTATTCAAGCAAATCATATTTGTAATGGAATATTAAAAGCAATTTAAGTGTAAGATATATACTTAATAAGCAATCACTTTTAACTTCTTTCTTCTACATCTTTGCCACAATAGACAGGTTGTGGCAGTCTATGCTAAATATGAATGAAAGCCTTCAATTTTCAGAGATCAATGATGAAAAATGTGGTATCGGGGATGGGGGGTGGTTGGGTCGAGTAGGGGAGAAATCTTCTGGCACTGTTGATTTAATGAGATCATATCTGATAGCTATGCTTATACAAAGATTTTATGAAACAGTGCTTGCGTGTGTGTGTGTGTGTGTGCGCGTGCGTGTGCATGTGTGTGTGTGTGTGTCTGGGAAAGAAATGGAAAACATTGTCTAAAGCTGCCCTGCTTAACTACTGAGGATTCTGAGAGCAATAATAGGCTAATCTTTCATAAAAAATACAGTTCTGATAAACATTTGATGATAAAACAGCTTTCATGCTAAGGGTTAAATCCATCCATAATATTAATATAATAAGGTACCATTTGATGTTGTGGGGGGGGGTGCAACTCACAGACATCTGCTCTCCTTGTGGAATGAATAACTACATTGACCCTTGGAAGCTGCAGGCATTTCAACCTCCCTGAGAGGTCCCAATAGACATGGGAATTAATTCATCACAAAATTTAATATTGAAGTGAGGTCCACATTTAAGTCAGTTCCAGTTAACTTATGCCCATAATTAAATGCAAATTGACAATAATGAGCAAAATAACTGCATAAGGCGGTCATTATATAAAGATCTTTTTAATGCCATTGTAGCATTCTTTCCCTAGCCAAACATGTTCTAAAAAATAATAGTAGGAGTCAAAAGAAACAACTTATTAAATAAACAATTTATATACTTATATCCAACGACTCAAAGCCACACGACTCCACCATGGTATGCAAAGGTGTGATGTGGGAGAGGAGTGCAACCCAGGGGGCGCAAGACACAAGTTTGGGGCGATGGGCAAGTGTCCCCACAGAAGAAGGGCGCTGGCACTTTCTGGAATGAAGTGAATACTGTTTCAAACTTATTATTTTAAGTTCCATAATAGCACAAAATCATCTTTTAAAGGCTTCACAGATGTAGAGTGTTGTCACTCCTATCAAAGTACATGGTATTTTTAGATTTCTACTATAGAATTCTAAATTGTTTCCAATCTCCTGTGAGCAAATTTAATAATTCATTCTCCATGTAAGCTTTACTTTTTTAAAATTTGATCTCTATTTTTCCATTACCATTTAGGCCCCTTTTACCCCATACCCACAGTATACACTTTACTTTTTTAAACATCAAAGTGGAAAAGATGTTTAAATGTCTGCACTTTGACCTGTTATAACTCTATCCCTCCAATCAAATAGCACAGTGTAGTGCCACATGGATGTTCCTTCCATATAGTGCCATTTTCTTGCAGCTTGGTTCTAAGGAGCTCCAGACTAAAATAGTGCATCAAGGACGGTGCATAATTAACCTCACTAAAAACAGCTTGATTAATACTAAATATGTCCTAGTTCCTAATCAATTATGTTAATGGAGTCGCAAGCAGAACATCTGCAAGTCCTGACAAAGCCTATGATCTCAGCGCTGCCTGATAATGTGGACTCCTTAGGAAGCCGCTCACTGCCAGCATCCTCAGCGCAAAAACTCTGCCTCTCTATGAATTAAAAGTGCGCAATAACAAAAGCCCTGCAATCCTGCAACATTGCTTCTCTTATTCACTTACACATAGTGTTGGGTTCCAGGATAAAATGTCAAAGGAAATCACTCTTTAAATATAACAATAGAACTTAAGTGTTCCACTTAACAACTGACACATCCTTTTTTCAAGTGACAGAGGGACAGGCAAAATATTTGCCACTTTGTCTTTTATCAGCCTCTGCTAGGAGATAAACTGGAGTCAAACACTTGAATAATCTATCAAAATCTGCCTTGAACTGGAGAGCCGGAATCCCTTGGTTTATGTCCACCTCACAACAACAACAGAATTAGAATCTGATGAAACTTAAGGCGACACTATTATTTATAGGCTATCTCTTGTCCGGTGAACATTTAGGCCGTGAGAGAGTCACTTGTCAATTTCGTGTCATATTATCTCAAGTCACATAAGCTATTATAGTCCAAATGCCCCCCAAATAGGACTCCCCCCTCTCTCTCCCTCTCCCTCTCCCACCCTCTTTCTCTCTCTCTCTCTGTCTCAGACTGGGTTCTATACTTTTTTCCTAAATAATTTGCTTACTAGCTAGATAAATGATACACATTAGTAGCCAGTCATAAGATTACTCAGAGGTTTGTTTTATTACCTTCAGTATAAACTCAATTAAGAAAAAATTTTAGTTAACTTCTATCACTTATAAGCATGTATAGAAGATGATGCAAGTTTAGAATTTATGCTCTTAGTAAAACCATACATGACAGAAATAAAAAGGCAAAATCATTGATTACTTAAAAAGAAATATTTAAATAACTCTAATTGTATGAGATAAACATTTCAGCTGTTTTGCTTATATATTTATGAAGCTTAGAGTTTATCAAGTGCTACAGGCTGAACTGTGTACCCTCCAAACTCCATGTGACTGCGTTAGAGACAGGACCTTTCGGAAGTGATTAAGATCAAATGAAATCCTAAGGATGAAGCCCTGATCTGATAGAACTGGTGCCCTTCTAATAAGAGAAGACAGCAGAGCTCACTCTCTGACATGGGACAGCACAACAAGGAGGAGGCCCTCTGGAAGTCACTAGGTAGTCTCCACCTGGAACCTGACAATGCTGGCACTCTGATTTCAGACACGCATCTTCCAGAACTGTGAGAGGACAAATTTCTGTTGTTCAAGCACCCAGTCTGTGGTATCTTATTAAGGTAACCTATGCACAGTAGGGCACAAAGGTTGATTAGAAGTTTTTAAAAATTATTACATCAGGAGAAAATTGTCTTCATATAATGGTCACACACATAAAATCTGGAACCAAGTGAGTGAATAGGTAAAGGAGGTGTGGACATTGATGGAGACAGGGAAACTCTTTTTTTTTTTTAAGATTTTATTTATTTATTTTTAGAGAGGGAAGGGAGGGAGAAAGAGAGAGAGAGAGAAACATCAATGTGGGGTTGCTGGGGGCCATGGCCTGCAACCTAGGCATGTGCCCTGACTGGGAATGGAACCTGCGATACCTGGTTCCTGGTTCGCAGCCCGCGCTCAATCCACTGAGCTACACCAGCCAGGGCAGACAGGGGGACTCTTGCTCTATCAAAAATGAATGCCTGTAAAAACCAGTTAATAAAAAGGTGGGTAAATGCAGGACATGTGTAATAGTGTCAACAGTAAAAAATTAAGTAAAAAACTGTTGTGGACCAAAAAAAGGTGTCTGTGGCTGTACTGAATGGGAGACTAGATCTTGCCTATTTTCTAAATGTTCAAGAAACATTGTTGACTTGTTGTTTGGAATGAGACATCACATGAATTTTGCATTAAATTATGGTATTTAATAAAAAATAAATTATTTTCTTCATATTGGGATTAATATGGCACTGATTTATAGGTTGCAGGGGTTTTATTTAAACTTTCCAAATGCTAATTTATTCAATTCTTGTAGATGACCAAATCAAAATATTTTACATACTATGTAATAGGTTGTTATAATTTACAGTTATAATGTAACCTTTCTCCCCATTCCCAATGGCATTTCTCTTGCTCCCTTGTGAGTCTTTATAGAATTCTAAACTGAAAGCATTTTTAGAGGTACTATTAAATTGTTCACCACCTCCTTCTTAAATCTTCTAGAGATTTGCTACTCAGGTGTGGTCCAGGACCAGCAACATCAGCAATACTTGGGAGGCTGGTAAAAATGGAGAATCTCAGCCCCCAGACACACCAAATCAGAATCTGCATTTCCATAAGATCCTCAGGTGATTTGTGTGCACATGACATTTTGAGGAGAATCGCTAGGGTACTCTTGACTAACATCGGAACATGGCATTTCTATCACAAAACTTCTTGAAGTCTAAGGCACGAAACTTTGTTTCTGCTTTCTAAAACTCGTTATCATCTCAGAAGATATGAACATATAGTCCTCAAGCTTCAATGTCTGCATAGTATAATAGAAACTTCCCTGGGCATAGCGGTGGAATCTCAGACTTGTTATTTATTAATATAGCATAAATAATAAATAAACAAATCCTGTGGCCACAATTGTTGATTTTTAATAATAATGTTTACAGGGTCTTGGAATATCAAATGTAAAATGCATATATGTACAGCAAACATAATATTCTGGAGAAAGGTGAGTTGAAGGGAGTGTAGCCATGGGTTAGGCATGACTTGATCAGGATCTGGCCAAATGTGTAGAACATGCTATTGAAAGACCCTGGAAAAACCACTTTCCCAACTATTCAAGTCCTCCCCTGCCTATTGAATGTGTGAAACATAAATGTATAACCAAAAGTAGTTCTATTCCAATGTCCCTTGGGAAACACTCATGTCCCAGACTGACCCTGCTTCTTGCTCCTCATCACTGGGTTCATTTTATTTCAGTGGCTTCCTGTCTTAGTTAATGGCTCTATTGTCTACCTGGATACCTAATTCAGAAAGCCTGGAGTCTGTCTAATCCCTTCTTCTCCCTCAGCATCTATATCTGATCCGTTACCTACACCGATTTATAGTCTTTCCAAATCTCTTTCAGATCCATCTCTTTTCCTGCTTCCACTACACTACTGTTTAGTTCAAGGTTTACAGTTTGTTTGGACTAGTCCTTTCCCAAGATCTTGCAACCAATCTTCTTACACTGATCTACCTTGTGGGATGGCAGCAAAGGTGATCTTTCTAAATCAATATGTCTATCATATCCACAATATTTTGCTTGTATATGCACAAAATATCTCTGGAAGAAGCTACCAGAGGCTGCCTGTCTGGAGAACTGTGTAGTTCATGAACTTTTTACCCTACATTACTTTTGTAGCTTTAACATTTGTTAGCATGTAAATGTATCAAAATTTTAAAAGAAAATAAAAATTCCTCAGCTGGGTGAAGAGCATGATGTCAATGATTTTCAAACCAAACAAAATGCAATCAGAAAAAAAAGAAGAAGAAAGGAAAGAAGAGAACAGTAAAAGCTAATGAAATTATCTGCAGGATAAATATATTGGGGATTTACTTTACTCTTCAATGTTTCATAATGAAACTTTAAGTATAAAAATAAATTCCAAGCCTACCTATTTAAGGTACTTCATGATCTGCCCTCTACATGTTTTTCTTTCAGTTCTAAACTCCCTCCATGCCTTCTTCCTTCTCTCCATACTTACACTTCTTCTATCCACACTTACACTTCTCTGGATCAAACTCTCTTCTTACCCATTTCCATGCCTTTATCTATACCAGTCATTTTACCAGTAATGCTCTTTTCTTCCTTGTGTGGAAGGAAAATAGGATGGACACCTATTCTTGGCACCTAAGTTTTACAACCCCCTATAGAGAGAACCATTTCCTGGGGTCTTTCTCACCCCTTTCAAACAGAGCTGAGTCCTCCCTTCTCTAATCTTTCATAGTACTTTTTACTGACTTATTTTTGGGGAGTCTTAGCACATTGTGGTACTTATTACACCTCTTAGAACCCAACAACCAGGCCCCTCTTGAAGTCTCTTTGCTTTACAGGGGTCTTCTGGGTTCTCCTCCAATTATTCCCTGCCCTGGGTCTGAGTCTGTGGGAAGATAGGGTGTAGCCAACTGAAGTTTTCTCTCTCTTACACTCCAGATCCTGAGACCCTGAATTTTTTCCTCAGACATCCTTACTTGTGTCAGTGGCTGCATGGACCTTTTCCTGAATGAATCCTCATTAAGTTTGAACACCCCTAATCTCAAGGGGGTTGTCAAAGCCAACAGGTAGGTATGGGACAGAGTGCATAGAACTTGGACAAGCAGGCTAGGATGCACAGGTATACACAGATGGTCCCTTTCAGTGTGTGACAAAGCTAGGGTGGGAAGGGTGCTGTGGTGATTTGGAGGTGACCTCCATTTTTCTCTTGCAAAAATTAGTGGTGCCCTTGGCTTTAATGACTTATGTTTTGTATTGGGCTTCTCTTTAATTATTTTAAATTTTATCTGCAAACTCAGTCTTTCTAGGGCAAGAAGTATTTTCTATTAATATCTGAATGCCTAGTACTTCAGACAATATCTGACGTGGGTTGGAATTTAATAAAGAATAGTTAAAGAAATAAATGAAGACTTATAAAATGTTATTAACTTTTTAGCAAATTTGCTTATGATAATATTCCCATCCTCTAATTGTGCTGATCCTCAACATTGCATTTTGAAGAATAAATTATTAGTGGTAGTATAACTATTAATTTGATAAAGCACTTATAAACTGGCATGCACACACATACACTTATTATCTTCACAATAACTCTACGAAATTAGTGTTATTCTTGTCATCTTAAGGATGACAAATCTCATGTCAGTGAATTTAAGTAACTTCCCAAATTTACACAACTAGTCAGAGGAAGATCTCAGATCCATATTCAGAAATTCTGGCACCGGAGTCTTAAAACTCTAAATTGATCAAGTTATGATAAAACTGCCAAGAATTGCAAAGTGTATCCTTATGCATTTGTCCCTATACTTTCATGGCTGATTTCCAGGGTAGAAAGCTGATCATTTTTTTAGAAGATTGGGTCACCCATATAAAATCTTAAGATGATAATTTTGGTTTCCTAAAAAGGAACAAACTGTAATTTTAGAAAAAATGAATGGTAGCTCTGTAGTGTGTAGACATAACTAAAACTATTTGATAAAAATAAGAACCTTATTGTTGCTGGTATTAATATTTTGTTTTGTTTCTCTACCTTCTATTTTATCTACAATAGAGAAGACCTTTGGGAAAACTGTAATGCAATACTTACCTTCAAGAGCAGGTGAAACTGGAGTGGTTCTGGAAGCTTGTTCTGTTGGTAATGGAGGTGGTATGGCTGGGCTTTGTCCTGTGCACACAATCAGAAGTAGATATTGAAAAATATATTAACAAATTTAATCTTCACAACTAAAATAGCCTGGTCTATCCCCAGCATGCATAATTCATAATCTGAAGTATAAATTTATATTATTATGCAATAGGAAAATTGTTATTAGGTGAGATCCTTAGGTGGATACATACACAGGTGCCACTATCTTCAGAATGATTTCTGAATATATTACTTTTCACAAATGTATACACAATGTTAAATATATTTACTGTACTTCATTAATGAAAAATTCACATGCAATCAAATAAAGCAATTTATTTTCAATATGCACTTAAATTATGAAAACTAAAATCACAGAAGCTGAGAGGAATCCTAATATGAAAAAATCATCATTTTTTAATTTAACTAAAAATTCTCCAGTGATATAACAGTACAATAAAAGAAGGTTAAAATTCATAGGCCTTTTGATGTTGAACAGGTACATTTTCTTCTGCCAAAATAAATGACCTGCAGTTAAGTAAATAATGGGCCAGAGGGAAAATATATTCAGCTTTGTAGAAGCTTGAAAGGTTCCCTCAAGTCTCTGAGCTTATTATGAACTGTATAAAAACCCACAGTCGTTTCCGAGGGCTTCCTTATCCCGAGTGACTTCTTTAATTAACCAACACCATCCGGGCCATGAGCTGTAAACATTAACTAACATATGATTCTGTATGAAATGCCTCGTAAAATGTTTTATCATTAATTTTTATTTCATGAGTTCCTGCTGTGTGGTACATTTTAATCCAGGAATCATTGCGGGCATACACACCTTCTAAAATCACTGACAACTGGATATTATCAAATGTCAGCAGACCCGCCTGCTTACTGGAAGTTTTCCTTTTTTAGAATTCATCAAAATTACTTTGCTCTGGTGAATTGTGGAATAGCAAGCAGAGCAATTCAAGCTGCACACGGGCATTCTTTGCTGATGAAAAGGGCAGCATTCTAAGCCTAGACCCTCATGTCAAGGAGAGGTTAACTTCTCTTCATTATGGGAGTTTCTTCTAGTTATTAAAGCCAATTGGTTGATTCTTGAGCATGTTCAATACAAAGCATATTGTTTCACAATAGGCAGGCCATATGCCTAGAAAAATACCAGTCCATATTAGTATTACATTTTTTCCTCATGAGAACAAAGATTTGATAGAAACATAATGCAACATGGAAGTTCCTCTTTTTGCAAGCAAAGTAAAGGTAACACTGGGCACACAAGAAAAGAAAAGTTTATCCCACAATTTTGCTCCAGCTAACACTTACAAAGTGCTTACTTTGTGCCTGGAGCAATCTCAAACAATTTTGGAATAAGTCATTTAATCTTCACCAAATTCTTAGCATGTAAGTATAATTTTTATTTTACTGTATGAAAACAGAGGCAAACAGGGGTTCGGACCATTGACCTCCTGAGGTGTAGAGCTGGGTTTCTGTGCAGGCTCTAGGTTTGAGGTGCTCAAAGTTCCTCTTAGACTGTCTAAGGCCAGTGAAGCATCATCTTATGTCAGGGAGTCTGTGACCTCCCCTGGGAAGGGACAGAGGAGAGAAGCTTCCACCCTGTTCTCACATAGTCTGCAAGTCAAGGGGAGATACACTTGGAAACATTTGTCCCCGAGTCTTGTTTGACAGCTGTTTATGGAAAAAAATATTTCTAAGGTAGGATGGTTTTGTAATTTTTAAAATCTAAGGAGAATTCAAATTTAAGAAGGAGTCAAATGACTAAAACTTAAAGTACAAATGACTACGAATATAATTCAATTGTTTCTAAATACTTGGGCTTTCAAAAATACTTTCATCGAGTGGTGCCTGTTCAATCCAAGCTGTTTTCTCCTCTGTCAGATACTTCCATGTGGTAATGAGTGTATAATTGTAATCTTTTATAGTCTTGATAAACTCTTTAGGAATTAATTCAAAATATATAAAATTTTTCCTTGGAAAACTATTTATAATATGCATTACAAAATATTCTTAGATTTTCCTGGAGGAGCTATAAAGTCATTATTTTATTTTTTTTAATTAGTGAGCACTTATCATGTACCAGCACTGAAGAACCATTAAACTTCAAACCTGCCTTTAAGAAGTTCCCAATATGCTGATTAAAACAGGCTTACAGACAGATCATTATAATGCAGTGTGGTGATGGGAAATAATATATTCAGAGAGAATGCTGCAGACAGATTCCTGGAGGAGATTAATTGTAATGTGCATTTTAAGACCTAAAAGGAGTTTGCCGGGTAAAGGGAGGTAGAAAGAAATGGATTCCAGGCAGTGAAAATCTGGTGGGAAAAAAAAAAAGCCAAAATATGTAGAACTATTAAAGCTAACAAACTGGTGTTTCTTCAGCATGAAGTACAGTATCCAGTTTCTATCAGAAATTTTCTCCAACTATAAGTGATCATATTATCCTCTCCAATACATCTGACTGTACTGTCGAGGCAGTGGATGCAATGGGGAGTAGGATCAAACCACAAAGAGAAAGAAGGAACCAGGTGGCTGTCTACTTCTGTTCTGATGGTGACAGGTGGCCCTAGCAGGGCGATTGTTAGCTCAGGACAAGTTTTTGTTGTACTAGGGAGGCACCAAAACAAATTGGGCTTCTCATTGTTGAACACAACACATGAATTCAGTACTGACTTATAGGAAAAAAAAAAAATATATATATATATATATTCAAATAATGCCAGAAAATACTATTGAAATTAGAAACAATTTTATTATGAATGAGTATATTATATATCATATACAATATTATACAGGGTGGGACAAAGTAAGTTTACAGTTCTGAGTATGTGAAATATAAACATTATTCTTATATTATTACTTATTAAGTATTATATTAATTTCCATACAAATAATCTTAAACCCACTTTTGCTCCATCCTGTATAATATATTAATATACCATATTAATATAATTTTATAATGAAAGCACTATTTAGTATTAAAAACTTTATGCTTAGAATCATATGGATATAAGTAAGAGTTTCGGCCTCACTACTGTAATCTGTGTGAACTTGAAAATCTCATGAAGATTCCAAGCATTATTTCATGAAATGAGAATAGTTTTTACTATTGTTATGAGGATGGAGTGATAAACCAGCCAATACATAGTAAATACTCAAATTATTAATTCTTTTTCCATTAATGAATTTATCATTTATATCCCATCTATTCTCACAAGAAGATTTGAAACAGACTTTTGAAGTAAGAAAACAAAGACATAAGAGATAAAATTAAAAATGACAAAAATAACAAAATTCACTTACAGGAAAAAGGATTATAATTTTATTAGGAGTGTATTCCTTTGGAATTCCTGAGGATTATTGTTGCTCTTTGAAGGAAAGACTTCATTTGCTGAAATTCACACTGGAACTCTAATGGCCCCCTTCATTTTACAAGCTGTTACCTGAAAGTCCCTCTGACATTCAAACATATTGAATTGGCTTTATTTTTGTTCCTTGAGTGATTTTCATTGAATTATTTCCATAAACTTGAATGGCATGTTTGTAAGGTGCCAATATTTTATTCTTCTGAGTTTTTATTTCTCATAGAAGACAATTTGCTTTCTGTTAGTCAAATTTCACTGGGGATGATATACAGTGTGCATTCCTTCTAATGAGCTAAGTTACTTGATGTTTTCCTTACTTTGCTAGAAATAATGAATGGGATTACTCAGAATCTCAATTCACATGGATGGTTATGAGCTGAATTCAGATTGCATAAGGCAAAAAACAATGTTCTATACAAAAGTCTAATTTGTCTAGTTTTATTTTTTTTAATTAATGGAGATTCCCTGATTAAAAACCATTTGTAGACTCCCTAATCTAACACCGCCAAATCTTGAAACAAATGTTGAGGATATCTGTTTTCTCTAATGCTTGCTTTTTCTTCCTTCAGAACCCAGTACATTTTCCTAGAGGTAATGAGTGAGTACATCAGAAGGTGGTAAACTCTCTGAAGGCCTTCAGTACTGAAAATGAGCAATGGCAATAGAGCCTGGGATGGAGAAGGTGTCACTCTAGTAGGTAACCATTGAGTTAAAATCCACTTAATTTTTTAAATGATTTTATTTATTTATTTTTAGAAAGAGGGGAAGGGAGGGAAGAAGTGAGGGAGAGAAACATCAATGTGTGGTTGACTCTTACATACCCCCCTCACTGGGGACCTGGCCTGCAACCCAGGCACATGTTTTGTCTGGGCATGGAACCTGAGACCCTTTATTTCGCAGTCCAGTGCTCAATCCACTGAGCCATGCCAACCAGGGCTCCATTTAATTTTTTTAGAAATACAAAGTGTTAAATCATTACAAATTTCTACTTCAATTTGTTCTTTCATTTTCATAGAAGGCATTTGTAACTATGACTAAAGGTCAAATGGGAAGATCTGAATTTAGTAAAATAAAATGATAACTAAGTTTGTTAAAGCAATATTACTTTCATACATTGGAACATGGTTTCCAGGCTCACTATTTTTGTGACATGTAGAATAGTATTTTTAATATCTAAAATTGAACAAACACTAAAATTAAATAAAATATAGTTTTATATATTAGGTTGAGATGTGATTGTATCAGTGACTTTTACTAAAATAAGGACACCTTGACCTTCAAGTTTTCTTACTGAGAGTCTTTTTTCTTGCTCTGTACTTTTGGGTCCCTTACAAAATAAAAGGAGGGAGCAAGACAAATTCAAGTTATCAACCACGCCTCCCTTTCCTACCCCATCTCTCCTAGGTTTGCAAATGTGCCTGTGGAAAGGTGACCTCACCAATAAGGAATCATGGGAAGGAGTTCAGGAGTTTTATTAGGTGGGTGCATCAAGGAGGTTTTCACTGTAATCAGAGGCATCTTTGTATATCCCTCTTGTGTATTGCTAAATTCTATACATGCACTTTGAATTCCTTGTATTTGGTATTGTGGAGATCAAACAGTAAACAGGCAATTACCACTTGAGTCTCAGTTGTTTCAAGGTAAAATAACAATGATAGTGCCTGCTCTAGCTGAGTTATGAGTGTTTATGGACATAACAGTAAATATGAGATCACTGAGTGGTCCCAGTGAAGGTAGAGAAAGACCTTGCTGTTACGGAGCTTACATCAGACACGGAGGAGAGGTGATAAACAAGACAGATCAAGACAGATAGAAAAACACATGCTCTCTGAGTCTGTGCAATTCATGGTGGCAACTTTTGGCCAAGAGGATGGAGTTAGTGCAAAACTGAGAGGCAGCTCTTCCCCTGGGCAGCTGCAGCCCCAGCCCAAGGCAAGCTGTCTCTGGGAAGGGAGCAAAGTGCAGGGCCTTTGTGTGAGTACAGAAAAATGCACAACAGGGCATAATGTATGAAGTGCCTCTCCAAAGGCGATACACTTGAGCTCTAACTTGAATACAAAAGAGAAAACCTCCAGAAGATCTCTGATAAAAGAATTCCTAACAGGGAAAAGCAAGCAAAAACCTTACCGGAGAGAAGAGACAAGCTCCTATCAGAGAACCTAGTTTGTTTCACCGAATTTGGAACAGCCTTTGCCACACTGTCTAAGGGCAATAGTAAGCTTGTGAAGGGTTTAGTATGATATACAGGGTTTTAAAAAGACTACTGTCTGTTGTATGTACAAAAATAAGGTTTGTAAAGAAAAGGATGTAAAAGGCAGCAGGGTATCAATTGGAGATTATTGAAACACACCAGGTGAGAGACGACGTGGGCTTAGACTAGGTGGGTTGCAGGGGAGATTCAATCATTCATGCAATAAGTATTTATAGAGTGCCTACTAGTACTAGGTACTTTCCTCGGATGTTGAGTTACAGTAGTGAACAAGACAAAGTCCCCTAGTGCGTGGACCTGACATTCTCCCGGAAAGACAAAATATATTGATTAAATAAGTAAAATGGAAATAAGTATTACTTAAAAATATATCAACGGAGGGTAATAAGAAATGCAATTCAGAATAATAGGTAGTAATTTGAAATATATGGTCAATGAAAAACTTAGCAAGTATAGATAAGTAAATGAATTCAGAGTATATTTTGACTTAAACCCAGTAGGACTTTTTAATAAATTTGCTGTGGGAACTGAGAAAAAGAAATAAAGGATGACTGATAATTTGACTTGAACGTCTGGGAACAAATGAGAAGCATAATGCCCAGGTAAAGGCAGCAAATTTTCCAATTACCAAGGGAGATACCATTTATGGACTAATGACTCAGTGATGTCGTCATTTGAATGATAAGTTCTCAGTTTTGCTGGAAGACTTACATAGAGCACACTGAAGAAGACACGGTGATTTCATTGTGTAATTCTAATAATATATGTTAATGCTAATTAATTTTTAGATTTTTTCATTATTTTAGGAAATTTTAAGTAAATGGATTATTTAGTATAAATTGGCTATGTGACACTAATATACAGGTGTTTAAAACTCCAAAAACTGCAACTTCTTATATGAGAGAGTGTCCTCCAGGTTAAATGTTTCTACTGGAAAGGTTTCTTTGCTTCTTGAAAAAAGCTTCCCTAATATTTCCATGTGTTATTATATATTTGCATATTCACTTTGATGGAAAGCAAGGAAAAGTAGCCAATACATATTTTATACATTCTTTTGATTAAAAATGATAAAGGTAGCATTTCTGTTTTTCCCTTTCATTTTCAATTTATGAAGTAGAAAAAGATGTTCATGGAATAGTCAACTAAAAAAGGAAATGAGATCCATTCAAGATTATACCATTGTTCCATTTATTCTTGTACTTTGATTATGTACCCTGATGTTTAGGACTTAACAAAAATAGAAGCATAAATCATGAGTTTTGGGGTGTCGAAGAGACCTATGAAGTTGCTATTTCAACACCCTAATTTTTCAGATGGGAAAAAAATGGTCTCTAGAAAAATAAGTGGCTTAACCAAGGTCCTACATTGAAAGCAAATCCAATTTAAAATCAAGGCTTTTTTTTCCCCATGTATTTTTTCCTATTTATTTAATACCTATTTAGAAAGTCAATGTAAATGACAATTTTTGATCAGTTATGATAAATGACTTATAATCTTTGGAAGACCTGAAAATATTCACTTCCTAATATGAAAAGTTATCTAGTTGTCTTCAGCGCTCATGTTCTGTTTAACTTTAATTTGATGCTAAACTGACATCAACCAGCTCATCAAAGTGACTCAGGGCATTAAGACTAAGTTGCTTATCTCCTGAACTCACTGCCACAATTCTAGATACACTGTCAACTGGGATGTTTTCAAAAATTTCAGAATTACTAATTCTGCACTTTCCTTCAGTATATTTTTTGCTAAACAATATCACTTTCAACCCCACACCAAACCATATTAGTACCCAAGGCGAGGCGAGGAAGAGACACTGAAGACGGAATATGCAGACAGACAGGTGACATTAATTCTACGTTTATCTTTTAGTACCAAGGTTTTTAGAAAAAGAGACTTTTTGGTAGAAAAAGAGATTTCTGAGACCTATTAGATGAATTGAAGTTTTAATTTAAAAAGATAAAAATAAAAACTCTCTCATGGACTTTCCATGAAAGTGAAACAGTAATGCATTTGTTCAGAGTTAGTGGGAAAAACTGAGCTAAAAGCCCAAAAACCTACTTGCCATGGAGTCATCCAGTGAAATGTCAAACATCTGTGAGGTTTCGAATTCTCATTGATGAAACTACCTGGAACATGGCTAATTCTAGCAAGTCCTCAAAGCTTAGCCATCATGTCTTACTTGATTCTCTTATGTCCACTCCCCTGACAGCTTTACGCTCCCAAAATGCTCTGTGTACACTTCATCCTCTGACTCCCATTTGTTTATTCACAAATCTCAGTTTTTTCTTCTCCCTTTTTAAAAAACATTCTCACTAGACTATGAACACTTGAGAACAGAGTCTGGAACATCAATACACATTTGATAAAGGTAGAGTTTTTCTCTAGCCTAGGTAAACCGTGCTAATTAAGGCTTTTTGTGAATTTGCTTTCTCCCTATTCTCAAATGCAAGGATATTCTTTTCTTCAGCTATTGAATGGATGACATTTGAAAAACACGGTTGCTTCTCTTTTATACACAGACATCGTTCATATAAAATAAAATCAAATGGGCACGTTCCAGCCACTCCAGTTAGCTCTTTCCACCACACCTGTCCTGCCAATGGTAAAGGATTCTGCAACTGTGTTACTCCTTGTCTCTACCTGTGGGAAAATTTATTTTCTTTTTCTCTCCCTTTTTAAAAGTTTCTCTGACACATGCAAATATTTCATGTTCATAAGTGATTCAAAGAGACATGAAAAGTCTAAGGAAGAACCGTAGAACCAATTAAAAGGAGACCTTTTGGTTTTGAAATGTATGTCAGGAAGAGAAAAGGGAAGCTGACGTATTGTTTTAGAGGGAAGTTTCTACTGTGTGCTTTGATAAAGATGATAAAACTCCAGACCTTTTCTATTAAGGCATGCAACAGAAATTTAACATTTCAATGCTTGTAGTTACTAGATAAAGGATAAAATGGAACATGTTAATAATTACTGTTTATTAGGCTTTAGTGCCACAATTAAATTCACAAATACATTCTCACTTTAATGATACATTTAAAGGTCATCCAACTAACTGCTCTTCCTGTTTTAAATTGTGTATAATTGATATTATTTTGTCATTTAAAACAATACACACTGCTTATCCAATGTCTTCCAGGAGGTTATTTATAATTAAAAGTAATATTCCTCTGGGAGGAATCATTATTAATGTAATTATTGTCATGAGTAATAGAAAATTGAAAAGGTTTACATCTCATGCAACTGCCACATGAGAGAATATTAAGTCACCAGTTTGTTTTCCACAGGGTGTTTCAATATGACAATTTGATCCTTTTTCTATCTATCCTTCCTCACTTTCCTTAAGAGATTCCAGTTGTTACAATGAGTCTTGTCTACTAAACATGTGCTTATTACCTAAAAATGGTGGGTGGTTTCAATAGAAAGTGGTTTGTAGGTGACAATTTTTCCTTCAGGAAAGCAGCATATCAAACATAAAGCAGAAATATTGAATGAAATAGCATAGTAGGGATGTGAAAGATGTATATAAATAATTAAGGGTAAGTGACAAAAGACAGACCCTGAAGTATAATGAGATCTAATTTGAAAGGGCACACAGTAGGTAAATGACATCATGTGGTGAAATGTTACCTTGTTACATTTTCACTGTGTATTGATTTCTCACTTGGTACTGTTAATTAAAAAGTGCACCTAATTATATCACTACAGATTTTTTTCTCTCTTGGGGTGAAAAAATTGATCACCTAATTAGGCAAAAAGTACAAAACTCATTGTAAACCATTAATAATAACAATCACAACAAAGCCGAAGATAAACATGGACAGAATACCAGGATCACACCTTTGTGAAGGTTGTCCACCCCGTGGCCCTGTTCTCTCTGGTCATCTACAGTGAGTAACACCTACGTCATATGATTTAGCACTTAGTGCTTTCTCCCAGCTTTCTCCCCAGTCACTTTACAGTGTTCATTTTTCTATTGTAATCATCTCTGCCTAGATTGTTACCTCCTGCTTTAAAACTTGTGTTATGACCTTTAACATTGAGTACATCCTAGGGACTCAATAACTGCTGAAAGTGATTAATAGTGATTAAAAGTGATAAAAGCGATGACTTTGAGCATATCAACTGGATGTTGATGGGGATATAAATAGCCAAAACTTAGTGTCTTCCAATGTGGAAGAATTATCACTACTCTGTGGGAATAACTGAACAATATTATTGCCTCAACATAGAATAGTTCAGAAAACCAAAATGTAAAGCATGTTGGGCCAGAACAGCAATCATAAAACACCAAACACTACTGAGCAAATGGCTGAACATTAATGATAATATTGCAAAATTCATTACTGTCATCTTGCATGGGATGACATCCTATACAGAAAACATCCTATATAGGAAAAAAAGCTATGGATAAGAAATATTAGCTTATCAAATAGGTAACTCCTTTCAGAGAAAGTAGTTATCAAATAATCAAATCACTTAGTTTATAATTAGTTATACAAAATGGGTAGGGGACATACTTATTATTACTATGTTTAAAATAAGGTATTTATTTAAATGGTTAGAAAGTCCTAGACTCTCTATTCTTTATCTACTGGGCCACCCAAATGAAACTTTGAGTTACACTAGGGGAATATATTCACCTAATTACTAGAAAGCTTTTTAAATCTGCACTCTTGCATATAAAGTGACAGATAAGATTATTACAAGACATGACACACTAATAAATAACACCTAATTAGTTTGATAATTCTTTGATTAGCCTTAATTTTCCTTGCTTCTCATGCAATAATTCAAATTGCTATGTATTATTTGTTCCTTTTCAGACTATTTTAGAACGTGCTTTGAATAGTCCCAGTAGGTTACCCGAGAAGGAACGTATTGTCTGACAGCAGGTCATGCTTTAAGAGTAACAAGGCTAGACCCTTACAACACTGTAACAAAAATCCCCTCACAGCAAAGTTATTCCTCTGGAGTCTGACACCTCTTTCAAGAGGGTAGGAGACACAATTCTGAAAATGTGGGGAAAATGAAAACATGGGCTTTCACTTTGTTCCCTTTAATGGACACAAAGAAAGTAAAGTCACAAGAACATTCTATTATAGGGAGGGGAGTCTTATTTACTAAGTTTCTCCCCAGACACTAAGTCTTTTATCACATGAAGTGCAGAGAGTGGTGGCAGCACAGGAGGGATCACAGCTGGTCAGAAGCACTTGGATCTATTTCTGTGTACATTCCAGTTATTTATAGTAACTAGAGTGTTTAATGGATTGATTGAGACAAATACAAAAAAAAATCTGTTACTTTTATCTTGAATAGCTTCCACAGACTTCAAATAATCAGAAGGCAACTCCCATGGGGGCATGCCAAGCCCAGGAACTTTGCATGCCTGTAATTAAGCGTAGGCTTTCTCTCCTTTTTTTCCGTCACTTCTGTCTAATTCTGTATGCCGCCTGCAGTTTATGATGCACACAGCAAACCCGACTTTGTTAATTCTGAGCCTCTGTCTCTAGAGATAGTGCCAATAACTTCTTTAATAATCTTTATAAAGAGCCTATTTGCAGTGCTTAGAAACCTGTCAACATTTTAAATAACAAGATTATTTCTAGGAATGAATAAAGAGGGATGTTCTGGGATGATCATCAATAATTTTTCCATGAGATAAATAGTATACACCATGAATTCAATTTAAAAAACATATCATGTATCTGGTAAGGTATGAGGCAGTAGAGATTTAAAGGCAAATGCTTCTTGAAGGTGTAGATAAGGCAGAAAAGCAAAACTTGTTAAGGAAAGAATGATAGGGATATAAGGCAATTAGATCAGAAAGATATGGAAAATGGTGGGTAGAAAAAACAAATTTTGTTATATTTGGGAACTCCCCACCCACTCCTACCACTATAAACTTAAATAAGCCTTATTATGTTTACCTAATCAGGTAATATTCTAACTATATGTGTGATGTGTGTGTGGACATGAATCAATCCATGCATTAACCCTATTAAGTAATGCTTATCATCCCATTTTAAAGAAGTCGGTGCCATGCATATTTGTTAACTGCTTTATCTACAGAATCCAGCATGGTTCTCAGAGCTCTTCCAGAAGTCATAAACCAAAATCATTAAGTGCATGTGATGCAGAATTTTTTCATATGATAATCAATATAACATTATAAATTATGTAATTGTTATCCACATTTAATAGACACTAGAACCAAAACTAGAGGATATCAAGAAGGCTAGAATGAACAAAATTAGTCTGGTGTATTATTTGTTGCTGTGGTTCTGAAAAACAGTATTTTCCTCCCCTGAAGAAAATTCTACCTGTAACAACTCTAAGATGGGTGTTCAATTAGCAAACAACAGCCAGCACTCAGAAAGCCAGGGGTGCATTAGCGCACTTCGGCCATCAGCTCACGAGCTCTGCAGCACTGTCCTAATCAGCCTCATTGGACAGAGGAGAAAACGGAGGCCTAAAGAGACTGATTACTTTGACTCAGTCATATTCAAGCGAGTGATAGAGCCTCAGATGGAAGCCATGCAGTCTGGATCTCGAGCATAGGTGCCTAACCACCTGCTCTCGCTTCCTGACATGCCTGTGCATTAGATGACTACCTGTGACAAGTGAAAATAAAGCAATGCAGAACAACAGGAACCATCGAAGGAAGGAAAGAAATCTCTTGCTCCATTTTAGGTTATAAACAGGTCCACTTCTAACATTTTCCTTACTGCACTATGCTTTTAGTAAATTGTTACACATATTTCACTGTTCTCATTTAAGTCTAGACCTCATTTAAGTTTCTACCACATGTATGAGTATGAACTTAAACTGTCAAAATAGTGTGTAGCTTCTTGAGTTGCAACATTAATTTCTTAAGTCACTATTTACTGGTCCCATCACTTGAACAATGGCTTAGTAAATTTGTCCTTTCCTCCTTCCACATTATGATTTTGACTTATAGTTTTAGGAATATTTCACAAACGCTGTCTCATTTCTAGTCACTGAAGTAGAATGTTGCTGATCACACACTCAAATGCTAGGGTCATGTCATTGTTCTATTTAAAATAATTCAAAAGGTCTCTTCCATACCAAATTCCAGTTTTGCCTGATTGACCAAGTGTCTGAAATCCATCACCACAAACTTATCAGGTCTTATTTCCCAATGCTTTCTAAGTCTAATGTACCCTCTCGGCAGTCTGACATCCTCATTGTTATATAAATACATCAATTTCATATGTACTGCTATGTCAAGTCCCATTCATTTTCTCTTTCATTCATATACAAAGCAAGCTCTACGTATTATTTACCACTTAGGTAAATATTATCCATCTTTCAAGTTCTACAGGCATGTTATCTTCCCTAATGTCGGGGAATCACAGATGTCTTTCCTCTGAAACTTGTAACATTTAGTGTCTGTATAATGCAATCTAACTCACGTTCAAATTTTTCTGTTATATATTTGTTCTCTTTTCTCTTTCAAATGATCAGCCACTCCAGTTGTTAAAGTCAGGGATCACCTTTCAGTGTTCTTCTATTCTTTACTGTACTGAGACTGGGGCTACTGAATGTGAAAAAGTCATTCAGCATTTGTACACTGATGTATTTCACTCTCTCCTCTGGCAGCCTCATCTCCACTGCTGACAGAAACTCCATACTTGACTCCCTAATTGCCTACTTCAGAGTTTGCTTTGAGAATTAAATGAGTAAAGCCTGTGAAAATACCTGGTATTAACCTTGGCCTTTAGCAGGTGCTTAAGAAATAATGTTTGGATGAGAAACTTTACATAGTCCCTTTTGCAACTGAATACCATCTGTGGCTTTAAGAATAGGTGATGAGTTCAAACCCCACATCCCCCACTTCTCCAGCCCCACCTACTCCTGGGAGTTTTGACTCTCTTCCTTTACTCCCTATTTAGGGCATCATTTTGTTTTTTCAGGCCACTCATCTCTGAATAATCTTTTACTTTTCTCTCTTTTGGCATCTGTAATAATGTGTAAATCCCACAATTCTGCATCTGTGATATCTTTGAACTTGTTGTAATCCTCTCCATCCCATGTCCTAAAATCAAGCTTTTTTTTTCTCTCCTTGAACTTAGCCTAACTGGTTTTTCAATTCCAGTCTCTCTAAAATATATCACACAATGTTTCCAATTCGGTTTCTGTTTCTAGGTTCCCTGAGTGCCAACCAAAGTGAAGCACTTGCCGTTTTCCCATCTACGTTTAAGATGCAGGGAGATTTGATCTTGTTCCTAAAGGCATTTGGAATTTAGCAAGCTTGGGTTTGAAACTCCTGTCTGCAAGATGAAACACAAACTCTCTGTATCTCAAACCTCCCTTCTATGAGACAGACATGGTAAATGCTCTTCCCTAGGTTTTATAAGAATTAAGGTTATTTTAAAAGCCTAGCAGAGTAAACACTCAACAACTGATAGTCACAAAAGAACATTTCAAGACATTGTGATTGTGTGCCTTAATAATCTCTTCAGTCTTTTATGTTTCTAACCTTAATTTTACATAGGCATATCCTATCAATATCTCAAGGCCCATTTCAATTTTTACTTTTTTCTATAAGATCACTGATAAATCACACTAGAAGCACTATAGTTTTTCAGTAAACTTCAATAGTAAAAAAGAAAACAAAAAATTGTGGGGCGGGTCATGTATATACATTATTTTATTTTGTAATTTTAACAACCTTAAGAAATAAATGTTATGAAAAACTGAGATTCAAAAACAAAAATAAAAATGCAGTCAAAGAACTTGACCTGGCTTGTGTGGCCCTCACATTTGTTCTGCTGCTTCGCAGTGTGCCATCAGGCTCCGCTGGGGCCAGTCTCAGGTGTTGACTTTCTTTTTTTGAGCAAATGTACTTGCTCACAAACTGATATGTTTTATCTTATTTTTTCTTATAGGCTTTCCAAGGAACAAATAAAATGTTACTTATTTTTAAAAACAGAATAAAACTCACTCTATCTTGTAATCACCATGTGGCACCTTTGAGCAATTTAAAAATCCAAGACCTATTATGGAATCTACATGATCTTATTTTGAGTATGTATCTTGAACATTTTCTATTTCCTCAAGTTAGGAATTATTTCATTATTACTAATCAATTATTCCTGGCAATGCTAAAAAATGACTAAAATAATAAAAAAATAGAACAATGATGGAATTTTCTAGAAGGATGATGCAATTGTCAAATAAACACCTCATGTGCTGTTCCACAGGTTGGGTTAGCAGTGCATCATAGTTCAAGAAGGCACAAAAGGAGCTTGAAGGCATTTTTACGGTCTACTTCTAATTTCACTGAATTCAGTTTAAAATTCAGAATTTTTATTTTTCCATCCATAACCACAAAGTGAAGAAAATCAAGAGGGGGAGATGTTTCAGTGATTTAGATGAACCAGAAGATGAATTCAACAAAACAGATGGTAGTATGCTAAACTTTAATGATTAGGGTTCAATTGAAATTGATCATTCAAGTGAAATCTCAGATCACGAATCTTCAGATGACAGCATATTTTCTCAAATTCAAGAGTCAAGTGAATAGTACTTTTTAAAGGATGAAAAGGAAATATGGTATTCTCATTTCATATAGTCCCTCAACTAGAAGGACGTGATCACACAATATTTTGTGGCAAGAACCGGAACCTTCTAATTTTGTTAAAAGGGTATGCTGCAGGACTCTTTTATCTTTTATAAAATTGGTGTGCCAAAATTTATGGTTTTAAAGTACACAGATGCTAAAAAAATGTGAGGGCAGGTATAAGAAGG
The DNA here is from genome assembly GCA_004024845.1 of Tonatia bakeri. Lineage (NCBI taxonomy): Eukaryota > Metazoa > Chordata > Mammalia > Chiroptera > Phyllostomidae > Tonatia > Tonatia bakeri. The sequence goes on from PVIA01000780.1 coordinate 313,235, forward strand.
GAATTGATAATGTATACATTAAATATCATTAGACCTATCATTCTAATTAATCTTTACAAATTTAAATATAAAATATTTTCTAATTACAAAATGGAAAGGACATAATCTTTTCAACAAAATTAGGATCCATCAAAGGTTTAAAAAATTCAACTGTTACTTTTGATGATACAAGTAAACATATCCTAGAACTTAATAAAGCTGTATTTGAAATATGGAATTGGTATCTGTAAATAAATACAGTGTGAGTTTATCCATTATAGTTGATGAGCAACTAATTTTTTCCATAAATGTTTCCAATTTGGAGTATATAAACCTTCAAAGTCAGGAAATTGATGAAATAAACATTTAGCTTTGCTATGTTTAAGTTCTTATAAAAATTTTACTATCTTTTTATCTTTCGTCTGTAAAAATTTTCTAAATGATTTAAAATATTTGAAAAACCATTCAGAGGTCCAGGTGGTTATTGAATATAACTATTTATTCCTACTATACTGAGATTAGCATGCACATTTTCTGAGCCTATACCACATACTTATCAAGTTATCCTTAGTCTTAAAATTATTTATGCCATCTCATATTTTTTCTGGACTATCAGCTTACCTAGGGAATTCAACAAATACTATTGAGTAAACATCAAAACTTTCAAATCTTTTGTGAAAATAATTGGATGTCTGGAGCTACAGTGATTATGCTTTTGTGAAGCAGTATATTTTAGAGGAGTGGGGAACATGGCTGAATCTTACTTAGTTTTCTCCAATACCAGCAGTTGAACTCCGAAATACATTAGATTAAGCCATTAAATAAGAGTACATCTGATACAATTACATTTGACCTCCTCTCAGCAGGATCAAACCAAAAATGCAGTTAAACACCACCGCAGTGTAAGAAAGGATCTTAATAAAATGATAGTACAAATGAGAGTACTAATTCCTTGAGGCTCTGTCTAGCTGTGGGTTTAAAGCCCATAGAATTAGAACGTCAGAACACAGGCTGCCGAACATACCTTATTGTAATCAGATAAAATTTTAATGGGTGGATACCTTCAATTTACAAAAAAAAAATACAGAAAGTGGAATAAATTACCTTGACATAAAATAAATCTTGGCTTAAGTACAAGTGAGATAGTAGCTGGAATTTCAATGGTTGGATAACTTATAGGGAATAAACTTTAACTTGTATTGAACTTTAATCACAATGTCTACAGAGATAGAAAGCTGAAAAAAAAATGTTACAATTACTAAACCAAAGCACTAGCCCTGGGCCTTGTACTGGAAATTTAAATTGATTTATTTATTTCTAGGAAATATAAAGAGATCTGTGAGCCATATGATTTTTACTTAGAGAAATTTGTTTACTTGGTTGACTCTGCTGAGCAACGCATGCAAGTCATTTGACCCAGCTAGGAGATGATGAAAAGGAGATATGAAAATGCCCAGCAAGATCATGACTTTCTTTTTAAAGACCCTACCTTTAAAAAAAAGTGTTGGTATGGCTGTCACTTAAGAAAAAGGTGCATAGACACAAAATATTAAAAAGAAAATTGGAGTTAAAAAGTTGATAAAGATAAATCTAAAAGAATATATCTTGACCATCTGTATTATCATTTCTAAACATCAAAAGAAATTTAAAACACACACACACAATGCAGTGAATTGAGTCTCAGTATTAAAGCTAATGCCTGCCTCAACTAGTTCTCTCACAAGATAATGACAACTAGAGTACGCTAGGCCTCAGGTAAAAGTGGGAGTTACCAGCTGTAAGACAGCCACCATAAGAGGATAGGATCTCTCTCTCTCTCTCTCCCATTCTCTCTTGTTCTTCTTAGTATTCTCCCCCCCTTAAGACAGGCTAGGGGCTATTCAAAACAAATCATCCTGTAACATTGACCATCTACCAGGGATGTCCAACCTGTTGGTGCTTCTGGGCCACACTGGAAGAATTGTTGTCTTGGGCCACACATTTAATACATTGCAACACATAATCATAAAAAAATCTCATAATATTTTAAGTAAATTTATGATTTTGTGTTGGGCCACATTCACAGCCACCCTGAGCCACATGTGGCCTGCAGGACACAGGTTGGACACCCCCAAACAATCAAGAGATCTACTGATGGGGTTGTTAGGTCATTAAAAGTTAACATTTCTGGAGAGAGGAGCTCTTCAGTGTCCACAAAACCCCTAAAAGTATACATTTTAGATATATATTTACTCTAATTGCCATAGGACCAGCCTTAGTAGCACACACTCACTTCTAGATTTAAGTAGTTTTTTCTTATTTTTTCACTTAATATAGAGTGAGTCAGTACAGTAGAATTTTAAGTACAACGAAATGATCAAATCCTTATACTTTATGTTGGTTTAGTAAATAATCCCTGTCATCGAGGTGAGGATTATTGCTACAGAGAATGAAAAAGAGCAATTCAGTGTACCTTGTGGTATACAGAAAAATCTTAGCTTGAAAAAAAAGTTAAGACTATCTTAGAAGTATTCTATTTAACATGATAGAAGGCAGGTCATGGGACTTATGTCATGGTGTCAGCATACTTCATTTGTAAGGTTTTTCAAATTTGAACAGTCATCTGGATCACTTTTGAGGGCTCTACAATGTTATGCAAAGGTAATACTATATCCCAGAGGGAAAAATTAAATTATAGTTTAAAAAACTCATTACCAATAATTAGTAATAAACTTTAGCTAAACAATAACAGGTGTTCCATGAATCCCAAACAGAAACAGATGGAAGCACAAATGTTTTATAAATACTTGATATGTACAGAGCAATAAACTTGGCAGGAATTACGTTTTTCTCTAATTGTCAGTCAGAGTCAAAGTCTTATCAGTTACATTTTCTCAAATTAATATGCCCAGATTAAATCTTGTTTCTCATTTCTTATTTTTCAAAATGCAAGCATTATTAAATGCTTTTTCACTCTATCTTATGTATTATTTCACCAGTAAAGATAACATTATTAATTTTCCTTCTGTACATTAATAAAACTTTACATTATTTGCTACATGAAACAAGAGGCTTATCATGCCAGTGATACAGGTTTTCCTTCTCCAAATTCTTCCTTTCCATATTCCCACCCCACACAAAAAATACCAATCTACATATTCTTTAATTTTTCATACATTTTAGCAATAAACCTCCAAAACCATAAATGAAGGTAGGTGAAATAAATTAAGAAGGCAATTGGAAAGTCAATGAGTGGTATTAGGAAAACTAATGCTATAACACTTTGGAATTATTTTCGGGATTTAAGGTAGTAGCAGGGCGCTAAGATCTGAACTCACGGCTGTTTAGAGAGTACTCACATGCGACTTCAGAAGGGCTCTCCCTGTATTGTTTATAGAAAAATCCTCCTTAAGTTTTGCAGAGATAGTTTCTGTGTTCTCTCTGACCATAATATGTTGTTAACTTTCCAGAAAGAAATGATTGACACTATGACTATTAAGCCGTCAGCATCTCTCACTGACTTTGGACGTGTATGGTCTATATGTCCTGTGATTTTCTTTAAAAATGCATTTTATGATCAATTAGTAGTTACTATAAAAAATTTAGGTAGCATAAGAACACAATTTTTCCTCAGATAATGGAATTTAAATCCTCATGATCAACAATACAGATTCACCTGGTATGTAAGGAAACAGTTAGTTAATCTTCTAAAAGAAAAATATGCATAGAACATAACTTCCTTAAACTATCACAGTTGAATAAATTGGGCAACAAATCTATTATCTAAAATTGAATTAATAGTGTATGTAAACTGGCGCTTGTCAAGGTTGAGAAGTTTTCCTCTACGTGGGATGCTCCCTTGGACAGGCAGTGGTGAAATGAATGAATTAAAAAATACAGCCACAGGAGTACTTTGTTGTCATCTTTTTAGACGCTTTGTCAACAATTCTGCAAGGTTGTTACTCTGATCTCAATTTAAAATGATGGACACTGGAGGTCAGGTGGAGTGCAATGATTTGCTCAAGGTCCAATGTTAAAAAAGGAAGGTGTCAAGAATTATGTCTGTATTTGTGTACAAAGCCCTCTATTTTCATTACACTAAACTATCTTCCTGTGTTTCCATCTAATTTTACTATGATGTTATGCATGTATATTAACACTAATCATTTTTACCGAGTGAGTTATCACGCTTTTCAGTGTTTCCTTCTCATTTCAGTTTCTAACTCATTAAGAAAATTAAAAAGAAAGAAAAGAAGAATAAAAAAATGAAGAAGAGGAGGAGGGGGAAGAAGAAATAAACTTGAATAAGTTACTGGAATTAAATAATTTTTTCCTGAGAGTGAGAGCCCTCCTGATCTTCTAATTTTCTAAGACCTAGATGTGTTATATAGTTGTTCTAGATATGATGTGCCTCTTTGCCAATATATGCATAAATTATAACAATACATTTTATAAAGATTTCCATAAAAACACTTGGAAAACCAAGATATAGCTTTCTTTAAGCAATCTGCTTCAATTATGCTAATATAAATTAGTTCCTTCCTTAAGAACACCAACTTCTTAGAAATATTTCCATAATATCATCAACTTTTAAATCTGTGAAAAGCATAGCACAAGTCAAGCTTCCTTCGACTTGGGGTGATTAACACACTATGCAATATACAAATAATGCATTATAGAACTGCACTCCTGAAACCTACATAATTTTATTAACCAATGTCACCACGATAAATTCAATAAAATACTTTTAAAGACATAGCACAAGCAATCAAGTTACTCATTCTTAATTAAGATGTTAATAAAGAATTCTTTGTTACACTCTGGGTAACAAAGATAGAAGAGATGACAGACAAATTTCTTTAAGTAAAAATATACTTCTCCATTGTATTGATTGTTGACTCCAAGGATGACTGTCTCCGTCAGCAGCAGTTCTATGGAGTGACTAACTCAAATTTATATATATATGTGAGGTAACAAGTTTTGAAAAAAAGATTAAATATTTATAATGTGATGAATTTTAATATGAATTTTGCTCACTACTAAATAAATATGGATAGTTTCATCATCTTAGGTCTTCTAAGTTTACCAGGGATAAAACAAGATGATTCACTTTTTATTCCAAGATATTAAAGATATTAGCATTTTTGTATATAAAGATATTAGCATTTTTTTAGCTTTCAGCTGACTACAGTAGGCCATGCAGCACTAGAAGGTAAAGTTAAAAGCCCTAATGTGGGTTATTACTTCTTTTTATTGATTTTATTCTAGATCTAACCATGCATATGCAATATTTTTTAAAAAGAAAATACAGTTTAGTACATAAAAAAGCTGACAATCTTAGAAACAAAGACTATTAAAACAGACAATTACAAGAATTGTTTGGAATACCTGGTTTTAAATCCCCATGGACAAACATGTCAATCATATATCGACAGAATGCATACTGATCTGACAAGAGTAGAAAGAAAAAGAACAATGAAAAAATGTCATCAACACCTTTCTTTTTTTCCTAGGGAGAATTGAGTTAACAAAACAAACAAAATAGTACAATTCTATTTTGGTTACTACAATTCTGTGAAGGAATAATTTCCACTCCTAGGAACACACTGGGGTATAAGCCATAATAAACATACGATTCCATTTATTTCATACAAAAAGAATAATCTTAAAAATTGAATCAGACTAGTTTAGGATAATATTATAGCAGTTGTTTTTAAAAAATCAAAACCTTTTTCACCAAATATATTACAAAAGCAATTATATTAAAACAATTTTTCTCATCATTGTCCTACCCCCAAAAATGAAACAGAAGTTTTACAAGAGGAAATTGTTTCCAACTTGGAATGTTTTCCCAAATATTCACTCCCAGCCCTTCTGTTAACTGTCTAAATGAAGCAGCAGAATGTTTTCTAGAAAAGGCAAGCGGGAGGACTAACCATTTTGCAATCTGTTACAGGTCCTCTGCATGAAAATGCTCTTCATTCAGGAGAAATATTATTTGGTACAGATTTACAGTATTAAATAATATCACTGTTAAGCTAATTAATTTAGTAATCTTTATTACAAGAGCATTTATGATCTTGAATAGTCTATGGTCCCTGGAAGTAGTAAGAAAGAGGAAGGCATAGGAATTGAGAATTTGGAACAGACTTCGTTAAAATGATTTTAGCAGTGCGTTCATTTTCTTTTCCCTCTAAATTAAATACATTGTACTCAATTGTAAATTTTCACATAACTTCAGATTTTAATGAGGTCACTCCAACCCAGATCTCAGTTGATGAATCATTCTATAAGTTTTACCATATCTTCTTTAAAGCTTACATATTATGAATTGAATCTTGTTCAAGATGATTTACATTTAATGTTTCTAAATAAGCATTTTATTTATTCAACAAATCCAAAGGCAGTTTTAGGACCGAGAGAGTTTATTGAATATGTACAACATGATACACCCTTAAGTTCTCCAAATTGTGTATAGCAAACATGAAACAATAAACCTTGTTGTTATATAAATACACATAAAAAGATTTTTGTAAATCTCACTCTTTTAGAATAAGTAACTGCATTTTTTACTATTTCATTTTATTATTAACCTCTGCAAAATCTTTGAAAAAAAATGCAGTTATTACACTAGATGTAAAAATATAATTTTTTATTAATACATAAATATGAGTAGGCCAAAACTCATTAGATTTCAAAAATGTATATGCATTTTCACTGTTTTATTGGAGTATACTTTCCCACATGTGAGGTCTGAAGTGGGAGGGCGGCTGGTTGTGATTTCAGTCCAGGAATCTTTTTGCTCCTGAACATAGCGAAAGTAGTAACAGAGGTTTCTGCCCCCAGCACCTGGAAACCCTCTGGTACAGGCGGGAAGTAAGATTAAGGTAGTGGGTATTTATCTTTGCTGGACTTAACTCTTTTTCTCAGCAAAATTCTACAATGAACAATTTGTCTCTAAGTTAAAGCTAAAGCAAAAGTTTATTTCCCTTAAATAGTGGATTTGGGGTTGAGCAAGTACGGATGTCCAGAAATGGCTGCTTTTCCCTTTGTTTCAGTAGTGTACGTGACTGGATTCTTTTTAGATTTGTCTTTCTTGCATTTGAGAAATAAGCTTACAGCTCTGGGTGGGAGCTAGTTATGGGGTGGAGGGACTGAGCAAAAAAGAGAAAGGACTCATAGATATGGATAATAATGTGGTGATCATGGCAGGGAAAGGGACATAAGGGGGAAAATTATAATGAAAAAATACAATAAAAGATGCAATATAAGTATTAAAACGATGGAGAATTTGCTCAAATGTAAATTTCCTAGCCCCATCACTCAAAAATGTTTATAATTCCATGGGTCTGGACCCGAGGAATATAGACTTTTAATAAAATTCTCAGAAGAGTCTAATTCGACCACACTTCCAGAACCCCTGAACTTTTTTTCACAATGATTCCTAGCAGCACTATAGCAGTCGACAACAGCAATGGAGAATGTGTGTGTGTGGCAGAAGTTTAGAATGCAGGGACGACTTAGAATGTGAAAGGATTGGACAACCCTCATTGATGAAATATTGTTCTCTGTTACAAGTTGTGAGAGGGTGTTTATAACATGTAGAATAGTATATTGAAACAGCTAAAATCTTTATGCTTCAATGTTTTTCATTTTGCTGAATGTTGACAGTATAATGAAAATAGCTTATATGTTAAGTTACTAACAAAATGAAGTGCTTATATTAATTATACTAAACATTTTATGGATCCAAATGCCATTTATTTAATTAATGCACCAATAGTCCTATGAGTTTCCAATTTGAAAAAGAAAATCCCTTATGAATTATAAGAATGTCTATTTTTTAATCTAGAATATTATTTGAGTTACAACACTTAGGTGGTTTCTGTTATGTTTAAACGATGCTATGATTCTGCATTCTAATGCCAACATGTCAATAAGAAGAGGAGAATAGCATTTTTTAAATATTTTAAATTAGAAATTTTTAATATTTTCAATTAGGATGCCTATTTCTACCTGTCTGTGGTATTGAACTTAAAAATATATAAGAATTATAGGCAATTATATTTTTGGTAGTTCCCTGTATATCTGCTTCACCTGTCTCAGGAGAGACTAAAATCATGCTTCTCCAACTTTGAAAGATTTATTTTATAAAAATGTTTTTACACATAATTCAAATATTGAAATAGAAAATTTTTCTTTGAGAAAATCTGAACTGTTCTATCATTCTACCTTCAAAGTTAGGCAATAATAATTCACAAAAGGTAATTTCATATTTGATCACCACTTCTTAGTATTTTTTTTCTCAAATGAATATTGTTCTAAGGATAACACACACTGTCCATTTCTCTTCTTCCTGACTCTCAGGGAACAATGATGAATGTCATTCACCTGCTGCCTTGTCAGCGCTCCCCGTGGAGTGGCAGCTGAGAAAAAATGCATTTTGGGTGCAGAATGCAGCAGGAAGGAAAATTTTAAAACATTCTAATGAGGACAGGGCCCATATGGTCAGTGCTCTATAGGGACTCACATTAGCTATATTTTTCTTCCTGAGACACAAATGTCTAGATAGTAGTTCAGAAGGATGGAGGAAAGGCAGGAAGGCAGGAAGGCAGGAAGGCAGGAAGGCAGGAAGGCAGGAAGGCAGGAAGGCAGGAAGGCAGGAAGGAAGGAAGGAAGGAAGGAAGGAAGGAAGGAAGGGGGGAGGAAGGAGGGAAGGAAGGGAGGAAGGGAGGGAGGGAGGGAGGGAGGAAGGAAGGGAGGAAGGAAGGAAGGAAGGAAGGAAGGAAGGAAGGAAGGAAGGAAGGAAGGAAGGAGAATGAGCATAGCAGTGGGGAGGTTTAATATTTCCTTCCACACAGATTTGCCACAGACTATCAGAAAATCAGGGAGCAATGTTTGAGCATGTCAACCCTTCTTATCCTACTTGAAACAGATTAAGATTGTTATAAAAACTAGAATACATAATATATAATCATGTGTATAATTTTATGTATATACTTATAAATCTTATTCCCATCATTTTAAATAGAAATACGTTGTTTATAGATATAATACTAAGTGTAATCACATATGAATATATTGGCATGTACACTATACAGGGGTAGGCAAAAGTACGTTTACAGCTATGAGTACATGAAACACAGAGTTTAGTCTTGCATTATCTATTCACTATTATATTACTTATTGTATTATAACTGTAAATCTACTTTTGCCCACCCCTGTATAATTAAATAATTGTATGTTCTCCATGTAAAAATTTCTTTCCAATAAGTAAAGGACCTATATTTATTCAAAAAGAACTATTTAGAAATTTATATGAAAAGAATACCTCAAACTTATTAGGCTTAATTTAAGCTAAGGAAATAAATATTCTCTTGCCCAAAAGAGAACTAACTCAACAATTTTACTGAATCATCAGTACAAGAGTCTCAAAATCAAAGCCACCTCACAAACAGATTATTTAAAAAAACACTGTCTTCATGTTTGGTTAAAATCATAATGTAATTAGATTTTATAAATAAAAGCTCATACATCTTTGCTTAATGTGTCTGAACAGATATTAAATGTTAAAGTTTTGATAACTTACCTAATAATACATTTATTTAATTGATGGTAGCAGATCTCAATGAGAAGCTTTACTTTAGCAAATGCATTTGTTCAGTTGATAAAATCGCATTTGTGCTTTTGTTTTTAACTTTAAGTAAAATTTGAGTGTCTTTTTAATAGATAAATAGCTCTTCGTGTGGAAATACAAAACAGTAGATTGAAAGTGAAAATGGTAATATAATGTTATGTTTAAAAATCCTTATTATTGATAAATAAAATACAATATATGTGACCAGGAAAATAAGTATTTATTGGAAATGTTATTATTTGAAAATGTTTTAGTGATGTGTCTCCATCAGTAATATATGCCTCCCCAAACCCAAATATGCTAAAAATAAACATCAAAAAGTGTATTCATATTTCTAGTTAGTTCCTAGTGGTATTTTTTTGTCTGGCTTCATGTGATTATTTTCTTTTTAAAAGAAAATTTAAAATGTAAAGTATTTTAGGATATTGATAATCATTTTAAATAACATATCAATGAATCAGAAGATTAATTTTTCTGCTTATTATCACAGTAAAATCATCCAGTCAAAATATTTTTTATTTACTATGTATTTTTCTACTCAAATTATTTCATAAATAACATGTAGCTTTGAGAGAGGCAATAATTACTATTTTTAATTTTTTAAAAATAATATTATATTTAAAATTGAAAAATGGTTTGGCAACAGAAAATTTGAACTCGATTTCTATCTTTAAAAATTATATTGAAATAAATAAAAATTGCCTAAATTAAAAATTTTATGAATAACTATAAGAATTATTTTTTTGGCTTTAACTTTCTTTGTCTCTTCCTTCTATTCCCTTTTAGAATACTTTTCTTCTTATTTGATATATAAATAAATGTTTATGAATATTGCTTATTAATTCAAGGATAAAGTCATCTAAAAATAAATGCAAGAATGGATTTCAAAAACAAATACCATATAGCTGACTTTTATTTGGAATCAAAAAAATGTGTGGATTGAACATTTTATATCTTACAGCTTATAATGGGAAAAATTGTTTTAAATTTCACTGCTCAAATAGCTTACTCAGTAGGTTGTAAAATATGTTAATTAAAATATCCTACAAACCATTTTGTAATTTTAGTCCTCAAATCATATTATTCAAAACTATCAAAGTAAAGAAAAATATTGCTTTGTAATACCCCTACGAAACCTGTGTAGAAATAGTCTCTACAGAGTAGATTCTGCATTCTGTTCTGGGAGTCTCAAGATTGTATAGCAGCTGGTGCCAGGAAGGGACTTAGGGAAGGAAAGATTCAGTAAGGAACAGAACTGTGAGACAATAAGGCCCTCAGCTGCCCTCGTAAAACTCCACCCTTTTATGTTTACATAGCACCTTTCCATAAAACATTTCTGGGTTTATATTTCATCTCCATTTAAATGCTCTATTTCTGTAGATAGAGATGTAAGTCTGACATCACTCTTGTTGAGGACCAGCATAATACGTCAGATAAAAAGCTTTCTAAAGCCTAACATGTGTGTAGCCATAGAAGCTGGCAAAGAAACTTGAGGCTCTTTTCCTTATACCTTCCTGCCTATTCAATTAACTGAGTTTAATAATCTGATGGATGTTCTAAATTATGTGCTCTTGCAGAAGCAACAGGAATGTATGGATACTTTTCATAATATTTATTCTCTATATAGATAAATATATAACCCTTAAAACACTCCATGAGAATGATTATTTTTCCCGAACTATTTTTCTCCAAAGAGTATACACTGACCATTTTTGTTCCACATCTTAATAAAAATCCCACATTTCAAGAATTCAATATTTATCCTCAATCTTTAAATAACTTCAGATATTAACTCAAATCCTCTTTTATAAATACTTTAAAAAAGTGCATCTTTAAATATGTGGACACATTTGGGTAGTTCTATGAATAAATTTTAATTCCCAGTTTATTGTACTTCTTTTCAGGTATATTTACTTATACAAGTATTTTTCTCCCATTTGATGTCTGATCTCAGTCTTTTTCAGATTACAATCTCACTGTATCTGCTTCTTGCCCAGTGTTCTCTGAGAACCTTCAGCAGCCTCGTCTGAATGTTTACCTTTCTGTTCATGCTTGGACACAGCTACAGTCTCCTTCTCGTCCTTTTCTTTGGGTTTGGCTGGTGTTTTCTGTACTTCCTTTGCTTTTGCAGCTGTCTGCTTCACTTTTTCCTGTTTCCCACCTTTCAGTTCCTTTTTAGTCTTTTCATCTGTCTTCTCCTTAGTCTTAGTTTTCTTTTCTTCTATGTAGGTATAAGAAAAGTTGAATTATTTTTGTTCATTTACCAGAACAACACTTCATTTTTTATTGGTTGTTAAAAACAATTTTAAAAGAAAGAGGAAAGGAAAATGATAGAAAAATAGAACTTTGAGATAAACACTTGACATAAATACTATTACCTGACATTCTTATAGTTTATGAAGTGCCATGTTAGAGAACCAAGTAGAAGGAGGAGGAGGAAGAGGAGGAGGAGGAAATAATATTTGACTCTTTCCTAATTTGTACATGAAAATATTAGCTTTTTAGGTAGTTAAGAACTAAAAATGTCAATAAGGAGACATTTCAAATATACAGGGCATGTATATACAGGCATGTTCAATGGAAAGCAATTCTCAAACCAAAAAGCCCAATGAAAGAGATCAGTTACATGGATGGAATGGCTTTGTTCCACAACTGAATACCTTAAAAGTCATTCAAGAAACTGAACTGTCAATACAATATTTTTAAAAGATAACTATTAGGAATGCAAATGTAAAATTACCTGCCCTGGTGGTGACTAATAGGAATAAAATGACACAATCCTTTAAATGATGACTCAGAGACAGTCAGTTTCTAATGACTTGGTTTTAAAGAGCAAAAAGAGAGCAAGAATTGACCTATTAACTCCTGCCAATCTTAAGTCAGAAATAATAACTTTAATGACTTTTAAAGTACTTAAATTATCAGTAAACACAAACAGCTATAAATTAAAATAGGTATAAATATCTGTGAATTATAACATATACATGTATTTTCTATACAACCATATTTTTAATTTGATATTATGCATATTTGGAAGGAGGGAACTGGTAATGTGAATCTTTCAATTATTTGTTTAAAGTAATAATAATATAGTACATATTTGTAGAAAATTGTTTATAATAGATTCTGTAGATTGGACATTATGTATCCTTAGGGATCACACAAAATCAATAGATATCAAAATAAGTCTACTACAATGCTGTCCTCTCATGTTATTTATCAATGTAGTAGTTAACCTTTATTGTCACTCATGTTGAAGAACTTGATGAAAATATTTAATCAAGTACCTTGACTTTAGTACACTGAGTAATAATTTGTGAGGTCCAGGGAAGAATAAAAAGAACATTGATAATGCCTGATGATTGCAAAACCAGAATTGTCTGTGGTGCTTTAAAGCACTGTTCCTCAGAAACTTTTCGGGGAGATGTCGATACACACAGCCATGCACATATATACAATTGCATGCATAGTTTGTTTACATCTATGACTCCATAAGAATGTAACTATATAAATAAAGTATTTGTGATTTGTGGCAGGCCAGGCTGACTCAACATAGCCCCAGTGATCCTTACCTCTTTATACTCATACCTTTATATAATCCTTTACCCCTGAAAATGGGTTGGCCTAGAAGTTTGCTACTGACCAATAACATGTGACTTCCATGATTAGTGTACATAAGATTGTTACCTTCCTCCTTTTGCTATCAGTTTCTCTCTTGCTAGGTTTGATGAAGCCAGCTATCATACTAGTGAGACTCACGTGACAAAAACTAAGGATAGTCTCCAGTCCACAACCAGAAAGAACTGAGCCCCTCATTCAACAGGCCTTGAAGAACTGAATCCTGTCAATAAATATGTAAATGAACCTGGAAACATTGCTTCCCCAGCTGAGACTTCGGTTGGGACTACTGCCCAGTCTAACACATGGATTGCAGTCCTGTGAGACATTGTGAAACAGAGGACTGAGCTAACCCATGCACAGCTTCTTGGGCCACAGAAACTGAGATAATAATATGTGTGTTGACTTGAGCCTAAAAATATGTGCTATTTTTTTCTCACAGTAATACATAACTAATATAGTATTAAATAAATATTTATTAAAGAAATAATTGAATCATTTATTTTATAATCTTTGGAAAGAATGTTTGATTTATATGTAGGCCATTTGAATTTTATCTTAGTGCTATTACATATTAGCTATATGATCAGGCCACATTGACCTTTCTATGGAGGCCAGTTTATATATATATATATGAATATATTTTCATTCATATATATATGAATGAAAATAAATTTGTATGAATTTATTTTCATTCAAATCTGTCAAAAAAGAGAACTAAATAAAATAAAATAACATGTACTGAGTTATAAATATCAAGGTGAGACTAAAGCTAACTTCTAAGAAAAGAAGTGTCAATTTGCAATTCATCCATCTTAACTTCAATGAAATGATACTTGGTTATCTCATTGAAAAATGAAGTAAAATTATATTTGCCTCAAATAACTAATTATTTGACACTGTATGGATAAGCCCATTGAATTTTGAAAACAGATTTGAATTTTAATCTAAATGACTTACCCCTTAAAAATGCTGGATTAAGATCTCTGTACTGATTATATAAAACTTATATTGTAAAATATAAAGAGGAAATCAAAATTTAATAGAAATTGAACTATCAATTAGAATTTATATTTTTCTAGCAACAATTTGTAGACAAATTTAGAATAGTAAAAGCCAATACATGCAATCCTCCAAATACTTAACATTACATTGATATTCTAATTTTTTTTGGCTTATCATTAAGAAACTTGGGGGTCTTGAATAGTGAAAATACCAATCAAGATGCATTTATTATCTTTTCTTCTTAAAAAATTAAATCATAAATTCTAATTTTTAAATCAAGCTCAAGGTATAATACTGGTCAAAAGCTATTAAACATATGCTGTCTCAATTTCCTATTGCTACAGTAACAAATTATCAAAAACATCTTCTTAAAACAACTTTCATTTAATATCTATTGGTTTCCATGGTTCAAAAGTCTTGGCACAATGTGGCTCAACTGCATTCTCTGTTTAGATTCCACAAGGCTCAAAATCAAGTTTTCGACAGAGCTGCATTTCTTTCCAGAGGCTCTGGGGAAGAATATGTTGGCAGGATTCTTCTCACACTTTCCATGTGCTCTCCTCAATTTTCAAGCCAGCACTGGGGGAAGTTCTTTTCACCCTTCAAATCTTTCTTTTTTGCCCCTTCGTTATGCTTTTAAATGTTCACAAGATTACATTGAGCCCACCTGGATAATCCAAGAAAATCTCTGTGGTTTAGATTAATCTTAACTATTTCTGCAACCTCCTGTTTGCCATGTACTGTAACAGAGCCACTGGCGTGACACCAGGGAATGCCTGTCACGAGGGCCGCACATCTGCGTACCACCTATGGGAAGGCTCTCTATTCTCCCCTCATATGTTGCTCTGTTTTCATAAGTACTCAGTTCTACTAATAGTTCAATATTAAATTTAAAATGTAAGACCAAATTAGTTTTTATGTAAGGAAACACTGAATGATTATAATCACCCTACTGTTACTCCAAAATGTAAACTTTAACAGAAAAATGAATTTAGTTACGGAAACAATAAAGGGAAAATTTACCTTTTGCCACTGTCTTTGCTTCTGGTTTTTCTTTTTTCTCAATTTTTTCCTTGCGAGTTGCTTAAACAGAAAAGCTTATATTAGATTTAATAGATTTACAGACTAACCTTTCTCTTTATCTCAGTTTCACAGCCACCAAAATCATGAACTATTTCAAAGATATATGACATTAATGAGCCTAATTTGGAAGAAAAAGAGTTGCCAATGTAATAATAACTGAATAGAGCCCAGTTTCAAAGAGTTGGCATTAAGACTTAGAAAGCATTTTGAACACTAGTCTCACTCCCCTTTTTAAAGTTATTATTCCAAACAGACAACATTTTCAAGAAAGACAAACTGAGACAGAGAGAGAACAATTTTATAAGAATTTGTTGAAAGATACATCATTTTATCAGGAAGAAGTACTCTCTTTGGGATCAATAGAAAGAAATATTTAAATCAGGACTAGAGCTTTGATTATGCACAGTATTTATCAACAAGGACACTACTAAATAGATCTCACGAGGTTGGACTGTCTTATGCATTGACAAAATGCTTAGCTTCTCTGGTCCTTGCTTACCAAATGCCATCCACCCCAAGGAGACTCTGACAACCAAAAATGTTTCCAAATATTTCTTAGGGATAGCAACTTTGGTTGATTTACCCAAATAAAAAATTAAGTAACCATAAAGAATGAGTGCATCTTCTTAATTAAAGAGTATTAAATATGATACCTGAAATATTACACGTCTCATTGTCTGTATAATAAATTAATAAATCAAGAAGAATTTATTTTATTAACTTAAAATGTACTTCCACACACTGGTAAAATTTTGTGTCTTTCAACAGTTTAAGGGAAAGAGTCCTGAGAC
Source organism: Tonatia bakeri (assembly GCA_004024845.1). Taxonomy (NCBI): domain Eukaryota; kingdom Metazoa; phylum Chordata; class Mammalia; order Chiroptera; family Phyllostomidae; genus Tonatia; species Tonatia bakeri. Next base: position 329,327 of record PVIA01000780.1, read on the forward strand.
GTATAACAGCACATGCAGCTTTTTCTTATAATTCAAATATATTAAACTGTGTGGTTTGTCACTTACCCAAGTGACCATACAGCCTCAACATTTACATACTATTTATTGAAGGAAATAATGATAATTAAATAAATCATAGGAAATTAAATGATAATATAGATTTAATTAAATAGGTGGGGTAAGGAAAGAGCCAAATTATTACTTAAAAATTGATCCCCAATTATTTCCATTTCTCCAACAATGTATAATAGTAATGTCTATCAGCTTCACTTATACTATAAAAATATGCTTAAAGCATGTGTTTAAAACTTGTTCTTTTAAAGTAGCCTATACTCTCAAACAATATCTTCAATAAAGGGCTAATACCCAAAATATGTAAAGAATAAAAAGAACTCAACAACAACAACAAAACAATCTAATTTAAAAATGGACAGAGGACCTGACAGACACTTTTCCCAAGGAGACACATAAATGGCCGAAAGATATGAAAAAATACTCAACTTCACCAGCTTTGAGGGAAATGCAAATCAAAACTACAATGAGATACCATCTCACAGCTGTTAGAATGGCTATTAACAAGACAAGAAATATCAAGTTTTGGGGAGGATATGGAGAAAAGGAACCCTCAGACTGCTGGTGGGAATGTAAACTGGGACAACCACTATTGAAAGCAGTACAGAGTTTCCTCAGAAACTGAAGAATAGAGCTACTGTATGACCCAGCAATCCCTCTTCTGGGTACCTCCTCAGAAAATTTGAAAACATTTCTTCATAAAGATATATGTATCCCTATGTTAATTGCATCATTACTTATGGTGGCCAACCACAAGTATCCTTTAATAGATGGTTGCATAAAGAAGATGTGGTATGTATATATACTATGGAATATTATTCAGCCATAAGAGAAGATGAAATACTGCCATTTGTGAAAACCTGGATAGATCTTGAGAATAGAATGTTAAGTAAAATAAGTTAGATAGGAAAGAACAAGAACCACATAATTTTGTTCATTTATAGGCTAGAAAAGAGAAAACAACAAACTAACAAAGCAAAAAAAAAAAAAAATCCTAACTGACGTAGACAACAGTATGTGCCTACCAAAAGGGAAGAAGGGTTTGGAGGTACAAGAAGGTGAAGCGGATAAATAAATATACGATGATGGAAGGAAAGTGAACTTTGGGTGGTAAGCACATGATGCAATATACAGATGATGTTTTATAGTACTGTATACTTGAAACTTATATAATCTTATTAACTAATGTCCCCTTGACAAACTTGATTAAATCAAATGAGATAGTGCATATGCTATAGTAAAAAATAATCATCTATGAATGGTTTTCCCTGAATCCTGCAGAGATAATGCAGATCTCATAGAAAACTTATAATGCAACATCCATCTGAAGACTAAATGATCCTGGCAGCTGCAGAGCTACCGAGATAGAACTTGCCTTTCCCTACAGGTTTCAGCTTTTCCACCTCTCTGTTTGCACCACAGAAATCTCCAATACCATTTGGAGTTATGGATAATGATTCAGGCAATAGCTGAAGGAGCATTGTGCCAGGCTGAGCAGCTCACAATTGACACGAGGTGACAGGGCTACAACATAATAATTAATATCATAAAAACAAACTCCTTTAGTTAGTATACACTACATAAAAAGGCATTTACCATGGAGCATCTTGTTTCTGATTTTCAATTTAGACAACTTTCTTGCAACACTTATAATTAAAGGGCAACAAATTTTTTTCAACAAAAAATATTTAGGCACTGTGTGGGTTGAAAAACATCATAAGAAATATCATAGTATTTCATTTGGTCAGAGTATACAGAATATGATTCTAATAATTCTGAGTAACTCAATAGCAGATAGGAAATGAGCACCTATTTCTAGAAAAGATGAAAAGATGGCTATATTGAAATTCGTGGATATTATTAGTAAGTGAACATTAATGAAATAACCTTTTAATTCAAATTTTCAAATGTGAGTATAAAGATTGAAGTATGTTTCAACTGATCTGATTCATAAATATCATGAAACATTCTAGCTAAATGGAATGTTCCACAAAACAAGATAATTTAGCAGGTTATACATGTTGTGGATACATAAATCAACCAAAATCTAGCCCAAATATACAAGACATAATCTACTCCAAAACAAAAGCAGAAAAGTAAATGAGAGATTTACTTCATATCATACATTGAAATGGATTATTGATGAATAAAGTAAAATGTGAAATATAAAAATAATTTTCAAAACTTAATGAAAATTTTAATAGCTATTGATTTAATCTTTGGATAAAGATTTAAAAGCAGGAAAAAACCCTAAAGAAAATATTAACCTATCTAGCCACATAAAAATTAAAGACTCAACATATACACACTTATACATGTCTATTCACACAGACAGAAATCTTTTCATTAACTATAAAACTGAGAAACATATTTGAAAAAGTAAGAGACCAGAGATATATACCCAAATGACAGGCACACATACCATCAGGAAGAATAGGTAATGAGTGTTAATAGTTATACAAGAAATATAAATTGCTAAAACTCATGCTTAACTCCTTAAATCTTCAGATAACAAGCAGTTAAAAAATATCTGATTAAATGCAGTTTTTTAAGAGAAAATGAGACAAATATCTACGTACTGATATTGGAAGTTCTCTAGACATATTGATAAATTTTAAAAACCAGGACGGAGGACATGCTAGGTTTTGTGTAAAAAAAAAAAAAAAGGAATACACAATATACTGTGTTATTTTATAAACTTATAGGGAATCTCTGAAAGATACACATAAAATGCATAATAGTGGTTTACTGTGTGTGTGTGTAGGAAGGATGGAATTGGAATCTGAAAGGTGGGAACAAGGCAGGAAGCTTTTCACAATGTATCTTTATGTAATAAACAGTATATCTTTATGAGTCTGTACTGTGTATTCTAAACAAATAAATAAAAATGAAAAAGTTTTTAAAACATCTAATCTAATAGGTAATCAAAGGATGCAAGTTAAATAATGAAGTATGCTTTCTTATGTATCACATATTTTCTCAAATGACATCCTCATTATTGGCTAAGGCAGTCTCAAATTGCCAGAGGAAAAATTGATACGACTTTTCTAGACAGTAAATTGGTAACAGAGTTCAAGAGTCTTAAGTATTTTATTTTCTTTAACCCAGAAATTATCCTCTTCAGATTTGATTCTAAGGAAATTATAACAATATAATTAAAAACATAAATTTATGAGCATCTAAAATCAGATGTAAAGAACAGAGGCCGAACAGGAAGGGACCAATGTCTAAAAACAACACTAATAAATCCATACCTTTCTTTTCAGGTTTTTCTTTTTCTTTTCCTTTTACTTTGTCTTTTTCTCGGTGTGTAACTGGAAAGAAACAGACAATACTTTTTAAGTAAACAGAATAAATGATCAGATTACCTTCGATGTCGAAAACTTATTTTCTGCCTTTGAAAATCTTTCCTTAACTGACAAGATTTTACATAGTTAGAGGTTTAAACGATAAGATAATTATAGCATTTTTCTATTTTTATTTCACACCCAGCACAAGCTTATACCAAAACCCGATTTGATTGCAAAGATAAGAATATCCTTCAGCTTTTCCAAATCTTTAACTTCAACCTAATTAAATGGAAAAGACGCCTATCTCAACTCTGGAGAAATGCCGAAAATAAGAGAACAAAATTATACAGGAGATAATCTTCTGAAGCTGAAGCAAAGTATAATCAACCTACATAGTATGTGGTAATCATCTAAAGAAACAATTCACAATAAAAGTTTTGGAAAATATAGTGAGATAAGAGTAGGATGACACCCAATTCCTTAAAGAAAACATTATTTAATTTAATATGAACTGTGATCCAATTAATTGATATAGCAGGGTTCCAATTTAAGTCATAATTTTACCCCGCAATTTAGTCACAAGTCTTACTGTTGGTACCTCCAATCATCTAAGCTAGAAAAATGTGACTGATCTGAGATTTCTCTTTTATTTCCCATTTCTTTTCCTGTATCAAACTCTTTCATACCTGTTTCACACTTCTCTTCCCCATCTTCTTTTACCCAAGATTACATTTTCTGCCTATTATTTCTTTACACCGAAATATAGAAAGAGCAACTGCCAAGTGCTAAAGCTCCTGCTAGACAAGACCAACTCCGTTCCCGTCATCGGAACGTCACAGGGCTAATGGATGGTGGATGCTAAACAAATGATCACAAAGAGAGTTAATTGCATTTAGAGTAATTACTATGCAGAAAATACTTCCAGTGGCATGTCAGTGTATACAAGGAGACCTAATCGAGTCTGTGTGCATGGAGAGGCCCTTTGGTAGAAGTGATATTTACAGATATGAAAGATGAGAAGAAATTAACCTAATAAAGGAGTAGAAAGGAGAAAGAGAAAAGAGACAATTTCAAAAATTGAAGTAGGATGTACTTATTAGGTATATTATTATTACCTATATTTTTACAATAATGTCCTGACTAGTCTCTGAACTTTTAGATATAGACTTTTCTCTCTTAGAGTAACATTAATAACATCAAAATCTGGCTATATCATTGACCAGTTAAAAGAGTATCTCCTTCATTGCTTAGTGTGGAATCTGTCACATAGTAGGTGTTACATCAACTACACAAATATCTTACTGCTCTAGTTGATCAGACATTCGCCGATCAACTCAATCTTATCCCCCAGGAATCTCCCACTGAACTTTACATTGCACTTACAACAAGCTCTTCGAGTCCCACAAGCAAACCATGGGCCCTACTGGTGTGAAACATCTGTGCCTGCTGGCCTTTCACCTGGAATTCCCACACCCACATTTCCTTTCTTCCGTGCACTCTTTCCATCCTGGCTCAAATGCCTTCACCTCTATGAAATGTTCTTTGATCTCCATTTATGTCATACAGCAACTGTGCCATGGGGATAACTCTATTTTAACTATTCCACATTAACACTGCAATTGTTCATATATCTGATACCCAGTAAGTGAAATTTCTTTAAGGACTACAGTACTACAGTGTATTATTTTATTTTTGCACATGTGGCTGATCATATGGTGTCTGTCACATAATGGACTCTTGGTAGGTCTTTTTGCATAACTGAAATTCTAAAATATTACAAAAAAAATTAATTTTATTTCTAGGGCCATTCTATCCACTAATGGTGAACTATAGATCATAACAAGCACTGTTTGTCTCAATCATTTAAATTTTTTATGTATTAAAAATTCCTTAAGTAATACAAACCCAATGAGAAATAGAAAAAAATAAATCATAAAACATTATTTTTCCACATTCAATTATTTTTAGGTGTTTCTGAGTTACTAAATTGAATATAAATATCTGACAAAATAAGGAGAATACATCAGTATTCACACATAACCACAAGTAACTTATTTTGGTTTCTTTGGTTACTATTAATTAAGCTGAAAACCAAAATAAAATCTTGGCAAAAGCAAAGCCTTTTTTAAAGGTTCTTGAGAGGAAACCACGTTTGTGTGAGATAAGCTGTGGTTTTGGAACCCTGGCTGGCAAGGTCCCCAGGAGGACACCTGCTCTGTGCCGCTGCCGCTGTGCAGGGCAGGACCTCACCCACCAGGGACAGCTGGCTGCCCCCAGCACCAAAGGATGTTCCGGTTGACATGTGCATGGGTGTAAGTGGGAGCATTAATGCAAAATCAGATGAGCAAGGGGGCTGAATTCGGACTCAAAGTGGCCTATTGAGGATTCCTATTACCCTGTGGGAAAACCTGGTTCCTCGCAGGTTAAGTTTTGATTTACAGACCCAGTCCTGTATGCTGGCATTTCATTACTCTCCATCAGAAATGGCACCGTAATACTGTTTCATGCAGCAGCTGAACCCATGTGCTCCAGGGGAGCTGTTCAAAATGGTAGACAACCGCTAAATCTTCTTGGACAGAAACTTCAAACTTTGGCAAGACTGGCCTCAAATACCAAGTTTTAAAATTCCTTTCACCAAAACAATGCATCCATCAGTAACTGCCTTAACAATCATTCTAAAATAGAAATCATTTGCTACATCAATGGGATTTTCTTGTATATCTCTTTATTTACAATCCACGGCTTGAACTTTTAATACCGAAGAAGAATAGAGTACCTGTTTTCGTTACAAGATCTGTTTGGCAGGTTCCTTCTTAGCTAGGACAGTTTTAGCTCGGGATAAAATAAGCTTGTTGCACCTGCTGGAGCTTAATTTGTTTGTCATCCTTATTTACAAGAAACAAAAGTCCCTTTGGTAGGCTGATAATTAAAAACAAATGGAATCCACCAGTTGGAATGGCCCTGATGTTTGGCATCTGAGTTGGCATGGCCCTGCTGTTCCCGCACTTGCCCAGACTCTGACCTTTCCCTGACCAGAACATTCAGCTCAACTCAACTCTGAAGTGTGTCTCTCAAACCTCCCCATATGGTCCCTCTCCAGCACTCTGCAAGCTGTGCTTTGTGCTTTCACAGCGCTTGGCTCTGGCAACCTGCCAGTCAGGCTGTGTCCTTTTCTGAAGTGTATCAGAGCTCACAGTGCTCCTGACCTTGAGGTTCTTATCTGGCAAAGCCTTCCTAGGAGCTAAGCAGAAGGAATTCAGGGCCAGATTGTTAGAGCTCTTTGCTGATCTCTCTCTGCTCTTAGTTCAAAAATCAAAAGTTTTGGTGTCAACAATGTTAAAGTACTATTTTGAATAGACTACTGTGTTCTTCAGTGGATGGTTAGCAAATAAGTTTAATTAAGCAAAACTCTGAAATTCTCAGAGCTACGGTACAGGATGAATCTTGAGTACTCAAATCAAAAGAAACCAGGTGGAAAAGCAAGTAACCATTACACCTCCATATTATAAAAGACTTTGGGGAACATGGTTAGCTGTAATAGATTTTGCTGATTTTTCTTTTAATTAATTTCACTGTTTCTCAGCCTTCTAGTGTTTTTGTTGTGGAAGGTATTAGCACTGAAGCAGTTTATAAATTTTAAGTATGTCAAAATTTCAAACAGCTTCACAAAAAATCATATATATCCATGCTTAAATTCATCATTTCTTATGAAAGAGCAAAATACATATTAACTTTAACTCCTTTAAAAATTCTGCTTTAGCCGCCACTAAACAAAAAAGCCATATGTATCCTTGGTTAGTGCATATGTCTCTGAATGTTTCACTTTTTTTGTAACTGATTTGTATAATTTCCATTCTGAGTTCAGGCAAAATATCTACAACTTTAAACAATAATAATGAACAAATTGGAAAAGCATTCTTCAGTACATAAAATTTTAAAGATTGTATTATTCATTCCTGCTACAGGAAGAATTTATCATTTTTTATTTGATATAAGCATGTCACTTTAAAGCTGGTTGGAAGCTAAAGAGGTCAATGAGCCTGAACTATTTGCCCCTAGGTGGGAGGTGGGGGAGGGAACACAGGCCTCTAAGAGTAGCGTAGAAATATAGTTATCAGGTTACTAAACTAGTATTCTTTCCCCCAGACTAGGTTTCTTTGTATATCCCAGAGTTATAAACCCATTCTGTGGGCCAAAGTGTGTTGATGGAATTCTTTAAGCATGTTACCTATCATCCCCCTACAGTAGCATACACACATCTTTGTTCACAACAAAATTACATTTAGTTATATACTATTAAAGTGAAGATTAGGCAAATTACCCACATTTATAAAACTTATCTGATCCATATGCTTTAAATCACAAAACATAATTTTAAATTCCAAAAAATAAACTTTACTTTCAAATCTGTTTTAATTGCATGGGTTATTCCCCTTCTCCTGGGGCTACACAGCCACACTCAGAACCGCAGCTCCTTCCTCCTCAGTGAACAATCACTGTGGAGGTGAGGCACAGCTTCGTGGAGAGCCTTCTGGCCTCATTTCCCAGGTTTATCTTTCTCTGCTGCCAGAGAGGGAAAGAAAATATACTTTGTAAAATAAAAGTTTATACAATACAAGCTGATTAAATTAATTTGTTGGCTTTGAAAGTGTTTTTATATAGGGATCTATGATATTTAGATGCATTTTAATGTCATGTCCTTTTTGGCTTTTGAGCCTTAATCTTCAGCAAAATCCTTTGCCAACTTATGATTCCTGCTCTGTAATGGTTTTCCAGAAGTGACCCTAAGCCAGTCAATCAGCATTATTGTTATAAATTACCCTTTTTAAAAATGGAACCACTCTGTAAAATAGACAATTTCCTAATCACTGTGCTGTATGTGCAAAACTAGTGCAGGATAATATTAAATGTAAACTGTAATAGAAAAATAAACACACACACACATTCTGTCCAGAAAGTATCCATACATGTACTGTTAAATATAGAGACATTTACTGAAGAAGATACAAGAAACATTGTACACAGAACAATGATGCCTCAACCCCCTTCAAAGTAGGCACCTTGAGATCTCACACAGTTCTCCCAGTGCCTCTTCACTGTTCTAAACACTCCAAAATCTTTTGTTGGAATCACCATCAGCTGCCCATCATATTTTCCTGAGTCTCATCGACAGTCCAAAATCACTTCTTTTTCAAAGATGATTTTATTTTGGGGAAAAGCCAGAAGTCACAGGGCACCAAATGGGTCATAGGGGAGGTGAGTCACCTGGGTGATTTGACGTTTTGCCAAAAAATTCCACATGAGTGGGCACGTTGTTTTGACAAAGCTGCCAATCACCAGTTGCCCATAGCTGTGGATGTTTTCATCATGTTGAATCTCTCAACCAACAAAGAACACTGAGGTAGTACTCCTTATTAATTATTGGGCCTGGAGGGGCCTACTCATGATGGACAACACCTTCCCAATCAAAAAAAAAAAAAAAAAACACGGTTAACATGGTGTTGCTCTTACTGAGACTCAGCTGCACCTTCTTCAGGCATGGGGAACCAGGAGACTTCCAATGGGATGACTGGACCTTTGTTTCCAGATTATAGTCATAGATCCATGATTCATCTCTGGTTATGGCCTTCTTGAGGAAATACGGTTCATTGGTAGAGGTTTGAATCAAGTCATTAGCAACTGCAGCACGGTGTTCCTTCTGCTCTGGTAGCAGAAGCCAATGATTGAAGTTTGCCATGACATATTTCATGCCAAGATCCTGTGCCAAAATCTTGGACACAGTAGTTTTTGGAATCCCCAGATCAGCCTCTAGTTCTCACACTGTCAGTCACTGATCTTTATTGATTGCAAGCTGTACACCTTCAACATTCTCAGGTGTTCTGCTTGTTGCAGGAATTTCCAGAATGTGGACCACTTTCAATAGATTCTCAACCATCTTCGAAGCATTTGCACCACACTTTTATTTGGACTGCACTCATTGCATCATCCCCAAAAGCCTTCTGAAACATCTGAATGGTTTGCAAGAAGGAATATTCAAGTCTGATGGAAAATATGATGCATATTGTTGCCCTACTCACTCATTTTTTAATGCGATGGCCACACAGTATGTGTGCTCACTCAGCAGTGTGTACTGCCACTACTGACTAGTACAGTGAAGTTATCATTGTTCACACAGGCACATTCCAGTCCACTCTCCTTGGATGCCAAGTTACATGCATGTCATGCAAACCATTCTCATTGTATAAACAATGACTGGACTTTTTCCAGACAGACCATATATATATGACCTGTGGTCAGTTCTGCACCTGAACACCTGCCAATGCAGGTAAATGTAGCAGAAACATACTGTTCTGAATGCCTCAAGTGCCCTCCTTTTTCCTAGGAGACATCATCGACAAAGTTCCCTCATCTGCTTATATGTTTACCACCAGGTTCCAATCTTTTTAAGTTTGCTGTGTTCTATGAATAAATTGAAATGCTTAGTAGTTATATAAAAGCTTAAATGTTATCTGAAAATAACCAGAAAATTTGTAATTGCAAAGAAACAAAGCAATATGTAATTTAAAAAACAACTAAATGAAGGAAAAACTGGAGGAAAATAATGTTATCATTTATTTCTGTGTAATTAGGTTGCAGTTATTTTTCTTTCTTTTTTATTTTCATAATTGTACAAATTAATTTGTATTACTTTAACCTATAGCATTATATTATAAATTTTGTTGTGGGTGTTTCCTAATTACATCTTACAGATTGTTTTTGTTTTAATGTGAAGCTCACTATCAAATATGGCAATTACTGCTCACCAAATAAATTTGACATTGGAGTGGTGCAATTAAAGCTGAATAAGTATGTATATATTTAAAAATAGAAATCTCAAAGGAAAATTGTTCATAGGAATCAAGTGCAGATTAACCGAATAGGGAAAATGGATACTTTATTAATTAAAACGTTATTTCAACATTTACAGAGTGTGTTTCATATGTTGGATACTTTGCTAGACATTAGAATAATTTTAATTTAATATTAGCACACATTCAGGGCTGGTAAGAACCTGAAAGACCATTGAGTCTGAATCTCTGTTCATAGATAAAGAAGCACAGAAAAATAGGAGTGAATGCCAGGGGCCATAGGTATTAGCAACAGTTCGGTGAATGGCACCTTGGTAATCTAGGACAAGTTCAATTATGGTTGTAAATTTCTTCTAAGCAAATATATTTTTTCACTGTATTTCTATATCAACACGGGGTGAAAAATACAAACACTATTCTGATCACAAAATACATCACTACCTTTTTATGTGGAAAAAAAACAAGGTTAATTCAAAAATAAACATCAACTAATATGTCAGAGCTTATACCTTAACCCGAAATAAGTACTCATTGCCAGGTTATGAACCAAAGGGCTTACTCTTTAGCTTCCTGAAACTGTGCCCTTTTTCTCTAATGTAAAATATTAAGCAAAATAAATAGATGGGTAAAATAGGAATAAAAGTTACCTTGTCCTCATTAATTAAAATCACTTAGATAATGTGGATGACTATAAAAAGTCCATAATTATCCCCTAATTTTATATGAATAAGAATTAAAACAATAATTCTTTGACACTTTAAACATGAATTAGTTAACATATTTATATAAAATTATTTTGAAAATGTATGTTCTCTGGGATTTGAATTCTTTGCTTTCTCTGTTCTAGTAGATGAGCAAAGCATCTAGGTGTGGACTTCTGCAGTGTTCCCAATAACTCCATATTCTTAAAGCCTTTTAGATACAATATAAATGCTTTTAAGGAGGAAGAAAACTGATAGAGACAATAGGATGCGACCTAGCTTCTATCACCACCAAAATTTTTATCTCCCCCTAAAATACACCAACTTCAGCATAAATGGTTCTTTTAAACTCAGATATTTTCTGGGTTTTTATAACCATCGCAGACTACTATTTACTTGAATATACTGTATCTCATCTTTTAAGGATTCAAAATGTTTTGATAACAATTTAAATTTCTAATTATCAATCACATCTAATCATAACTGATAAGGAATGTGGCATATATAAACATATGTTTATCTACATATGTGACCGGTTATGAAACCTCATTTATTTTTGTCACTGAACAGCTTGGAAATAAAGGCAAACATTATTCAACCTGGATGAGGAAACTAAGCAGTAAAATGAAATCTTCTGTTCATATTCATGCAGAAAAATTGTGAAAAAAAAGAAACTATCCCTTAAGCCTGTTTCAGTGTTGAACAGCTGAAGTTCCAGTATGTATATTCAGGTACTAACCTCTAGCCAAGCTTTTGAGAAAGTTATTTTAAACCTCAGCCAAATTCACGGTTTTAATTATGCAAGACTCACTAGTTTGATAAACCTGCTCTACAGCCCACTGCTCAAAGTCTTTAACAGCAGAATTCTAATAGAACCAGGTCCAAAATGGAAATGGTGCCATCTGTATCACCATGTCCTCTCCAGCAGCACTGCTATTAAATTAACAGTACATTCTGCAAAATAAAACAGCAGAGACCCTGTTGGTGGGGAACCAGTTGAGTTTCTGTTTAACCTTCGGCGAATAGAAACGCATAGCCAGTTCCTTCACGGCTAGTCAATCTGTACCTAAGAGCTGTGTCCAATTTCCCTGACCAAAGGAATTGAGAACCAAAAAAGGAAAGGGAAAAGTAAGAAGACATTAGTTTCCTAAGTACAAATATAAATAGGTTTCAGTTGAGTAAGCTTCAATGTCCCTGATTGTATAAGAATTGGCTGACCAATCTGAAATGGATTCAAACAGTAGGATTAAAGGTATAATGTTTGCAGAATGATTTCAGGTCTTCACAATAGAGAGTACATTAAGTGTTTTTCCAAATGACATTTTAAATGTAGATTCACATAGTGGATCTTTGTGGTATAATTTTAGGTTAATTATTACTTCTATTATTGGAAACTTTCCTATTTTGCAAATTTTTATATTTCCTGAAGGTAATTTTGCATTAGCCAGTTTTGACATAATAAATATTAAGCAACATTCAATTTTTATCCCAGGAAAATTATTTTACCTTCTGTCTGTATCACACAATAATAGTAACTATGGGATTTTTATTTTTGCCAGGACCAGTGTAACCACCCTCCGCAAATGGGCAGTTTCACACAAAATCATGTGAAATGGACCATTGGAGAAACCTGGGCATATTTAGAAGTATGTTTTTTGCTTTCTATAAGTTTCTTTAAAGTTTTATGACTATACGGGCCAACCCCCAGTCCCCCAAAATAAGATGCTTGCAAGATGAGGAAGACGATGCTGACCATGAAACACTGCAGTGACTGAATTCAGTCCACTTGAAAGGGACATTCATCATCATGTTGTCCCCTTCCAAATACACTGAAGGCTATGTAAGGGAGTCACAGGGCCTCGGCAGTATGCAGTGATGTAATACAGTGACTGCATTTCTATACCAAAGGTTTTGAAGGTGACGCATGGCATAAAAAATTTCAAGGTTAAAATAAAGTAAACTGATTTATTATTTATCTTATTTAAAAAAATATTTGCTATTAAGTAAAAAATATGTTTGTGGTACTACATTAGTAAAAGTCAGTTGCAAATTACTTAAAGATTTTGAAGTTACTTTGATTCCAATCATGAAAAATCATTTATATATTTATACCTGAAGTTAAATGAGAAGTACATGTATTTATTTAAACACTATCAAAAGTTAAAACAAAAGAATATTAAATGTGAAAACTTTTTCATATAAATGCATATATATAAATAAATACACATATGTCCTAAATAAAAATAAGAATAAACACAAAATTAAACATTTACCTTTTGTTTGTATTTTCCTCTCAGGCTTCTCCTCCTTTTCACTTTTTTCTTTGCGCATTTCTAGGGGAAAATAGAATTTATATAATTCAAAAACTCCTTTTGAAAATCTACAAAATATAAACCATAACTATGACTCATACTTTATAACTTTACCATGAAGTTTAAATTATATCTAACAAGCTAATAGTTGTTTAAAAGGAAAAGGTTTGTTAGCATATCGCTATATAAATTACTCATCTATTGAAATAAAGAAAAAAAATGAGTTACCTCAAATTAGAGTTATTTGAAAAGCTTAAAAACTTACATCAATGGGAACATGTTGTCATTGCTTTCACTGTGAAAATTGATCATAAATCATAATTATATTTTATATAAATTATTTTCAATACAAATTAAGAATTCTTAGAATGTCATTCAGATCTGGATGATTTAGTTTTTACACATTAAATTAAAAATTTGAGAAATGAACTGTAACTACCTCGTAAGAAGTATTTCTCAGAAGTAGTGACTCTCAGCTATATGAGGTCTGTCCAGAAGGTATCCAGCCATATAATATGAAAAATAGACATTTACTGAAGAAGACACAAGATACAAAAAACATTGTACCTAAGACAATGATGGCTCAGTCCCTGTCAAAGTGGGCACCTTGGAACCTCACACAGTTATCCCAATCACCATTAGCTGCCCACCGTATTTTTTTAATGTCATTGACAGTCTGAAATTTTTTTCCTTTCAAAGGTGATTTTAGTTTTGAGAAAAGCCAGAAGTTGCAGGTCGCCAAATCTGGGCTGTAGAGGGGCTGAATCACCTGGGTGATGTGATGTTTCACAAAAAAAACTCTGCACAAGACATGATGCATGAGTGGGCACATTGTCATGAAGCTGCCAATCACCAGCTTCCTATAGCTGTGGCCTTCTGAATCACCCAAATATTTTCCACAGAGGAATGTTCAAGCTTAACACAAAATATGATGCAAATTCATTGCTCTATTTGCTCAGTCATTTTGACTGCAACAGCCACACAGTACACATACTCAGTCAACTGCAATTACTGTCCCCATTGAATAGATCAGAGAAGTTGTCATTGTTCATATATACGCATTCCAGTCCACTCTCCTTGGCTGCCAGGTAACGTCAATGTCCCACAAACTGTTCTCCTTATACTAACAATGGCTAGACTTTTTCTGGACAGACCTTGTATTTAAGATCAGAATTTGGTATTGTATTTAACCAATACTTGTTGCAAGCAGGTATGAATCATTTCAGAAAATGTTAGTTGTTACATTTTTCTAAATATCAGGTTTTAAGAAATATATTTAATTTGCTGCTGGCTTCATTACACATACATAGCAAAGTTTGGAAAATGACATTAATTTTGAATCTGCAGTTAATTTGGATAGAAGCAAATTTGAGATTAGAGTTTACAAATATGATTACTTCCTCTGAGAAGTTACTTGATCTTAAATGCCATGGTTTTTCTTAGAAAAATGCTAATGAGGTTTACTCATTTATTTATTTACTACAACTTTACTCCGCAGATTATCTGACTTGGTGCTGATTAATGTATACATTTAAAATTCTCCATTTATAAATTTGATTTTATAGTTTTGTAATTTTTCTACAAGTTTAAAATCAAGACTAACCATAAAGAAATCCTGAATATCTCCAGACAAGACAATGACTAACTTTCGTGCACCTGTTAAGGAGGTAATCACCACTGTGAAGATGTCCTTCCCTCATTTTCCCCATTAATTCATCACCACACTGTATGCAGGGCCACTGCTCTCCCTTTATCCCATTTCTGACTTTGACTATGGCAATGGAGGTACAAAAGGGTTAAGATATTCAGCCACATCTCTGAAAAAAAATTCACCAAGGTTCAAGGACATAGGAAACTCCACAGGGAATAGGAAACTTCCATCTTCCTGGACCTTACAGCATATTTTTATCTCTTCCTTATGCTTCTCCAAATCTTACTTCAAAGCAGGGTTTCTCATCTTAACATCACTGACTTCATGGGTTCTGTGAATCATTATTTGATGTGCACTGGGTCTATTATGTGCATTATGTGCTGGTTTTTAGCAGTATCCCTGGTCTCTCCCTACTAGATGCCCATAGTCTTATCTCCAGCCATGACAATGAAAAATGTCTTTAGACATTGCCAAGTGCCCCTGCAGGGCAATATGATCCCCAAGAATGTGTTCAGATAGCTCAAAATTAGATGGTTCTTTTGCTTTTCCTATGCTGTGGGGTTCTATAGTACTTATATAATTATAAAACAAAAATAATGTTGCACTGTAATCAATCATACAGAGCTTTTTGTGGGACTTTTGATCAGCGTTTTAAGGAATGTATTCTGGTTGCAAAGGCATAATAAAGTTGCATCTTACAGACTACAGGCAGAAAGGCTCACATAAACCTCATTACACATGTGCAGGCACTCCTACACAGAACTCGTATTTTTAGAACTGCTCCAAGAATGCAAGATAATCAGGCTAATTACTGTTTGTCACTATTTAGACTTACAATCTCCAGAGCCGAACCACTAGACACATGTGCATATAGAGCAGGTGATACACGGTTAGTCCAAACTGAGATGTGATATAAGTGTAAGTATCCACTGAATTATGAAGTCTTAGTATAAAGAAAGATGTCAAATATCTCATTAGTGATTTTATATTAGTTACATGTTGTAAGTGGTATTATTTTGGATATATTGGGGTGATGGTTTTACTTATCCGTCAGCTTGACTAAATTGTTACCCCAAGCCATTCAAATGAACACTAATCTAGTAGTCACTGTGAAGGCGTTGTGCAGAAGTAATCAAAATCCCTACCACAAGTACCTAACCTTTTGGCATCTCTGGGCCATGCTGGAAGAAGAAGAGTTCTCTTGGGCCATGCATTAAACACCTTGCAACAGATAATCACCAAAAAAAATTATCATATTTTAAGTAAATCTACATTTTTGTGTTGGGCTGCATTCATAGCCATCCTGAGCCGCATGCCCCCAGGGGCTGTGTGTTGGACACCCCTGTCTAACCCATTGATGTTAAATAAGAAAATGATTCTGGATTGTCTGGATGGGGTTGTCGGATTCCATTGAAAGGCCTTGAAAACAGGCCTGTGAATTCCCAAGGAAAGGGAAAAAATTCTCTTCATGGACTTCAGTTTTGGTCCTTGCCCATGGGTTCAGTTTGCCTGTGGTTTCCTTTTCTGACGCTTGTCCAGTCCCCACAATCACATAAGCCAGTTCCTTGTAATAACTGTCTTAGTATATAAATATATTGGCATGATTTCCTACTGGTTCTGCTTTTTTGGTTTAGCCCTGATATCCTGAATGGATTAAATATGTCATTAAAATTAATTTTTATTATATATTTTTTTTACTTTTTTAATGTGGCTACTTAAAAAATTTTAAATTACATGTGTGGTTCACAATTTAATACTATTGGACAGTGCTAGGCTAGTCCTTACGTGTAAGCAAATGATCTTTTTAACATCTTAGGTCACCCGCTGGGTTAAATCTTTTACAAGTGAATTGAAAAACTAAACTCGGATTTTCCCCTACCAAACCCATCCTGCCTCCTCTCTCCTATTCAGAACAACAAAGACAGTGGAGAAAATTGGTCCCTTGTGTAATTTAGGCAGTAAAAAGCAGTATACTGTCAAAGACTGAGAGTGAGTGGTCTTTGTCTATGCTAAATATGACAACTTCAGGAGGTGACTTCTTACTCCATATAGAGATATATTTGAATTCAGAAAAGGGATGAAACATTGTAAATTAAAAGGCTACATGAAATGGTACATTTATTATGAGATGAGACCACCTTAAAATGGTTATTCAGAATAATACTTTTCCTTGAGAGGTAGGGTATGTGTGTGTGTTTATATCGCACAGACATCTGTTGACCACTGAGAAGAATAAAAGAAAGATTATGGAATCACACAGACTACAGACTGTGTGATTCCATAGGAGGATCAGATATGAGTTAGAATCTTCTGCAGAATTCAGAGCTGAAAACATCCTGCCTGGATAATTCTGTCACCGGCCGCCCCCTAGCCTATCCTATTCTGGGGAAATCCCCTGTTTGGACAGTGGTATGGCACTACGCATTCTGGGTTCCAGGTCGGTTTTCCTTGCAGGGCAGGTGGAAGTGTGCACATCAGAGAACAGGGGAAAGAAGCAGTAGCCAGTGCTTCCTTGAAGCTCCTTAGCACTGCCTCTTGCATATGCAGCAGCATCCTGTCAAAGGGGAAGGGCTCTAGACCTAACCAGAACTGAAATAAGCAGGGGTCCATCCTAGAGGTAACAAAACACATGAAAGAAGAGGAGTCTCCAAAAGATTGGGGTCATGAACACTGAACAGGAAAAGGCCGGGGAATAGCTTTCCCTCCACCATTTCCCAAATACATGAGGGGACGATCAGCCTAAAGTGGAAGGGAATCCTGGCATGCTAGTTATACTTTCAAAATAAATTTTACATAAGGAAAAACAAACATAAATGAAACTAAAGAATTAGACTGAAAAAGTATCAATATATTTCAGAGCATTTATTGTTTCCTCTATGATAAATGATTGGACACAACCCAGTTATGTAACTCAGACCAATCTCAAAGATAAAGCCCCATTTTTATTAGTTTTCTGATTCTACACTTCTGCCTAACACAAACCAAGATAACCCCAATGCTCTGGGCATATCCACTCAGACTTTTTACAAGTAGAGGTTATAGATTAAAACACACACACACACACACACACACACACACACACACAGGCACACACACACATCTCCATTGCTTAGAATGAACAGAAATATGATGACTTACATAGCACTTATTTTGTAGGAGCAGCATCAAATGAGTTTTCTAACTGATGGTCACCTTAAGACCACTACTATTTTTGTAGAGGCAAGTGTAGGCAAGCACAGCTAACTTTGTAAAGACACACACACACACCCCTACATTTCTCTTCTCATAGGATACAACAGAAATTCATTTCTGATGATTCAAACTTAAAAATTCAATGTCTCTCTGTGTGTTTTATTGCCACATTGCATTTTCTTTGGGGATTGAATTTCATCACTGGTGTCACTGTCTGTGGCTATCAGATATCCGAAGAATCCAGTAAAGCCTCAACACAATGTGCCAGTTCTCTCTCCTTACACTTCATCCAGGAAATGATGACCATTCAGACGCCTGTTCAATTGAGTAATAACATGCTACCAATTTAGACTTCAGAAGGATATTTTTCCCAGAAGCAGATGATTCTTTATTTGTCACTCTCAATTGCTATTGTCAGCTAAAAATCATTTGTATAAGAACATAAAATTAAATTTAAAAGAATTAAGTCTGTAAAGTAGAAATTTATTGTCCTATGGTTTTCAGCAAACTTCTAAGAAAAATCAAATTTCTCATGTATAATAGTACAAGCTTCTAGTTATTTAATAATCTTCATAGACAGATGAATGCTTCCACTTTGTTTAAAATGACAGCAATGCGTGACATCATAAATTGTATTTAACATCATGACAATCTTTAAAAACAGTTCTCTTGAAAATAAACCAATTCTGGACACAAGGACAAAGAAGGTCAAAACAGTCATTATTTAACTCCAAATATGTGTGCTTTGTGATTAGGTCAGAGGCCAATGCTCCTAGAAATGTGTAAGTCTCAGCACCTGATACTGGTTAGAATCATAAGCCATTTTGGTAACAGTAAAGCTTAAATATTGTTTTATGGATTACAAGGTCCAAGATCCTCTTGGTGGCCTGAATTGGAACTTTGAGGTGTAAGGAGGAATTTCCTGGGCTTATAATGAGTGCTACATATTCCATGGGAACATACATTACTCCATGGATAAGGGATTTTCAACTAGGGAGCCACAAGAATTTTTAAAGCATACAATACCTGACTATTTAGTCAGGAGCACTTACCCCTTTTCCCTTAAATTGCCAAATTAAAAAAAAACAAAAAACCAACAACAACCAACACAACAATAACCATCCAGTGTGACTGAATCAAAATTATATTTAATTTTTTGTCACATTAGCAAAAAGTGTATTTTTGGTGTGTCTCGAATTTTAGTAATTAGTTTATATGTGCCATGAGATGAAAAAGGTTGAAAATAGCTACAGTGGGCAAAATTTTTTAAATGTCTCCAAATTAGGTGAAGATTTGTTTCATTGCCTTGGTTGTCCTTCATCGTCTTCAGGCTATTTCATTCTATCCAATGTGCTCATCTAAGCTCTCTGTGTCCCATGAGACCAACAGCAATCAGGGACCGGCAGATTCTCCCGAGACTCTTTGAGCTCAACTTTCACGTGACTTGTCAGAGAGGCCATGGGCACTACAAATGAAAAGATCGCTAGCAACAGCAATCAAGAGGACTAAAATTAGCAAAAATAGATTGTGCTAAATGATTCTTCAAAATAAGTTCATTTCATAGTGAAGTCTTTTTGAGTTATTTTATTATATTACAAGCATTTTGCTTATGATAAATAGTTTTTATCTACTTATGACCATAACAAAGTTTATGGGTGAGTAGGCAGTTTGTAATTTTAAGATTTGCAAGGACAGTTTAAAGCATACACTTTTTCTCTATCAATACGATACACTGTTAATAAATGAAAATTATTATCAATCAAGATTTTAAAATGACAGACTCAAGAAGTTAAAAGGATAAGCTCTGTCACCAAGGCAACCATCTGATTCTTTTTGATGATAACCCAGTTTATTAAATTGTTATGAGGGTTGTGAGTTTCAAAGAATGCCTTTTGTCATCATGTTTTCTATATATATCTCAGAGGCACCAGACAGTATAAAATGCCCACTTATACTTTTCCTCATTTCAATGTTAAAAATTCAAATTATTTATTCATTTGAACATAGAATGTCTATTTGTAAGATCTTTCCAACTGTGATTAGGATACAAAAGTTTAATTATGATAAATAACCAAGCAGGTATTTTTATCACTTTGGTGTATAGTTAAAAAATACTAAGTGGATATATTTTATTGAATTCCCACTATTTTAGATAAAATACCAAATGATGTGTAGGTCTTTGTATTTTCCATGATTTTATGGATATGTTGTTAAACAAAAATTTTGAGGAAAACTACTGACCAATTATGGCTAAAGAAAACAAAGAGGAATATTTTCTCCCCTCAAAGTAACCTGTTTTCTTTGGTTCAGAGGGCATACACTGCGAAAATACTGAGGGCAGTTTCCTTGAGGGATATTGAATACGATAAACATGAAAATGGTTTGGACCTTTATTTTGCTAGGTTTGATTGCCTGGTAAATGTTACAACATAAGCTAATCTCTTTCAAAAAAATAGTAGTCTCAACACTGCATACTATTAATCTTACAATTTTTTTTAAAATAAATATATCTATTCAATCTCATTTTGCCATTAATTTAGTAATCTAAGATTAATCTGTTTTTCCTCTTCAAATTTTACTTCCTCCATTGTAAATAAGATGCTATTTCCTACAAGTTCATAACCATACAGAGATGGAATAATTTCAAATAATGCCTTTTATAAGATAATCACTGGTGGAGTTTAAGATTGAACAAGTTTTTGGCAGTGTTAGTATTTGTGTTTCATACTGGAGGTTATGCTAGACAAGATCAATGTGGCTGAACACCAGAGTCATCTGGGGAGATTTTAAAATCTATTCCTGAGCTGCAGTCCGAACTTAATCAATTACTGTAGTCTCTCAGAGTGAGGAAACTTTTAGAGCTCTCCAATTTAAATAAGCTCTCCAGTGGTTTTAGAACCACAGTCAGAACTACTGTCTAGACCGATGTTTCTCAAAATTTAATGTGCATTTGAGTCACCTGGGGATCTTCTTAACATGCAGATTCTGATTCAGTTGGTCTAGATGGAGCCTGGTTCTGCATTTCTAAATCACTCTCAGAAGATGCTAATGTGGCTGTTCCATGGAGCACTCTCTGAGTTGCAATACAAATCAAGGAGAGTCAACTACATTGATTTGCTGAAATACTTGAGAAAGAGCAAAGGCTTCTCTCCTGGGTTGCTAAAGTAGGAAAAAAAAAAAAAGGCCTCAAGCATCAGGTGATAGTAATTGCCACCAGGAGAGGGTAACCTGTCTGAGAATTCAGCAAATGAAGCAGATGAACAAAGTGAGGTCAGGAACACAGAGTACATACTAATGACATTACAACGAAGCCTGTGTCTAGACATCACTGAAGCCAGTTTTACTCTTGCATCTTCCAGTCATTTGAACCAGTAAAGTATCTTTTCCATGAAGCTACTTTGAAATGGATTTTGGTCTTTTGTAATCAAGATAATTCTAATTAAGACATCATTTGAATCTGATGTACAGGAATTGAGAACCATTGGTTTTATGTTTTGTTTGTTTTCAAATTTATTTTTCAGCCAGATTTTCTAGATGAAAATACCAAATTTGGCATATGTAATATGTTAAGCCACCTGTATTCAACAAGCACCTTAGTTTATCATGATTTTGAGAAAGGACACAAAGAGCTGATGAAAAGAGTGTGGAACACATTAGACTTAACAGCTTTTAATTCATACACATCTCAATTGCTTATCCTATTTTACTTACAGATAAGAACATAGCAGCACTGAGATGATTCTTGCTCTAACAAGAACTACTTAAAATGGTTGGGCCTGAGTTGACTTGTCTCAGACAGCCTCTTTACTCTCCTTGAGGTTGGTGCCAAAATTTGATCTCTTGCCTTCTTTGGCCTGTTCCTTCAATCTCTGGTTTACCCACTATTATCTGCATCACCTGGTTCTAGTCTCCTTGCCTTGATGGAGACAAGTTCCTGTTAGTAGCACATGGTAGCTACAGCTGCCTGACACAGTGAATCCAAAATTCACAACTGTAACTTTTTGGGAAGTGCATCTCTGGATCCTTCAACGTCTCTCCCTTTACCTCTGCCTCATCAGCCTTTTTCTTTTTATTCTTATTTATTCTATTATAGTTGTCCCAAATTTTATTCTGTTTTGTCCCTCCCCCCAGCGCACCCCTCTAGCCCACAGTCAATCCCCTCTTCATTGTCCATGCCCATGCGTTACTCATTCGTGTTCTTTGGCTAGTCCATTCCTCTTTCTTCCCTCATTCATCCCTCCCTCCCTCCTCCCCTCCTACAGCTATCAGTTTGTTCCATGTTTTCATCCTCACACTTTTTCATTCTTGACTCCACCTCCAAGCACACTTTCTGTTCTCCCTGGGCTATGCTATCCTGTTACCATTGATCGATATCGGGAAAGACAAGCAGAGGATAAAACATTGAGTTCACTGTGCAGCCTGAGGGCAATATACATCAGTGTGGTTATAAATCTGAGTTCTGTTCTAGACTTATTTAGGGAGTTTCAAACTAGTGTATCTTCTTAAAAATGTTACTAAGACCTACTGTATCCTGCTGTGTATAATGTGCACTTTTTTGCCCAAATTTTTGAAGGAAAAATAAGGCTGTGCATTATACATGGGTAGTACCTGAACTACCTTGTATCTGTTCTGTGTTCTTGTAATTATTTGTTACATAAAATTCCTGTACCATATGTTCAGAAATTAATGCTAAAATTCTGTTATAATACAAAAAAACAAGTTCCAAATATAAATGTATAAAAATTGGATTTAAAAATTAAAACAAAAGGTTTTTTTCCTGAAAGTTTGGGCCAAAAATGTGGGTGTGCACCATACATGAAAGTTCATTAGACACAGGAGTGCATTATACACGGCAAAGCACAGTACCTAGGAACAAATACTCTCAGGCTGTGAATTTTAACAAGTTTAGCCACCTTTCCATTCTTCCTCCTTTTCTCAGTCACTATATTTTTTGGACACTTAATATTCAGTGTGGTGTAACCCACTGAAGCTGCCAGCAAAGATGGATGCAATGAAATCTCTGGCATGTAAACTTATCCATCTATCTTACTCCTGATGACTCGATGCAATCTTTTCAATGGCCTAATCCGAAAGTCTTGAATATTTATGATGCTCAAATTTCTTGGCTCTTTCTTGTTCACCCTGACTGCAAAGAGATATTGTGGATTTCAATAAAGTGAGAAAAATGCACAATGAAGGAACTGAGTTTAAATTTACTGGGCTCTTTTTGACCTGAGAAGCTTTAGGACAATTTTAAAACACAACACTAAAGAGGATGTAATTTGTTTTGCTCTAAGTAGAGAAAAGACTCTTCCTCTCCATTGACATGCCTCAGGGAAAATCTTACAGAATATCAGCCTTTGTGTTTGGGTCCTGTTCAAGCTTAATGACAGATAGTTCCTTATTTCAGGGAGCAAGTAGTTAGGAAGCAAGACATTCAACACAATGCAGAATGCAAAGGGGTTTCTGGATCTTTCCTCTAAGGCAAGAGATGATTTAACATATGAGGATATCATGCCCCTAAGTTGAAGACCTCGTTTTCCCTCCCAAATAACTATGTGCTAACTTCTGAATGACTATAACTATTCTTTGACTTTAAAACCAGATGTCAGAAAGCAATGTTATGAAATTGATTTCTTATTAGGAGACTATTATTGTCCCCTAAACTTACACAGTTCAAAGGACATAAATGTCATAATATCATTCTTATATAGACTGATAGACTCAGGTTTCAGATAAATATATTGATTATGCTGCACTTGGAAATGTTAGTACTGAAAATTAAACAGCTATATACCCAGTAAAGAATTACACTTTCTGTGAATGTTTACATAAACCGAAAAGTCAGCATTAAATATTAATGTAGAAAATTGAAAGCAAAAGCAGATTCAATTTGTAAGAAATCAGTAATTTATTTGAAAAAGAAATAGAAAAATACTAAGATGCTTATGCTGAATAGACATTTAACTTTGCTTTAAGAATACTGGATTTTGTGTGTGTGTGTATGTGTGTGTGTTTGGTGACCTAGTTTTACCTTTGACTTCAAGTGTTCATGAATAATTAAGTAAATTAAAATATTTTTCTGAAAAATAGAGTTTATATATTTGCAACACATCTTTATTCAGTTCAGTTTGTATATGATCACCTCGTATAAAGACTTACCCTCATCATTATCAAATATGCAATGTCCAAACTGTTTTACACCTTTACTATATCAACTGCTCATTTATTTTTCAAACTCTCAAATATGGTCTTTACAGTACTTTGCACTAAATAAGGGGATCTGTTACTCATTTGCAATTATTTTGGCTATAGATTCCCCTGTTACATTTATCCTGATATTAGAAAGAGATAATTAACCTTATTAGCAATACCACATAAAAACTTTATTACAATAACTTATTTACTATCTTATTTAACAAACTTGAATCATCAGCCTTTGAGAATATTGTAAGAAAAGATTTATAAATTGCTTGGCACATAGAAAACACTTAAAACTTTATTGAAAAATACATTTGTTGAAGACATAAAACATGTCAGTTTTCTGAAGTGGTGATTACCTACGGATACACAAGTTGACCATAGTGGAATATCATGGGCTTTGTTCTCACTCAGGATCCTAGGGTTATCCGGAAAACAAAATGTTCATTCTCTATTTTTTTCTTTTTAAGATTTTATTTATTTATTTTTATAGAGAAGGGAAGGGAGGGAGAAAGAGAGGGAAAGAAACATCAATGTGTGGTTGTCTCTCATGTGGCCCCCACTGGGGTCCTGGCCACCAACCCAGGCATGCACCCTGACTGGGAATCCAACTGGTGACCTACCCTTTGGTTTGTAGACCGTGCTCAATCCACTGAGCTACTCCAGCCAGGGCTCATTCTCTGTTTTAGTAACTTCAATTTTTTCCTTTTGACAATTCCTTAGAATTTTTTAGTAAACTTAGCATTTCCTTCCATTTTTTGAAGATAAATTCTAAAATATTTTATCATAACTTAAAAAGTTGTAAATAATTTACAGATTATTATAACATTTGACATTTAAAAATAAAATTGCTACATTTCTGTAAAAATCAGAATTGACTATATTTTGAGACTTAAAATATACACATGCCAACAAACTCTTTTTTTAACATGTGGAAATCTTACATCTGTCATTTATCTCTTTTAATTAATATTTTTGTTGCACTTCCCTCACAAAATTTTATTCAAGAACAATATATTTTTATATACTTTTTTATTGATTATACCATCATGCCATTCAGGAAAAAAGTGTGTGTATATTGAAATTTTAAATTTTCCTACATGTCCTATTATAATAAGAATCTTAATTTTTTTCATATAAAATTAATAAAACTGAAAAATAAAATTTCACTAGAAATGCATCTCTTTATAAGACACATAAAGTTTTAAATAGTTCTTGCATTGGTAGCTAAATGAATAAACGGCATACAATGTACTGAGTATTTTGTATATAAATATATATTCAATTGGTTCTAAAAATAGTATTAAGTTAACTTTTGTCAATATGAAATTCAAAATACTAAGCTTTTTTTAGCCTCACCTGAGGGCATGCTTATTGATTTTAGATAAAGGGGAAGGAAGGGAGAGAGAAGGAGAGAAACGTCGATGTCAGAAAAAAAACTGATAGGTTGTGTCTCAGTGTGTCCCACTGAGGACAGAATCTGAAACCTAGGCACGTGTCTTGAGCTGGAATTGAACCCATAACCTTTGGGTTTATGGGAGCACACTCCAACAAACTGAGCCACATCAGCCAGGGCTAAACTTTTTTATATTAAACAAAATAAAATGAGATTTGAATACAATTAAGTTAACTATTTTATAATATAATCACATTAAGTAGGTTTTAAATTAAATTTTGAAAATACATATTTCATTTGAAGTGAATCACAGAAATTTGGCATCTATGGCTTTATTCATTGCATCTTTAAAAGTTTGGTTGTTTCAGAAAATATCCCAGTAACCTTTAAAAGAATCAATATCACTAGCCTGTACTAGTTTGGTTGTTTTAAAGTGCTTTCTTTTAAACCAAAGATATTGCTTAGGAATAAGTATTGAGAATAACTGAAACAAACTATTTATTTAAAATTTTTAAAAGCTATTTTTACCTTTCATTTCCTATTGATATTCTTTTTGCTTTGGTTTTACAGTTTTCTCCCTCAAGAGCAATGCACTCTTTCATATTGTTCATCTAAATATAAGGCAAGGTCATCAAATGAAACTCCTCACTGCTCTCTCATCAGCCCACTCTCCCATGTGTTTGACCTCAGGACGTCCCGTCGGGACACAAAACAGTTGCTCGCCAACATGTTTCTTTAGCAGATGTGAGCCAGACAAGGCAGGAAGGCCCAGTGATTGTTTTGGTTAGCATTCTAGCAGTTGGGGGATGAGTGAAGGATATTTCTTTATTTTGTAAAGTAGAAGTAGTGTTATTATAAACTTAGATATGTTCTTAGATCAAATTTAGTAAAGCAGAAAAATGTAATTTGATTCTTTTAGTGCTATCTGCACTTGTGTACCCCTCAGATAGTGTGGTGTTAACATAATCACAATGTGTACCCTCATATGAAGAATGCTATTCAGCAAGATTATTCCAGATAAATACAGCACATCCACCATACACAGCACAAAACTGTTTCAGGAAGGGTTTCCAATGTGTTTTTGTTATTATAGTTATAAATTTTAAATATTATATAATCAAAATATAAAATTTTATAATGCTTCTGCACCTTGGAACCTTATCATGGAGTGTTTGGTAATAGAATTTAATATTTTAAGTTTTTTTTAAGTTTATCTTTTTTTAAGATTTTATTTATTTATTTTTAGAGAGGGAAGGGAGGGAGAAAGACAGAGAGAGAGAAACATCAATGTGCGGTGCTGAAGGCTGTGGCCTGCAACCCAGGCATGTGCCCTGACTGGGAATCAAAACTTTGATGCTTGGTTCTCAGCCCGCGCTCATTCCACTGAGCTATGCCAGCCACGCTATTTTAAGTTTTTTTAATTGTTCAATTACAGTTGTTCCTATTTCCCCCCATTGTTCTCCCCTTCCCTGGCTAACAACTCCCCAGATACAATCCTCCCCCCACATTGTCCTTGTCCATGGGTCCTTTATACATGTTCCTTGACTTGACCCTTCCCCATCTTTCCCTTTGACAAGCTTAAACATATATGTAGAAAGAATATAAAGAAACTAGGTACTATAGCTAATGTCCTAAAGTTAAATTATATATACAACAGTGTAAGCCACAGAATAGCAGATTCAAAATTTCATTCATATTGATAATCTACTTAATAATCAATCCCACAACCCTGAGATTATCCCATTATTCCACATCAAATTAGAATTGTAAATTTCACTTATAAATAACTACATAGTTAAATTTTTATTTTGGTAAAAATAGCTTTAACTGTACAAATTCAACTAACACTTTAAGTGCACTTAAATAAAATGTCTTATATAGAGACAGGGCAGGTGAATAAACAATGCCACGGCCTGAAAATTTAGTTAATTAAACAGCTTTGCAGGAATTTGCAATTTATGTTAATCTTTACATGAAACTTAATTTTAAATTAATTACACAGATAAAGTCAAAAGAAAAGAATACATTTTTTATTAAATGCTTGATACCGACTTATGGAGAATAGGACATTCCAGTAGAATTTAATTTGTAACAAAATATTATTTATTTGATTGTTCCTTTTTTGTTTCTACTTGATGACTAATAACTGATTAGCTTAAGCTTTGACTATGTTTATTCTAGGCACTATTAGTTGGATATCAGATGTAAAAAGATTGTACTTCTGATCTCACAAACTTAAAGAAATGTATAATCTTTAACCCTGGATTTGATAGGTAAAGTCTGTCTTGTGTTCTTGAATTCTTATCCTGTGAATCAGGAAACCCACCTTTTATCCTTTCTATAGCTCCATGAACAATGTCATTTTTGAATGGCTTTGTCACAGTCATGTTTCACTGGCTTAGCTCTCTTTGGTTGGACAAATTTGTATTTTCCAAATTAATATGCACTCAGCAGGTTTTGCTCCACATAGTGAGGTGATCCTCATCTGTTCAGGCAAGGCTGAAGCTCCAGATTTGGATTCTACTGTTTACATCCACAGTTGTTCTAGGGAAATGGCAACAGGAGCCAGCAAGATCTCCTCTAGAATAAATTTTTCCAGGACATTGTGGCTAAGCATGCACAGCAATAATTAAAACATTTCAATTGTGTTGAGTTTGGCTTACGTGCTGGTGTTTTCTTGATCACACAAAACATACCTCGGGATGGTATCCCTCTCTACCTATTGTCCCTTGCAGACACGATTCTTACTCTTCCACGTTAAAACCTCTGCCCTTCTGAGGCTCTTACCCCCAAAGTATACAACTTTTTCCTAGTTATTGCTTAAAAATAAAAAAGTGGAATAAAATATAAGAAGATAAATTTAGAATCAATAAATCTGGCCATAATGAGGATAAAGGTCATGGACATCTTCTTCTTGGGCCATTCCCAAGGCTTCAGAATTCATCCCTCATTCCCACAATTCAAATTCACATTGGTCTGTATGTAGATAGGTTCACACATCTACCGAAGAAGCCATCAATTAAATAATCAACTGAAAAACAGTCGCATCAGCCTCATTGGAAACAATCAAGGGTTTCCTTTCCTAACCATAAGTCATGATCTAATCATGAAATTAATACTCTATATTAAAAATATATTAAGGCTAAATCTCAAGTAAAATATATTTGAGTCATACTGAAAATCAGTGTTACCAAAAGAGAAGAAACCTTTGCTTTAAAGAGGGAAAGATAAAACCAACCTTTTTTTTTCAAGGGGGGCTCTTCTATTTCTCCTAAACCAAGACAAAAATAGTAAATGAGAAAAACTTGTAGCATAGCATAATATTGTTTCTTTATTTTTCCTATTTTTCATTTCTTAACAATATCTATTAGTTTTTTTTTTATTTTTTACTATTGTTCCCCACTACAGTTGTACCCATTTTTCCCCTGTTGCTCTCCCCTGCCCCATCCAAATCCCACTCCCAAAGACAATCCCTATCCCATTGTTTTTGTCCATTGGTCCTTTGTACATGTTCCTTGACTTGATCCTTCCCCTTCCTTACCCTGTTATCCACCTCCCCCCATCCCTCTGGTCACTGTCAGTTTATTCTTTATTTCTATGTCTCTGGTTCTTTTTTGCTCATTTGTTTGTTTTCTTGATTAGGTTCCACTCATAGGTGGGATTATATGGTAATTGTTATTCACTGACTGGCTTCTTTTAACTTATCATAATAGTCCTCATATGACTTTATGTCCCAAATTCTAGTGTTTAAATATAAACTTTGTTTATGTATAGTTCTTAGACATAGTTTTCCTTTTATGTGCTCAATAAACTTGTGGCAATGATCCAAATTACACATTATGCTTCATATAGCATGTTAATCCCAGTTCTCTATTGTTCTTCTTCAACTCTCCCTAGGGCCAAACATAAATTCAGACAAGTCATAGAAAAGGCTGAAATAATAAGAGCTTTCCTGGTAGTCAAGTCTGAATACATGATGTCCGATGTCTAAAACTGTCCTTAAAAATGTCACTAAACAGCAGGATCAAAATGTTTTGTTCTTTCAAGGCTACTCAGTAGTAGTTTATGTATGATGTGAGTTTATTTCTTTTTATTCATTTATATGAAAGAGTACATATATTAGTTGCATAATTGTGATTTTAATAGTATTGCTGTTTACTCTTTCAATATGAATATTCTTATGTATATAAACATTTATATGAATATTTAGTTTTAATATTATTTTAACTTCTCTAAGGATAAGCTTGAGAAATAGCAACTATTTTCCCCCAAAGAAGCATATGAACGTGTTTCTATTGTAGATGTGTCATAACACATAATAAAACACTCTACTATGATGCTACTCTAACAGTAGCGTTCAATTTTGACATCTTTACCATAATAGCAGATAAGCTATAAGGTGAAAGCCAAACGAGACCAATTCACTGAGACTGCATCCTGTTGACTGTCTATGAGCACTCAGAAGTCTATTCATTTTGGTTTAGACTGACCCAAGTTCTTATTTCTACTTAAACTTAAGCATATCACTGTAATGCATACCTAATATTGGTCATAGAAATCAGGTGTGTCTCTATGCTCTCTGTACCTTTATCAGTGTCCTCGTCCCCATCACCATCTTCTTCTTCATCACCCTCAGACGAGATGATGTCAGACAACAAGGAAAAGAAGCCATAGACCCAGTCCGTGGTTTCTTCCACAGCGTGATGTGCAAATTTCAGAGGATCTGAGGCAATCTTGGAAATAGAGCTTGCTAAAAGTAGTTTTTAAAAAAGAAAAATTTATAATTATTTCCATAAAGAAACTAAGAAACACTTTTTCCTGATTTGTTCTTTAGCCTACATAAATGTGTCAATTTTATGGATTTAAATATCTCTAGGCTATAATTTTTCTGCTCAGAAATATGGGTTGGCCAAAAGTCTGCTAATTTTTTCCCATTTGATGGCTCTAGTAGTGCTTACTTGTCTTTAACTTCATTCAAAACAATTTTGTTAAATTGCATTTTTACAGCTGTCATATCATCACGCATTAAAAAAATCTTATCAAAATTGGCAAATTTTGGTGCAGCCATTTTAATGCTGAAGATGGAAGGAGGTGTGCAACATTCTTGGCATATTATGCTTTATTATTTCAAAACAGGTTAAAATGCAACTGAAATGCAAACAAAAAAAGATTTGTTCCATGTGTGGAGAAGGTGCTGTGATTGATCAAACATGTCAAAAGCAGTTTGTGAAGTTTCT